>JAUEPU010000042.1:0-465718 GCA_030435615.1 Armillaria luteobubalina
GGAATCACGATGTCTACGCCTACCTTCGAATGGTTCCCACCACCCACCATCCTTCCTTCCGAGTTCACTCCGAACACCATCCCGGGCATCGACGCGGAATCCACGCTTTCGCTCCAGAATATTCTCCGAGATAACCATGAGAAATGGCACGTCTTTTTCAATCACATAAGGTTTCACAAGTGAGTTCAGAGCCTCGTGGCGGACGCTGCTTCGATTACGAAGTTTACAACCCGACCACAGCCATATCACGCACCATGTTCTCGCGATTTGGGCTCTTGGGGCGAACAAGAAAACCATGAAGCCGTCTATCAAGAGTATGTTCCCATGCAAAGGCCCGCCATCAAGTCCCCGAATGACATTGTCGGAGAATTTTACTATTCACTTGGGGATGACAGTATGTACGGAATTTCATCAAATGCAACTGACGTTGAAAATTATTCAAGATATTATGAAGCATACAAGACATTTTTCAGAGAGAACATCAAGGACAAAGGTATCGCGACGGTGCTGAGGAGCTTGTCTTCTCCCCGTCTGCTAATGTCAGCTGCTGGGGAGAAGCAGCCGGCTATGCTTAAACGTCTGCTCAGTGGCTTGGTGCACCCCATCATCCACACTGGATACGGTCTGAATTCGGCTTACCGGGTATGATCGTCGAAGGTAGTACAACATTAGAATCGCCTCGCCCCTATAGTAATGTTATCGTTGGATGCAGGTCTCGCACAGGCATCAGTTCATCACGATCATCTCGAACTCCTCTTACCCCCTTCCTTCTTCGAACCGGTCGATCCCCTCGCAGAGAAGCTTTCTGCGAATCTCACGCTGCACTCGGAGCCGAAAGACATTAAACCAGAGACTCATGCATTCGATATCCTCGCACGGGTTCTCAAGGACGACACGCTAAAGTTTCCGGACACCAGTGACCCCGAATTTTTCGCATATACGCTTCGGGACAACGGAAAGACCCTACTTGGATATACGAACCAGTGGACGCTCGGTCCCAAGGATGTCAATCGTAAGATCGAAGAACTGCAATGGATGAACACCATCCTATATGCTATCGTGGGGTGTTCGTCCTGGAAAGAAGTTTTTTATGCTGATTTCTTCCAGTGCGTACTTGAAATTTTGGCTTTCATACAAATGAATGAGCCAACCCATTGGAATTTTTATACAGCATGCATCTTGTCACCCTCTTCGTCTATTTTTACCGTCTTCGCAGCATATCTCCTCCTCCTTCACAAGTACTCCTTCTCCGAAGTACATGGCCGTGTCCCTCGCCTGGTGGGTCGCTCGTGGTCGGCCCGGTTTCGACATACCCAAATTCTTCGACACTCCGGTAAAACCAGGACTCGGAGCCTATGCTCTCCACCCCCAACCTGGAATCTAACCTTCCGTGCCCAATCCGTGGTTTGCGATCATTCAACAAGCAGTCGTCCACCCTGATGATCATTTATGTAAATCCAAGAGCGTTTGTACACTATGCGACACTCTATGGGCGGCGTCCCGCACGGTTCAACCCGATTTTTCGCAGACGAAACTCAAGGGAGCAGACAAGCTTGATGGTACACTCTTTCTGCGCGCAGCGCAATTGACGGCAAAACATTTCGAGTATGAAGGGAAAGGGGAGAAGTATCCGGCTGCGACTTTATGGGACTTTAGTAAGACAATGTGAAGAATACCATTTGTACGGGGACATAAATCATTAGGAACGAGTTTGCCTATGGTACCGAAGGTGCTAGTAGTTCTTTTTCTCGCCTTGGCTTGATTTCACAAAACTTGTCATAAAAAAGTACCTTGAAGTCCGGGCCTTCATTTCTCTTCCGTTCTGACTGAAGCTGATAAGGAGCCAATAAGTTAAAAAAATCTTCGACGTCTTCTGGTGTGTACCTCAAATAGCTGTGACAGTGGAAGCCCTTCGATTCATACACAGTGAGAAGATCCAGTCTCGTGGCTCTCGTCACTATTGGTGGTATTTGTGCATGCATAAGATGCTCCCAATCGGGATCGCCGGCCCGGTCTACAACCTTGACAGGCAAGCCTTGATGGCATATTTCAGCGTGGGTAGTGCTTGGCCATTTCTAAAATACACCGTTTAAACGAGCAGGGCCTAACTGAAACCGGGAAGAGAAAGACGTTTAAATAGTACATGATGCAAGTCGAGAGAGAGAGAAAAGTATACAGTTATACAGTCGGCGAGCGTCATTGGCACTAGCAACGTGGTGCGTAACTTGTGCTCTTTACCATGCTTCTAGGTTGTACTGGGAAAATTAGACAGACATCAATGAGGCATCGTGGCTCTTCGCCGACGTTCTCGGCAAATGGGACCAACTTTGATCTCCAAAAATACCAAAGGAAGCATAAGGGCACAAATTACTCCCAATATCGTGTAGGTCCATCCATAGCCGAGGCTCAAGATGGCCTTGTCCTGTACCGAGATTAAAATCGCAGCAAGCGAAGATCTCATGAAATTGACCTGTTGATATTTCAGATGTTGAGAATAAAGATCACGGCAGATTAAATACATACACAGGCAATTATTGACGAACTTTGATTCGGTATGAGATCCACCATAAGCGTCATGATAGTATTGATAATAGACATGCATGCGAAACCAACTACAGTGTTCGTAAGCGCAGATAGAGGCCATAAAATGTTTGAAGCAAACGTACGAGCTGCTTGTAGAATCAGAGGTCCTACGAGAGGCACTGACTTCTCTACACACCAGCCCCAGCCTATTACACATGCTGCATACATGATAATGAAGTAGGGACTCCACCGAAGCCGCACTAATTCTAGCGGAAAGGTGTCATTGTGTTGTGTATCTTCGTTTATTGTCTTGTCTTGAGCAGAACGCATGAGCCTATCGTGCGCTCGACGATAATCGAAATCAAGAAGCCTGCCATTACTGAATGCACCCAGAATCATGCCTCCACCATTGGCCAAATAACAGAGGCCGACATTGGCGCTATTGAGAGATGGGTAGTGCACTTTGTATGCATTTGCCAGGGTCCCAGAAATACTGAACTGTATGGCGAATGAAATGCTTGCGTAGAACAGGCCGATGAGAATATCGGGATGTACAAGCAGTGAAAACGGATTGCAAAGCGGCTTCGGGGGTGCTCTATGGGTGCTCATTGAGCTCTGGAGACTTTTATATCGATGGAAGATTTCCATCCAAGGTCGGTAAATGTATGACGGTCGTATGCTGCCGTCTCCAACGATACAAGGCAAAGTTTCTGGAGGAATCTGTCCGAAACAAACATGGTGATGAGTGAAATGCACCAAAGCAAAGCTATAGAAACACATACAGGACCAATACTGCCAGTATTACTGCCGAGAAAATTGTCAGAAACCAAAAGATGGAACTGTGTACTTCAGTAAAGGGCAACCGTTTGGAAATATTCACTCACCGCCAACCGAGATATTGAGCAAGTAGACCACCGACTACAGGACCGATACAGGGACCGACCATAGGACCGACGTTAAAAGCTCCGAAATAACCGCCTCGATTGGCGCGCGTCGTGATGTCAGCGATGGCACCGGCACCTAAGCGTCCATAGCAGGATGGGTCATCGAAGATAGAATGGAGAAGAATAATTCAACGAACCTAGAGCAACAGTGCCAGTACATCCTGCAGACTGAAGGAATCGAAGAAGCATTAATAGCCAAAACGCGTTGGTTGGTACGAGTGCAAGACCAACACAAGTCAAAGTCAAAATGGCCAAGCTCGCGATGATGCAGGGTCGACGACCCCATCTGTCTGATAGCGGTCCCCATATCATAGGAACTGTCGATCCAATATGAGATCTGACGCTGTATTCGGATGTAAAAGTATCTCACAAACGGCCATAGGTACCATAAACATGGTAAGAGTCAAATTCAATCGTTCAGTTGTCTCATGGAACACTTGTGTCAAAACGGGGAGAGTGGGATAGTATATCGTTGAGGGGAATGGGCTGGTGAATGATTTATTCTTGAGCACGTTTCGATGGATTGTGATGCAATGAAGTACTAACCTTGCCAGACCAGCGAGGGAGACGAGACTGACAATAAACCAGATGTTTCCACGCGTATATGGGATTGGTACTGCATTTGGCACAGTAACCGTACCGATAGTTGAACTACTTTCGGATGCTTCAATGGTAGGGTCTTCCCAGACCGTGGATTCTCCGATACTTTTCACTGTGGAGCGTGGCGAAGAATCAGACATGAGGCTGAAGACGGAGAGCTATGAGGCGAGACTTACAGATGTATCATGATGTTTTTAAGTAGTTTCAAAACCGTCCATCGTACTAAAGCGTGTCTTTGATTCTGTGTAAGTCTCGCAGTGCCGTAGGCATAGTACAGCAATAGATAATCAAAGGTACTCACAGAGATAATACTTGCCGGATCATGGTTCAAATCAGAGCGCCCTATAAGCTTCAGATAGGTGTTGGAGCCGCAATCGCAATCGTTACTCTTTCGCGTTTTCGGCACTTGGGCGATATACATCTCTAGGAGGTATGAAGGCAGCAGGAGAATACATATGCTACCAAAATCCTATTGAGCCACAGCCGATCGTGGATATAGAGCTGTCTTCTACAGAGGCTAGAATAGCAGCAAGCGATGCTCATCAAATTGTCCATATGAACGTTAGCTAGGAGCAAACAGAGACTTCCGCGGTTATAAATATGCACAAGGGGTTATAGATGAACTCTTACCAGGTAAGACTTGATCTATCATGATTCATGAGCATCGCCGTCGTGTTTGTGTAGGTGTAGAGGCGAAACCAACTGTCAGCGAGTCTTTGTCAGCACCACTGAGAGAGAGAAGACCGGATGACGACGGGACGTACGGCGAACTTAAAGCCCGAGGGACTTGCGAAAAACATGATTTTTTCGATGCAACATCCTCAACCTGTCAGGCATACCAAATACACGAAAATGAGACAAGATCTTTCTGAAATCGCGTGTATTTTAGCGGAAAGATCTCGTCATTGTAAGTACCCTGTTCATGCCCGTTTCTTCAACGATACGGGTAGATTACTCGCAAACTCCGCGAAAATCAGAATCAGATAACTTCCCGTGGCTATGAAATGTGCATGTTCTGTTGACCAGATAACAGAGTCCAACATTGCCATTTGGGAAACTGGTGGCAGACTTGGCACACGCTCGTCAACATTCCTGAAATATTGTACTGATGGTAAACCTCCTGAGGAGTGGCTGATCAGCACATGAGCAAAGTTCAACGACGCCACTGTTGGGGAAGCTGTGGTGCGCGTTTGCTAATATTACTGAATGCTGTACTGATGGCGGATGGTAAGCCTTCGGAGAACAGGCTGATCAGCACCTGAGCAATCAAGATGGATTGCTGAGTTTCGGAGGTGGTGATATCAATGAGTATTGAGCTGTCTCACATCTTAGTTCCGAATACTTTGATGCCAGATTGATGACTGAACGACCTCTAAGGACACTCGACCCCAGGTATACAAGATAGTGCATCTGGGAGAAAACCATTAGCACGTACATGCACAACATTGGAAATCCCCAGATAAATTACATTTTCTATCTGCAGCACTCTTGGAAAGGCTCCACTCGCCTGATGGGATACCTGTCGAGTTACATCATTTTTAGCAGAAGTTAGTGGATGGCTGAAAC
The DNA here is from genome assembly GCA_030435615.1 of Armillaria luteobubalina. Classification (NCBI taxonomy): domain Eukaryota; kingdom Fungi; phylum Basidiomycota; class Agaricomycetes; order Agaricales; family Physalacriaceae; genus Armillaria; species Armillaria luteobubalina. The sequence continues at coordinate 5,634 of JAUEPU010000042.1, forward strand.
GGAGTTACCGGCGTACGTCTTGTCTAGAGATACTTTGTGGAGTACATCGAAGCAGGAGCAATGAGAACTTGATGGGACTGAATAATTGATCTTGAACTTCTGCAAACGAACGTCGAGCGTATATGATGAGTGTCATTTGCGATGAGAAGATGCCATACGGCAACGACATCGATGCTCAAAGTGTTTGTTCCTGGGTTCAAAGCGAGAGCTTATCTACCCAACTCCTGTCTATAGGCACGTCTCTGGTGGTGGTAAGGAGTGAGGTGTTACCGAAAGTCTACCAGAGGCTTAAAGAAATCTATTTTATGTATGCGAGATGATATGCAGAGAGGTATTACATATGGATGGGCTTGCCATACGCAGCCATGGCAGCCTCCTTGAAAGCTTCGCTGAGTGTAGGCTGGATACATCATCAGGATCGGACAGAAAGATTCAACAAGATTGTGGAAACGTACATGAGCATGCGTCGTGCGTGCAATATCCTCAGCGCTAGCACCGTACTCAATAGCAAGGACACCTTCCGAGATCATTTCTCCGGCGTTAGGTCCTACGCCCCAGATATGAGCCGCAGGTCGGATGAATTTGAAGACAAAAACGTACCGATAATATGTACACCGAGAATCCTGTCAGTCTCCTTCTCAGTGATAATCTTGACGAAGCCATCCATGTCGAGGTTGGTCTTGGCACGCGAGTTGGCAGTGAAGCTGAACTTGCCGATACTGTATTGTACACCAGCGGCTTTAAGTTCCTGTTCTGTCTTTCCAACCCATGCTACTTCGGGGTGGGTGTACACGACGGACGGGATAGCATTGTAGTTGACGTGTCCATGTCCGGTCTTCATAAACTCGACGGCAGCAATGCCCTCTTCCTCGGCCTTGTGGGCGAGCATAGGTCCAAAGGTAACATCACCAATGCATTTGATGTTAGGTATCGAGGTGTTGAACTGGTCGTCGATGACAATACGGCCCTTGGGGTCCAATTCCACACCGATAGCCTCAAGATTCAAACCCTCAACATACGGTCGGCGTCCAACAGCAACAAGAACAACGTCGGCTTCGAATGATTCCTCCTTTCCACCTTTAGCAGCCTCCGTCTTGATGACAACCTTGCCGTTTTCTTTGTCCGCAGACAGGACTTTGGTGTTGGTCTTGAACTTCACGCCTTGTTTAGTCAATAATCGTTGGAATTGTTTACTGATGATAGTCAGCAGCAGATAAGACAGGAAGCAGATGAACCTACGCGACTTCCTCGTCAATACCAGCACCACCGATTGCACCCAAAAACTCGACAACAGTGACCTCAGCTCCGAGACGACTCCAAACACTACCCAACTCGAGACCGATGACACCACCACCAATGACGACCATCTTTTCAGGAACTTTCGGTAGTGAGAGGGCCCCGGTTGAGCTAACAATTTGCTCCTCGTCAATCTGAATACCACCGCCTGGGAAAGGCGCGACTTCAGAGCCGGTAGCGATAATAACACTCTTTGCCTCTAGCGAGTTCTCGGATCCATCGTTTAGCTTTACTGCAATCTGTGTAGGAGAAACGAACGAAGCCGCGCCCTTGAAGTAGTCGACCTTGTTCTGCTTGAACAAAAATTCGATACCGTTTGTAAGACCAGTCACGGATTGTTCCTTGGCCTTGAGCATCTGTGGAAGGTTTAGGCTAACACCGCTAACTAAGAAGATAGTTAATGACACGTTATTCCGCGCAGGCCGAAGACGCACCATCGATACCCCGGCGTTGCAAGTCATGTTGCGTTTGGTGGTAAATGTGAGAGTTATTGAGCATGGCCTTTGACGGTATACAGCCGACATTCAGGCAAGTTCCACCGGGAGGACCGCGTTTGTCGATGCAGGCGGTCTATAAACTGCATTAGTAAACCGATTTTTTTCGGAGACGATGTGGAGAGCACCTTCAGACCCAATTGACCAGCCTTTATAGCGGCGACGTAGCCTCCAGGACCTGAAAATGATGAGGGTCGAGGTTGCTGCTACTTGTGACGCTCTACTCACCGGCGCCAATGACAACAACGTCATAGGGCTCGGTCGGGGTCGCCAGTCCTCGTTGACTCGTCCATCGGCCAGCCTGCTGTCGAAGCCGACGCGCGGCAGTCTGTTGTAGAGTATTAGATAGAAGAAAATCGGATCCTGGGCACGCACCCGCTGCACCGTTCGTGAAAGCATGAGAGTTGAGAATGAAATTGCGACCCGACGTCGACCGCGATGACGAAGAGTTGTGACTTCACGTGATATGTCACATAACTCCCCAAAGAAATTCCCGGTTACGGACCGAACATCCGCGGCCTCACAGACATTCACTGAGATGTGTTCGATTTCATCTTCACCATCGACCACCACCTTGATTGCTTGTAAGTTCTCATTCCTTGTAAGTGTACCGATGCTGAACTGAAATCGTCATACAGACTTCTGTTCACTCGCCACTTAGCTTTGAGCTCACTGTCAAGTATCAATCTGTCCGAGCCTATTTCAGCTGAAGGCCATGGGATCTGAACAATCCTCGTCTCAAGATCGCACTTTCTTGACAAGGAAAGATGATACGAATGAACACGAAGATCACATCCCATCTGACGATGATGTCTTTTCTGTCAAACGTATTCTGAACAGCTACCTCCCCCTCGAGATCATCGATGATATACTCGGCTTTGCTCAGTACTGGCCCCGTATTCGCGAAAGGCGCCGCATAGCAATGGGAGCCCCAGCCGTTTCCACAGGAGAAACATTCCCAAAGGCCGAGTGGTGCTATCTCGTCTCTCCTCCTATTCCCCAAGACGTTAAAGTGCGTTCGGTGAAATTCGTAATTGAGAGTTGCGACCAGGGTATTGGAGGCGAGCCCGAGCACCGAGGTATGTTTGCTGCCTCTCGTATCACTTCTTCAAATCTCATAATTGCCTATCAACAGGAACTTACGAAGGGTCATGGACGTGGTTTGAGACCGCAATAATACGCGGAGACCCGTGGTGGCTCAGTGAAGCCCTAAGAATGCCTGTGGATCTGTATAGGGAGGGATTAGAGCTCCCAGATGATGTGCACAACGCAGCACGAGCTACTGAAGTACGTTCCCACGAGGAGGATGACAGCAGATGGCATGTCGGAGTCAATGTTACTGCCCAAGGCGTATACAAGGAACATACGATTGTCTGGCCACGCGTGGATGAAGGGATCAAGCAACAGTCGATGAAAGGTCTGGTTGGCCTGTCGCATGAGTTCGTGCGGCTACTTGAGTCTGGGGACAGGGTAGCGCTGGTGGCCATGGCCATGGTGAGTGATTTGTCACATCACAAGTTCACCTTCTAAATCAATCCAGTTTCCTGGTTGGGTTAATAGAGTCAAACGGGCCTCGATAGATGTATACTATACTATATGACATTGTCGGAGCCTACTACCCCGAGCAAGTGTTTATCAGTAGTCCCCTGAAGCGACAATCAAATTGCTCGATCAACGACGTACAGCGGGCCTATGGTATCGAAACAAAAACCGCTTACATACTGTCTCGGTGTCAACAGCTCTTGGATGGCGAAGCACTTGGCGGGTATGTTCCAGTAGATCTGTCACCTATCGCTGTGATGACCCTCCCTCAGACCAGACGATGAAGACTTCTACTGTCACACGACCTGAATTCTGCCAGCAGATTGTTGAAATTCCCGTTCAGTTATTGGCTCCTCGAAGCGCGAGCGGCTTCTCTTGATCTGGGGGTGTGGGGTCTAACCCAAGTATATATTTTGACACCGGAAAACTCAACAGGAACGCATTCACCGCTTATCTTACCACCGGTTCTCCTGATGTCAAAATAGACACCATTCATATTCAACGGACCAGGGCCGACTTATGCACGACGTCTCTGCGTGTAGGACGAGAGAAGAGGCCTGATTCATCTTTCTGTGTGCTTATACTGCTATGACCTGAAGCATCAAAACACATGGCAACATCATTTACTCCAAAATTAATAACGGGAACTCAGCTAGCGAAGTTGATTGTCATCAAATAGCTGTAGCCCCACATTCCGTTTTTGCTGTATTCCTTGGAGGATCTTGTTATCTGTGACCGCGTTAAGTGTCTTGATAGCACTAGGAGCATGTGTAACACGAACACCGCTTGGGCCGTCTACAATGCAGACTAGTACTGATCGATCAATCCTATTCCGCCTGACCGACGGCTTCACATGGGAGGCGGGTTCGCTTTGTGGCGCATCGATGCCCCCCACATATGAATCAGAAGACAAAGTATAAGCCTGGCGCCGCGGTATAGCTTACCTTGTGGATCTCTATTCGCAGCGGCCTGCGTTGTTACGCGACCAATGCCCCCATCAACCGAAGGCAATTCGATTGATCTATAATTCCGCATGGGGCTCCAACTATTCCAAGAACTGCGTAATATTGGCTTTGAAAAAGGTTCCCTTTTGTGGTCCCAGCTCAGGATAAGTGCCGAGTTATATCGTCCCTATTCGCGTTTCGAACCACACGCTCTCAAACATCTAAGGTCCAGGTTGTGTGCATCTTCCGACGACATTCTAGCCCTTACGTTCATCACATGGCACTTCGGCTCTTGGGACTTGAATCAAGCCCTATACGACCCATAAAATTACAGCCAGTTCACTGGAGGAATGTCATCACTGATGTATACTCGAAACAGAAAGAAAGTGGGGAATTGAGGGTCCAGGTGGATACTACGGCAAATTGTTCAAATTAGGAAGGAACCTCTTATCGGTATGCGACCGTATGGGACCCTTCCATGAGCATCAGTTTCTTATCATGCGGACTCTTGAAATCCAGGCAACATGACGTGGGCTGTATAAACGCTGGTTCTATTTGATCCGTAAATTCCTGTACCCCTCCTCGCTTCTACCACCATGGAGCACAAGGAAAAGTTGGATACAGTGTCCAGCAGCAGCGATGTGCACCCAGTCGACCATCCTGCCTTTTACGATCCTTCAAAGGAGAGCATATGGACACGTCTTGGACTCAGTTTCGAGAGCTTCAAGCGAGCACCAGGTGTTACCGGGTGCGCCGTACTTTTTCTCGTTGTTTGAAGTGGGGAACTGACTGGGATTTTCAGTCAACAAGTGGTGACTGGAGACCATGTCGACGCCGAGCACCTGAAGGCTGATGCGCCGATGCTTCAGCCTAAGATGAAGAAGCGCCATCTCAACATGATCGCTGTTGGTGGAAGTATCGGTACAGGTCTCTTCGTCGGTTCTGGCTCTGCCCTCCACACAGGCGGTCCTGCTGGTGTCTTGATCGCATGGGTCCTCATCGGCATAATGCTGATAAATGTTACTCAAGTGAGGCCTTTTTTTTCTCTCGGTCGTGGTGCTATTCTCACGTTCCTACGTACACAGGCTCTTGGTGAGATGTCCATTCTGTATCCCGTGTCCGGTGGCTTCTACACACTTGCGGACCGTTTTCTTGACCCCTCATTCGCTTTCGCTATGGGTTGGAACTACGTTTTCCAATGGTTCGCCACTCTACCTCTGGAAATTACCGTCGCTGGTACAACGGTGCAATACTGGACAGACGCCGTTCCTATCGCCGCCTGGATCACCATTTTCTGGGTAGTCATCAGTACGTTCCATGGAAATTACCCCCATCCATGAATCTTGAAAACGTAACAGTGATCGCCAGTATCTTTGGTACTCTTGGTTTTGCAGAAGAAGAATTCTGGTCTTCATGCTTGAAGCTACTGGTCGTTGTTATGTTCATCTTCATCGGCATGTGCGTCTTCTACGGTTTATCAGTTCGAATTTGTGAGTGACTGAGTCTTCAATAAGCATCTGCATTGCTGGCGGGGGACCACAGAGCGGAGACTTTGGTTCCTACGTTGGTGGAAAAAACTGGTCTGACCCAGGTGCATTCGCCAACGGATTCAAAGGTGTTTGCGCAGTGTTTGTTACTGGTAAGTATCTCATCACCGAAAGTTGTACGTACTTCTTACCCTTTTTACCCGCAGCTGCCTTTTCTTTCGGTGAGTCTTTGCCGGTGAATCTCCGCAGAAATTACTGACACCCAGTCAGCTGGCACTGAATTGGTCGGTCTCGCAGCTTCAGAGACCCCCAACCCTCGGGAAACCATGCCGGGTAAGTTGGCTTGGTTTCCTTGGCATAGCCATCAACTGATCTCCTGTGCGCAGGTGCTGTTAAGGGCACTTTCTGGCGTATTGTACGTCTTCCACTTTTTGTGGATGTCAAATCGCGTCCTGATATACTTCTAGACGATTATCTACATTACCTCCCTGACGATCATTGGATTGATGCTTCCTTATAACCAACCCCGACTTATTGGCGGCAGTGGTGCCTCTGCGTCACCATTTGTTATCGCCCTAGATTTGGCCCACATCAATGGATTGAATCGTAAGTGTCACGCTCTCCAATACATCTACGTAAAATTGACTTGTTGCATCAGATCTTGTCAACGCCACCATCTGTGTTTCTGTCCTTTCTATTGGTCTCTCCTGTGTGTACGGAGGATCTCGAACCTTGACCGCGTTGGCGGAGCAAGGCTATGCTCCTAACATCTTCAAATACAGTACGTTTCGTTCGCTCAGGATATTTTTATCTCATATCTTGTTTTAGTTGACAAATCGAGTCGGCCTCTTGCTTCTGTCATTTGTCTGCTCCTCTTTGCTCCCATCGCATACGTCAACGTGGTTGCTGCCGGTGACACCGTGTGTGGGTGCCGTTTCTCATCGTCATGATATGATAATGCTGACGACTGGCTAGTCACTTGGCTTTTGGCTATCTCGGGTCTTTCGACTCTTTTCACATGGCTAGCAATCTGTTTGTGCCAGTGCGTCGTGAATTTATCTTCCTTTCGCAAAAATCGCTCATGTATCGCGTGTAGCATCCGATTCCGGGCTGCGTGGAAAGCACAGGGTCATTCCCTTGAGGAGCTACCCTATCAGGCCATGGGCGGTGTCTATGGATCATGGTTTGGAGTCGTCCTCATCTGCCTCATCCTTATCGCACAATTTTACGTCGTAAGTGGTTCCCTTCGGAGTCATTCGATCCCGCATCTTACTCTTGCATATAGGCTATATTCCCTGTTGGCGAGTCAGTTAGTGGGAGAGCCGCCGCTGAAGCCTTTTTCGGTAGGCACTTCAACCAGTGATGGCTTGTGGTTTCTGATGATTTCTCCTCAGAGGTGTATCTTGCCGCACCTGTGATGATTCTCTTCTACGTGATCGGCTTTGCGTGGAAACGAAAATTGCCCAAACGAGCTTCGGAGATCGATCTCGACGTACGTGTTCCCCGTTTTATCTGCTAGTCCACATATATAACTTCATCTCTTCAGTCTGGACGAAAATCTTGGCTAACAGTGGAAGAAATGAGAGCATACCGTGCAGAGCGCGCAAAAGCTCCTCTACGTGTCAAGATTTACCGCGCCTTGTTCTCGAATTAAAGCATTGGTATTTTTATACATAATTTTAGTCTCCTGCAATAATATGGTAGACTGTTCGTAATATAGTACCCGAAGAAAAACGCCGTGATCAAGGATCATGAATCATGATGTACCTGCAAGTAATAAGAATCGAAATGTTGTAATAAAGATGTTGTAAAAGATCAGCACGAAAGTCATAAGTAAGAATCCGTGGTATAGACGTGATAGAATCGTAGAGTCCATGGTAATGTAATAAATATAAACCTGCAAAAAAAGAAGACGCACGCTCACGTCGGACTGCGGGGACTTATAAGTGAAGAATTCTTGCGAGGGTTGCTTCTTGGTTGTCGAGGCTGATTAAGCGCTGAACTGAGTCCATCACTACTCGAAAGAACGCCGTCACTTCCACTCCCAATGTCACTCCTACTCCTTGCCTCCGGCGAAGGAGAGGCATCTGATCCATCGGCATATCGTGGGGGTAGCTCCACCACCTGCGTGCCGTCCTCATGATACACAGTAATGGGCGCTCTCCCACCATCATGGTGTACTACATACACTTGACCCGCCTGCCGCGTTGACGGAGGCGGAGAAGTGGACGAGGCCGCTCCGAACTCGGTGGTGCTCGGTGTTGTGCGCAGCTCAAGACTCCTGACTTCTCCTCCCATCCTGAAAGGTTCGATCTGATATGAGTCATTTTGTAGTGGTGAATGGTGCTGAATAGGAGACGTAGTGGGCGCAGGTCGGTAAGAAGCAATGTTATCGAGGCTAGACGAAGATGAGGGAAAGTCTTTGCGTGGTCGGCGTGGTCGGAGGAAGAAGAAGGCGACGAGAGCACCACCGAGTAGACCGACGACTAAACCGCCTATGCCGACGCCCACAGCTCCCCCAGTTGACAGACCATTCGATAAACTAGTAGGGCTATTGAGTTAACCCTACCGGAGGCGTATCAAAGCGTCACTCACCTGGATTCTGCATCACCTTGAGCAAGACATGCGGTGGGTCCGGCACCACCGCTGTGAAGAGGTCCATATGACCAATAATTAAACTGAGAGTCGACCACGCTAATGAAGAACGGTGATGCCCATGAGAGATCGACGGTCCAGTTCGTAGTACTCATGTCATTAATCGTAATATTACGTGGTGGGTGAAGTGTAGGCGCTATAGTCAGGGTATATGGAGGAGTACCATTCTTTGGTGTAATTGCGATATCAGTGCACTGTAAGTTTCGGGTGAGCGAACCTCAGATTGGTTGATCATGCATTGTTCACCTGATTCACCCAGCCATACTGAGATAGTGGGCCATCTTGCACTTGCGCGTCAATTTCTAAAGGCCCGAGAGGGAAGGAGGCGTTTGAACATGACGGGGTATTGGTGCTGGTGTTGGCGATCATCGTGTAAATCTCTTGACATCCTCCGGTGTAGCCGTTCTTGTCGAACATACACACCTGATACTGTACAAGCAATATCAGAAAGAGCCCGACGTGTACTTAGCCTTTGTCATCCTTACTAATGTTCCGGGTCCGAAAGGTACTTGCCAATCCTACAATTTATGGAAGGTTGAGCGCTTAGCAAGAGCGGATCAGGTCGAAGCAACAACTTACGAAAGTTACGTCACTGCCAGCAGAGATGATAAATGGAAACACGAAAGCCCTGTAACAGAATAAATATGTGTCGGTTACGAGAGGTGCGTCTCTTACGACGTATACACTTGAAGAAAGTACGGGGCAGAAGGACTTGGTCTGCCAACACCGCGTTGATCAGCTGGGAAAAAAGATGGAAGATCGAGGGTGAAACGCACCCTGTAGATGATGTTCCTCGTTGCCATTCTATATGTATCGTTTCACATTGGGCTAGATCGACATGGTAGGTAACTTTTTTCTCAATGAAGATGCAGAGGCCTACCCGTCACGGGAACAGCTATTGCTTCTGAGGACGGCGTATAGTCAAAGTAGAACGACTACGGAAGGTCAAAACACGCATTCTCAAAGAGGGAACCGAAGTGAAACCTCACCTGATCCATATAATTGGATGCCGCTTGAACTGCTTGGCAGAGCGCTACGACGACCCACAACGACGAAGACAGCCTGAGGGAATATCCTTCGCGAATAACCATGGTCGAGAATGTAGGACAACAATGGGTGAAGAACAAGTAGCAATCTGTGATCGAATCAGCATCTTCATGTCTCAACAGTGTATAGCACGGCTTACGCGGCACTGGCAGTTCACGTGGGGGTGAAGATCCAGTGTTCAACGCTTCCCCCTAGCACTGGCCTAGCAATTTACTTGCAGTAATGGAGAGGAAATTAAAGGGAGGATGCGACGGTGATTGTGGGTAACTTCGGGGCAAGAGGCAAGGTTGTAGGAGCGTTCTCCGTTTGAACCGCTTTCGCAGGCGCCCGCTCTCTCGCCTTCAGGGCTCATCAGGGTCGACGGCACGGCCCGTAGTATTTATACATGGAACTATAAGTATCTCCACAGAGTGTGCATACGGATGGAAGGGGATCATGATATGATTGCTTTCTCCGAGGCCACCGACACGTGTATCAATGCATGGTCGGTAATTAGTCCTCGAAAAAAGGAATCAGAATGGGTTTTCCACTCGACGATACCAATATTGAGTACTCACCTATGTGATGCCATTTCATAAGGTTGCTTGTGCTCACCGGATGCTCGGAAAGTGGAAGATCTATATAATTTGTAATTGCCAATCCGACCTTCGGTACCGGTGTCATACTCCGGTCCTTACAGCATTTTGATTGATTTCTTCGTCCACGCTCAAGACACTTGATACACTGTGTTGAGGTTAGAAATTGACACAATGTAAGAGTCGTATACACTGCAATTGTGCCAAGTTGATGTGTAAAATTGTTAATACGTTTTGGCTTGAAAAAATCCTAGCTACTTATATACTGCTAATGATGTCCTTCTACAGTCGTCTATTCTGCTACAGTCTGGTTTCCATGCTCATCCAGCAACGAGCCGAACCTGAGGACTCCAAACGACTCGAAATTCCGGACTAATGCCGAGTCTGGCACGTTCGATCACTTTCGATCGGACGCTAGAATTTCAAAAGGTGCTGAACTGATTGCACTCGATGAAGCTTAGTCCATTCGCGAGTCTCATTGCGCACCATGGGACTTCGAGTTTTGATCGAGTTACTTACGAGTAACGAGTCATTCTTTGTGGGAGTCTCTCGACTTGGTACTAGCGACTCCGAAGTTGAAGCCTTTGGGGAATTCCAAGTCTGGTCGGCGGTAAAATAGCCTTTGATGCTGGGGTACAGAAAAATGAATACATAGGGCGGTAAGGTGACCACCGCGCTAGGAAAGCGGGCAGTGGTAAAGGGAGGCGGCTCGACAGGCGCGATCTGTAGATAAGGCATAAGAAGTTAGGAACTAGAATAATCAGCGAGACTACGGACAACATCCCAAAGTTGTTCCAATCCTTTCTGCATGTGATCGCGAGGAATTGATCCTACGGGAGGAAAGCTGGCCGTGCTTGTGGGGATACTTGTGGGACTCAGTGTACTAGTAGTGGTGGATGCTGGCAAAGAGCTTATTCCGGTAATCTATTTTGCGAGTGCTACCAGAATTCCGTTCCAACTACTAGGAAAGTCGGAGCTGAGCAACAGTATCTGGAGGAGTATCCGCATCGAACCACCGTGGCCAGTCTATATAGCTCCTTCGCATGAGTATTATTTTTCTCCCTTGGCTCATGGACATTTTGGAGAGATAAATTGGAAACAGATAGTCCGATACTAAGACAGTGAAGCATACGATATGGATCCTCTTTAGGGACTAGTTGTCTGAGGTCTAGGAAATTACACAGGAATTGGTGCAGCACATCAGCGTGACCACACGCTGTGTTCAGTGTATCAGAGGAAGCCTACAGCTGTTCGAGATCACTAAAACGATCTCCTGTTGAGAATCAGGCTTGGTGCGCAGGTTAGACTCCAGGCTGGTAAGGCTGGACAGGAAGAACCTTGTATTCTACAGCTCCTACAGAGCTTGTATATATACTACTTCAGCCCATTATCTAGAAATTACTACTGCTTTCTACTGCTTTCGTGCTTACTCATCAACGCTCGGCATGATGCCGGATTGCCCTTTCTAGAGCTTTCTAGCAAAATCTCAACACCTCCCAGTCACCGTTCAGTTCGGGTGAAGTACTGTATAATCACGCGTGAAGCAGGACGTGAGAATATCCACTTCGCTGCTAAGTATTCCTACCAGCGGGGGCGGGGCGGCATTAAGCTGGTCTTTGTCGGAGATTTGATATTGTCTCTACGGCGGCCCGGCTCTGCTCTCGGCATCCTCTTCGGTTCGGCTCATGACGTTTGTGTGGTGCAGAATGGGATTTCGAAATACAACACTGACTATAACCACTATCATCGATTCCTGTTTGCACGTCCTTATACCTCATAACCATAGAAAAAATTGGATCAGAAGAGCTCACCAGCCAAGTAGGTACCCAAGTTGACCTAAAAATACGACAGAACTCACTGCCGAGAAAAAGTCCTCAAGGGTTGAATGCAATGTGGAGGACTGCAGGCTTCATGACAGATGTGAGAAAGAGGGTGAAGACCCTGGCGCCTTATATTCCTCTTACAAACTTCCAACAGTCAAAATGCTTCAGATGCGTATAAGAAGTGTGTCCAACACGAGTTCACCACTTGGCGACATCTTTTGACTTTGCTTTTTCGCTATACCATCGTTCTCGACTGTTTCCTGCCTGGCCTTTTCACTTTTGCCTCATGTCTTGCACTTCTTCCTGGCACCTAATCCTTGATCGTGTCTTCTGTGTTCCATTCTGGGTCTCTTCCCGTCATTGGTGCGCCTCGTCCGGCTACAGCAGATGCTCAAGGTTTCGTCAAATACTTTGGCTTCGTCTGTCCGTCTTTTGTTCAAGAATCCTATATCTTGCCTGTATTTCACACACTTAAAATTCAACATGGAATGCTCTGTACATTCCGACTGATCCGTACTCTTCAAGGACACCCTGACTGTAGACTGTTTTTGCAAGGCTCTAGGCGCGTATCTATCATTCCCTGGGGCCCGGCTTGTGTGCATACGTTCGTTGTTCAGACTGTACAAGCCGCCATTGCTTGATGGCGTTCTCAGCTGATAATGTAGTCATAAGTTGGGTGAGGCTCAAGCAGCGCCACCAAACTAAAGACAGTGTCATGCCTGGGAGTGGTCTGTCGAATTCTTGGAAAATCTATCGCCATCGACCTCTTTGTCTGTGGTGTAAGTTAACATTCTTTCTGGCCGTTTCCTGTTTCATCTTTCCACAACATCTGTCCATCTTACCATTGTCTTCATAGATCAGGCTACTCTGACACATTTGCCTGGTGGGAGGTGAATTCCTGAAAATGACTGGCTTGGCAACAAGCTTTCGGGCCGAATGCCCGATGAATAGCGTTCCCATTGAGAGTGATGTATTCATGATCCAACCAGGTATTCCTTCCCCCAACAACTGCTCACCTTGCTTCCAAGTGCATAGCTATGTCATCCCCGCAATCTTCAACTGATTATGAAATACTTCCAAGTACGACAGCGAATAGCACGAATGAACACCCAGACCACATCCCATCTGATGGTGATTTTCTCTCTGTTAAATATCTACTGAAGAATTGCGGCCTCCCCGTCGAGATCATCGACGATACGCCGGACAATGCTCAATACTGGCCACGTATCCACAGAGAATGCAGCCTGGAGAAGCGCGCTGTAGTCTATCACCAGGCAGGACAAACATTTCAAAATGCCGACTGGTGCTATGTCGTCTCCCCTCCCGTTCCCCAAGATGTCAAAGTCCGGGCGGTGAAGTTTGTAACTCAGAGCTGTGACCAGGGCTGGGGAGGCGAGCCGGGGCACCAAGGTATGCTTGACGTTTTTCGGATCGCCCTGCAATCTTACATGCCGTAGGGACCTACCAGGGATCCTGGACCTGGTTCGAGGCCGCAATAATACGCGGAGAACCGTGGTGGCTCAGTGAAGCTTTGGGGGGTGGGCCTATAGATCTGTACCGGCAGGGTCTAGCAGAGGACGTGCGCAGTGCAGCACGAGCTGCCGAAGTACGATCCCAGGAGGAGGAGGGCAGCGGATGGCACGTTGGAGTAAACGTTACTGCCGAAGGCTCGTACAAGGAACATACGAACGTCTGGCTACGTACCGATGAAGGGGTCAAGCAAGAATCGATGAGAGGTCTTTTGGGTCTCTCGCACGAGTTCGTGAGGCTCCTTGAGCCGGGAGATAGGGTAGCGCTGATGGCCAGGGCTATGGTAAGTCCTCACTCTCAGTACAATTCCCTCCGTCTCAATCAACCCAGTTTCCTGGCTGGGTTGATAATGTAAAAAATGCTTCAATAGATATGTTCTATACTTGATAGCGATTTCGGGTGCTACCCCAAGCCCGTGCTTATATTTGGGGGTTGCTATATATTGATTGCGATTATAGACGAAATATGCCACTGTAACCTTTGTACAAAGACCTGAAACTTTATTGCGTTATTCACTAGTAGAGCCGATTTACAACAAGAGAGAGTGGGATGAAGTGTCAGGGAATAGATACGGAAGCATCAGGGTACGTGCTATCATGAACAGTAAGAATTGATGTTCTGAAACTGCAGCTTAGCCGCTTGCGGGAAGGGCAGAGGCGTCGAGAGAGGCTGTAGACGCCTCATGACTGAAACAAAGTAAATGCATTACTACGAAAAGCATTATTGAAAGAGGAAAACCATCATAGCGGATGGAAAAGAAAAAGTGGGAGTGCAGTGCATTGGCAATGGTGAGTTTGTTGTGATACAAGAACGATAAACACGGCATAGAAGGGGCGGTGAAGTTACCTCACTGTTGAAGGTGGAACTCAAAGAATTCCGCTATTCGTACTTGTAAAATCTGGTACTCATTGAAGGCGCTGTAAAACTCACCCAAGGACAGCGCTGAACGCTTGTAGCTCCGCTCCAATGTCGTGTAATCGACGTGCTGGATACCGAACCTACAGTCATGTTAAGATCAGACAATACTTGAACCCGGAATAACAAGCACGCACCTGGCCGCTGTTCCAAGTAACCATTCCGCATTGTCAATCATTGCTACAAATGAGTGAGTGAGAAGTAATTTCTACGACCCGTTTGCTGGAACTGACCCCAAGCGAAAGCACCTTGGATCGGGACGCCGTCTTCATGGATAGATAGCAACATCTCACCGAGGTAAGTGAGGAAGTAGTCTAAAAATGGCAGATACGTCGTCAGATAGCTTAAAATGAGCCTTAATGCGCACTCGTCCGGAGCACATCATTCTTTACTACCGATATATCTGGGCCCGAGTAGTCGAAAGGCTCTACGGCACCGAACTCGGAAACATACTGCCTCCCAGATGTCAGAGACAGTGACTGAAAAGTTATGAGACATACCATCTTATCACTCGGCCATCGAGAATGGATATCCTTGAACATAATTCGAATGGGCACGGGCGTTGCTTCGACGGAGGAGGCTTGTGGCCCCCCAGCGGGACCCGCGGAATAGCCGTAATCCGAGTCAAAGTATACATGCTCATTACAACTGGGCCATAAGGGGTGGGCAGTATTTGTCACGCAAGCATCGATCCCATCGTCCGGGGCTTTTACCCACACTGTGTGGTAGGCATCGATAGCGTAGAAATCCGCAGAGCCTAGAAGGTCTTTCGTTTCTTCATCAGTAAAGCGTGGGAGATACTCGGCTGGGAGGGTGTCTTTGGCAATATCGGGCCAATCCCCTGTTGTGTAAATAGGATCGGAGAAAAGGCCTAGGTCGAATGCTACATTGCGTTCGACCGCAATGGTGTCTTCGGTAGAATTACTTCTCCAAGGTGTACCACTGGAAGACATTCAGTATAGATTGGCAGGAGAAGGGGATACCGTAGTTACATGTCACCGCTGCTCTTTAAGGCGATCTCTCCCGATATGCCCATTTCGCGAAATGCTGTAAGGGAAAGCGATGAGTGAGTGGTAGAGTATCATGGGTATATCGACAGACCCTTGGCGGCGCCGGCATGGGCCCTTACTATGATAAAGTATCAGCCTCAAGGGTAGGAAGAAGAAAGATGCAAAACACACATAGATTGTATGCACAGTGATAAGAAGCGGTGGATGAATTCACACCAGGGGTGAGCGTGGCATCTAGTCTCAACGATAAGGTTGCAGAAGGAGGTTTCGATATACAGAAATATTTACTGAAAGGATACTCTGTGATCCTGCGACAATAAGTGCTCGCTTCATTGAAAGTATACCTGGAGCAGTTCAGCCAATTACAATGTCAAATAGATTGTAGACACCCACCAAGTTTTGACACGGCCGTCGTACGCCTTGAATACGGTCTTGGCGTAGCTGAAAGAATTGCATCAGTACATGGACAAGTGAGGTCCTTCTAGTACTCACTTTACAAAGTCGTTGACTATCTCTGGCGACGTGAAACCCCCATAGTAGGCCTGAAGAGCGAGAGGTGTATCCCAATGGACTGTGTCAACGGTGATAACTTATAAGTAAAAAAGGTGTATTGGATAATAGAGACATCTTACACAATGTCACGACAGGCTCCACACCGTTATCCAAGTGGTAATCGATGACTACAGCGGAAACTTTCAGCGTTGCTTACGATGTTAACACAATGAGATTGTACCATCGGAATAGTGGTCAATGCCAGCCGTATTAATGGGAGAATCGGCGGTACCAAACGGATAGATCCTTGCCCAAGATACACTGAGAAACATGGTTCAGAGAAGCTCCCATCGACTAGGCTTGAACACATACGAGAAAGAATGGGCATTAACACCGAGAGCAGCGATACGTTTGACGTCCTCTTTGTACAAGAAATATTGAAGATCAACGACATCGCCTGAAATGCCTCAGTTTGATGATTCACACCACTTCCGTGCCACGGTTACTCACCACTTGTGTTATCATATACAGCATTTGGCTGTCTTGTAGCCCAATCCCATATACTCGGACCCTTGCCCTCGCTCTTCGCGGCTCCCTCGACTTGGTAGGCGGCCGTGGCGACTCCGAATTTGAAGCCTTTGGGATACTTCAAGTCTGGCAAGATATCCCGAGGCGCCTGAGCATAGAAGGACGGATACAAAGGTGTGGGAGACGGCGGTAGGGTCACGGCTGCGCTTGGAACGCGGGTAGTCGTGAACGGAGGCGGCTCCACTGGCCCAACCTGCAGGTTGGTTAAGAACGTTAATCTCTGAGGAGGTCGGCAATACTACGAACGATGTCCCAGAGTTTTTCCAGTCCTTCCGGTGTGTACTCGCCGCGAGGGATCGATCCGATTGAAGGAAAGCTGGCCGCACCGGTCGTGGTACTTGTGGGACTCGGTATGTTGGCGATGGTGGACACTACCGAAGAGTTTGCCATCGTAGTCGATTGTGCGAATGATTCAAATATTCCGTTCCACACATTGGGAAGCACGATTGAGAACAATACTTGGATGAGCATCTTGGTAGCAGATACAAACAGTCATAGCCGCTGTACATATATATACCCCTCGCATGCATACGCATGTAAAGTCATGTTTGCTTTTCCTTTTGATTTTCTTGACTACCTGGGTATTTCGGAGAAATGAATCGGGAGCAGATGATATCCGATACTAGGACAAAGAACACCAACCTTCTTTTACGCAAGGAGTTCGTTAACAGACACCTGAACAATTTACCCAAAAATTGCTACCATGCACCAGAGGGACTACACACTGTTAAGCGCGTGTCTCACAGGAACGTTGCCACCATCGAAGCTCACTTTGACCACAAGAGATATTGCTCTGACAGAGCGACGATAGACCGCGAAAAGAGGCATAAGTGCCGGACGATGCACATGTGGTAATTGCCGGCTTACCATCATTCGTGTTCATTGATGTCGCCGCTCTCGGATTCGGACTCGTTGTCGGATTCGTTCCCTGAGTGCCGACCGCTGTACTCGCCTGGCATATTGTTCTGGAATCCTGATCGCCGAACAGAAAATGTCCTAGTGCAGGAAGAGGTGTCCCGTGCAACATCGGAATCATGAATCTGGAACATGACAACCAATAAAAGACTTGGTCGACTAGAATACAAAAAAAGAGGTGCACGATGGTACAGTATCTCTAGGCTGGAGGAGCATATGCACGGAAAACCCAGTGGTTCGACCATGACGCTGCCTTCATCCCTAGTGCAGCAGAGAGAGTTGACTAACATGTGAGATACCAGTCAGGTGCAGTGTGCCCGAACACTGCAAACGTACAAATGCCACGATCCCAGATAATATTGAATTTTTCAGCTTCGTCCTTGTCGTTTTGTTGTGCCGTATTTCTCGTATCGCTTTGAGACTTGACATTGCTTTACGTGTATAAAGAATGTTTTGCCGATTTTCGACTAGTGAATATGTGTATGTTATCGCATTTCTACTTTCCTGCTGTTAGTATTGTCTGCCCTCAGCTTGTCCATCAGAGGTCTTGCCAAAAAGTACAGGCATTCTGTGTGAAGTACATGCACTTGTCTGCGCTCGCAAAATGCGGGTAATCCCACGGTCCATATTCTGCTCGCGGTCGTAAAAATATACAGACGAATCGTGGCTAGTCGAGAGTCCGGAGATCCTGCGTCCTTGGCCATGACATTCGACGTGGATAGTGATGAAACCGGACCAGGCGCGGGTGGCGTTGAATTGAGAACGGGCAAACAACGCGTCATCGTTGCCAAACATTCCTTTTCTGGAAATTGCCTTTCATCTCTCAACATTGCGACGCGCTCACAGATTACCAAAGCGCGATGTTTATGGATATGCTAACTCTAGTCTTACTCATACACGGCTGGATATCTACCAAGAAAACTTCGAGAAGATTCTTCCTGTCGAAGGCTCGAACTTCAAAGTGTTCTTGTGCTGTTGTTCACATTCTCATGTGTCGCTCACGGACCCCACCTTTGCTGCTGCTACTGCGCTGTTCTTAAAATGGGGTGTTGCTGCGTTGCACTTGTTCGGTGCTTCTGTTTGTTGTTTTCATGGCCCTGAGTCCCAGTGCTCCTGCTGCCGCGCTTTCTTGGTGGTTTCATTCCGTTGGTCCGCTTCACAGGCCATCTGCTCTACCGCGCTGTTGAAATAGTCTACTGTGATGTAGTGCATCCTCGTGCTTGCATTTGGCTTCGGTCGTTCCTGCTATGCCAACTTTTTTCTGTGTTCCTTATTTTTTCCTGTCTCGCCTTATATACGACATCCACCTTCACCAGTGGTTCTTTCACTAACTCACGCTATCTCCAAATGTATCCCACAAAGAGTCTGTACTCGACGAGACGTGCTCATTAATGTGACTACAACGGTATAGCCCTTCATGGACACATCACATAGCTTGTGATATCAGAGCAGTGGTACTGGCTATCCCTTAACCTTGTGCCGATGCTGATACCAATGCTGCGATGATCTACTTCGCATCTACCCTTCTCCGTCGTCTTTTCATTCTCCTCCGCTTTGATTCAACTTAACGCATGGTTGCACCTGACATTTACCCATCTCCGTAAGATTTTTGATGATTTATTCTGGACTCTGAGCTAAATTTCACTGAAGAATATACCAGCTTGGGTTTACACGCTCAACCACAATCAAACGGCTATAGGTTGAAGCTGATACGGACGTGACATGTCATCATTGAAGCCGTTATAATAAGTAGAAACTTGTGGAGTACTGCCGTCATCGTGGACTGTAAAAGATTCAAAAGTTTCTTGATTACAAAGCTCTACTCAAATTTTCATAGCGAATGACCCAACCGTTTTTCGGAAACCCTGGCGCATCCCCTTCGCTACCGTCCCACCCACATGCCATCATCGCGACAGCATACAAGAGTCCACCTGAGCCCGGAAAATATGGCGGATGGCGCACTGGTGCCAATGGCATGCCAACGTCATCGAAATCGAAAACAGGGTCTAACAACCATTCTACAGCTCCCTCGGCATCTCCATTGCGTGCAGACGACATTGCAAGCATCGGGAAATCCCACCTGTAAGCCCTTCAGTTACCGAACAGGAAGAAATATAGATTCCATATACCCCCAGAAGTATGTCGCATTCCAATGCTCTCGCACCTTGTCAGCCGTTGCTTTCTCGATTGTGAGGTTCAAACCCTCTGTCTCCGGAAGCCATCCATAAAGTCCCACTAATGCGGGGTGATCGAAAATGAAATTCTGATCCGTCCAAAAGTCGTTTTCAACTGTTTCGCATATCTTGTATGTGCCGTTGTCGATAGGAAGTGCTGCCAGGTTATCCTTTACAGTCGCCCAATTCTCTGGGACCTCTACGCCGAGCTTCTCTATCCATTCTTGCGCATACCCCAACCCCAAACGCCAATAGGCCAACTCGAATGCGGGATTCACAGTCACATTTGGGCTGGTATCCTCACTGACAATATACATGGGTGGCCCAAGGTCATAGACACCTGTAGACGTGTTATACCACGCGAACGCAGCCATCCAGTCAGCCGTTTCACGAACCACATCCTCCCACTTACGCAGCGTCTCTATCGTTGGTGATGCTCGATAATAGTACTGCGCAAACACGAGGGGGTGCGGTTGCTGCCAGATCAGGAGATTGTTTATCTCGCCTGGGGATGAATGACCTGAAGGATCGGTCATCTTCGGCCACCGCGCACCGGAGGGCCAATGTTGTTGCTCCTGCGACCTGGCTATCGAGGATGGCAGGAACTTGTCGTAGGTACTGATCGACCGGTTGAGCAGGTCCCAATTATTCCAGAGTGCCCAATGTGCCGAGTGCCAAAAGTACATTTCCATATGGAACTTCCTATATTATCCTGAAGTTCAAAGCGACGTATATGCAACATATTCCGAGGATGCTTACCCGTACTGTAAAAAGGTTTCTGAGTCTTTTTCCGTTGGATAATATGAAGCCACTTACCCAGCCATTATTCACTAGCCCAGACTGGCAACGTTCATGAGAATTGACTTGTATGCACACTCCGAAATTAACTTACCTCCTGCGGTGGCGTGTCACCCGCCTCATTGACACGCATCAAATATCGGGACAGAATGATCCTCCTTTGTAGTTCTTCTGCTCTCGGATCTGAAGATTCTGTGACCACGTCGACGAAACCATTTTGTGACCAAAACGTGTCCCAAGTCGTTCGCGATGAAGCGTCTGTAGCTTCATAACTCGTTCTGTCAGCAGGGCTGGCGATGCCATATGTGGCTGCGGTTCGGAATGTCGCCATAGAGTCTCTGGGTAGGATAGTGTAACGATGAGCATCAGGAGAATCACGGGATATGGTGAAGGCGTCGCTGTCGAAAGAAGTGGTGAACGAGGCTTCATCGAGTGTGTGGGTGATCTCTGCGCTGTGGCCATTCTCATCAGTACTGATCGAAGTTGTATGGTTGGCAGGAGCGTCCCAATTTCCAACAAACGGTGCGCTGAACGATGCTGAGCCATCGTTCCACGGGTAGTCTACGAACATGCCCAACTGGCCGTTGCTCAGTAGTGTGGACTCGATACTGACCCCAATGGTGTCTCGATCCTGTGCGCATGTCGTTGTCACAGTAATTGGCTCTCCTCCAAAAGAGAATTCGCTTGTAATTGTTCCTGTCCAGAGGTCGAGCTCCTGATGAATATCTGTCAAATTACTCTCCGTCACGTTGAGTACCTCTCCCTCGGCAGACCGGAACACTAGCCCCACCCGTCCCAGATTAACGCGGTTGGGATTCGCAGTGAGCCACTGCTCAATCAGCTCATCGCTGCCCCCAAAATCATACTCGACAAGTCGTCCGTGATTATACCAGCTTGCACCATGATAGTCATTCACGTCATCCATCGTTTTACCTTGAGGCAAACTGTCGTTTTTCCACCCCCAGGAAGACATGATGGCGAATGGCTGGAATGTTTGGAGACCTGTCACGTCGGCACCGAAAGCGAAGTTTCCATTTCCTACTTGCATTGGCGTAGTGAGGCTGGATGCATTGCGGATAGGATTGTACCGGGACACTAACGTGTATCGGTCGATTGCTGCAAGTGTTTGGGTCGACACGAGGAGAAGAAAGAGGTAGAGCATTGGGTTTCTGATCTGTATTTCGAAAGAATAAAAGGAGGAAGAAGAACATGCACAAATCCCCGAGAATGACGCCTGAACGTTAAAAGTTTGACCCAGCCTCGCTAAGATCCAAATTTATTGTGGCTTGTTCATCGCTTTCGGACTCGCCTTCGGACTGCGCTAGGCTCGGACTCCTAACCATTGTGCCGGACTGCCGCAATTGTTCGGATGCTGAGCCTAACCTGCTTCGCCAAAGTGAATGTGTGCGCTTTTTTGACGGCCAAATGGGACAAGCCACAATCCGAGTCTCAGTAACGATCATTGACCATATGGTGACTGTAGAATTTGCACCTCTTGGTTGATATATGAGTTACTGAGGTATCTTCCAGGGAAACACTCGTCCAACACTCGTCTTGGCAAAGGTCCATGCCATGTCTTATTGCCGACATTCAGGAATATGTCTTGAGGATGCAACGTCAGAATTCCTCATGCACTTCAATTCACATTCAACGGAAACACTACAGAAATCAGCTGACTAAACCAATGATAATACTATGGACCTCAGTCTTGTAAGTACCTGTTAAACTTGGTACTTGTGGAAGCCGTTGTACAGCTCACCCAAGGATAGTGCCGAACGTCGCGTTTTAGTTGTCGGTGAGCGCGTCGCGGTGACATCGAGAGCGTAGTAGGAGGCGAATTCCAAAAAAGGAATGCTAGTCGGCAGTGATGACGCGCTGTTTGACGGGCCCGGGCCTACTAGGGCCGTTTCTCTATTTACCGACTTCGGCGTTCGCATCTCCCTACACCATCTTCTTCCTTAAGACTTTCTGTTGTGAAATGGGGGATCAAGTTGGTTCCCAGTATGTATGCATAGTGTTCAAGCCAATAGTATTGTGCTTGGCTGAGCTCTGCAAACGCATGAGGATCTACACTACAGTACCTACTTATATACTAAAGGACTATTTACTAGAACTTTCTATACCTTTCCTCAATCTTCTTCCTTAATAAGACAGATCGGCACGATGCCGGATTGCCAAATTCCAACACTTTCCTTCGCTTTGATAAAAGCTATGATATGATGCCATCTCACATCATATATTCTCTGTAGGATTTTCTAACAAGGTTTATCGATGTTCTCCTTGGCTTCAGAATATTTACTGTTGGTGTAGGGCTTAACATTTAACCCCAACCAAAGATACGTAGGTTGAGGTTGCTACAGTTGCAAAATGTTCATTGTCAAAGCCATTATGATGGCCAAAACTTGAAGAATTCTGCCATCATCATAGATTATGAGCTTCCCCGGTAAAATATACAAAAGCTTGTTGATTGCTACAATTTACAATGCTTTACTCAATCCTTCATAGCGAACGACCCAGCCATCTTTCGGAAACCCTGGCGCATCGCCTTCACTACCGTCCCACCCACATGCCATCATCGCCACAGCGTACAAGAGTCCACCTGAGCCCGGAAAATATGGCAGAGGTATGGGTATGTTTGTTGGCAATGGCATCCCCACGTCGTCGAAACTGAAAAGGGGGTCTAACAACCAATCAACGGCGTCCTCAACATCTCCATTATGTGCGGACGACATCGCAAGCATCGGGAAATCCCACCTGTAAGTCCTTCAGTTACCGAGTAAAAATAACGTATATTCGGCTCACCCCCAGAAGCTGTGTGCATTCCAATCCTCTCGCACCTTCTTAGCCGTTGCTTTTGCAATCGTGAGGTTCAAACCCTCTGTCTCCGGAAGCCATCCATATAGTCCCACTAACGCAGGGTGATCGCTGGCATATGCCAGATCAGTCCAAAAGTCGTCTTCAAGTGTTTCGTACACCTTGTACGTGCCGTTGTTGACAGGAAGTGCCGCCAGATTGTCCTTGACCACCATCCAATTCTTTGGGACCTCTGCGCCCAGCATCTCCATCCACTCTTGCGCAAGGCCCAATCCCAGACGCCAATACACCAACTCGAACGCAGGATTCACAGTCGCATTGGGACTGGTGTTTTCGCTGACGACGTACATGGGTGGTCCAAGGTCATATACGCCTGTAGACTCATTGTACCATGCAAATGCCACCATCCAGTTAGCCGTTTCACGAACCACATCCTCCCACTGATGCAGAGTCTCCATTGTTGGTGATGCCCGATACGCATACTTTGCAAATACGAGCGGGTGCGGCTGTTGCCAGATCAGCAGATTGTTTATCTCACCTGGGGATGAACGACCTGAGGGGTCGGTCATCTTTGGCCACTGTGTGCCGGAGGGCCAGTGTTGCTGCTCCTGCGACCTGGCTATAGAGGAAGGCAGGAATTTAGCGTAGGTACCGGTGGACCGGTTGGGCAGCTCCCAATTGTTCCAGAGAGCCCAGTGTGCTGAGTGCCAAAAGAACATTTCCATGTGGAACTTCCTACATTATCCAGATAGTAAATTGAGAGCAATGTATAAGACACCTTTCGAAAATGCTTACCCATACTATAGAAGGATTTGTGAGTCCTTTTTTGTAGAATAGTACAACTTGAAAGCCACTCACCCAGCCATTATTAACTAGCCCGGACTGGCAAAGTGCGTGAGAATTGGTTTGTATACGCTGTCTAAAATTGACTTACCTCCTGCGGGGGCGTGTCGCCCGCCTCATTGACATGCATCAAATATCATGACAGAATAATCCTCCTTTGTAGTTCATCTGCCCTCGGATCTGAAGATTCAGTAAACACATCGACAAAACCATTTTGTGACCAAAACGTGTCCCAAGTCGTTCGCGATGAAACGTCCGTAGCTTCATAACTCGTTCTGCCATCAGGGCTGGCGATACCATATGTGGCTGCGATTCGGAATGTCACCGTAGAGTCTCTGGGTAGGATG
Organism: Armillaria luteobubalina; assembly: GCA_030435615.1. Lineage (NCBI taxonomy): Eukaryota > Fungi > Basidiomycota > Agaricomycetes > Agaricales > Physalacriaceae > Armillaria > Armillaria luteobubalina. The sequence goes on from JAUEPU010000042.1 coordinate 29,923, forward strand.
GTGTAACGATGAGCATCGGGAGAATCACGAGATATGGTGAAGGCATCGCTGTCAAAAGAAGTGGTGAACGAGGCTTCGTCGAGTATATGGGTGATCTCTGCGCTGTGGCCATTCTCATCAGTACTGATCGAAGTTGTATGGTTGGCAGGGGCGTCCCAATTTCCAACAAACGGTGCGCTGAACATAGCCGAACCATCATTCCATGGGTAGTCTACGAACATGCCCAGCTGGCCATTGCTCAGTAGTGTGGACTCGATACTGACCCTAATGGTGTCTCGATCCTGTGCGCATGTCGTTGTCACAGTAATTGGCTCTCCTCCACAAGAGAATTCGCTTGTAATTGTTCCTGTCCAGAGGTCGAGCTCCTGATGAATATCTGTCAAATTACTCTCCGTCATGTTGAGTACCTCTCCCTCAGCAGACCGGAACACTAGCCCCACCCGTCCCAGATTAACGCGGTTGGGATTCGCAGTGAGCCACTGCTCGATCAGCTCATCGTTGCCCCCAAAATCATACTCGACAAGTCGTCCGTGATTATACCAGCTTGCACCATGGTAATTGTTCACATCGTCCATCGTTTTACCTTGAGGCAAACTGTCGTTTTTCCACCCCCAGGAAGACATGATGGCGAATGGCTGGAATGTTTGGAGACCTGTCACATCAGCACCGAAAGCGAAGTTTCCATTTCCTACTTGCATTGGCGTAGTGAGGCTGGATGCATTGCGGGAGGGATTGTACCGGGACACTAACGTGTATCGGTCGATTGCTGCAAGTGTTTGGGTCGACACGAGGAGAAGAAAGAGGTAGAGCATTGGGTTTCTGATCTGTATTTTGAAAGAATAACAGGAGGAAGAAGAACATGCACAAATCCCTGAGAATGACGCCTGAACATAGATGATTTGACCCCGCCTCACTGATATTCAATTTTATCGTGACTTCATCGCTTTCGGACTCGCATTCGGACATGTGCTCGGACTTCTAACCATCGTGCCGGCCTGGCGCGTCTGTTTGAGTGTTGAGCCCAAAGTGGGATTCTCACTTTGTCAAATGTATTCATTCTTTTGGTCATAGGACCATAGTACGAGTGATGATCATAGGGAGTGGCCAGTGGGTGACTTCTTCATCCTTGAGCTCGCAGCGACTGTCGGGGACCTGTCAATGTAATGGTAGGCTACGAATGGAGGCGTAAGGTGAGTGTACGGTTGTTTAAAAGACAAAATACGTGGCAAATGCTCGACTCGCTTTCATTCAGATACTCTACACTAAAACTTGATATTCCGAATTTCTTGCCGCCTTGCAAATCCATCGCACTCGGAGTCGCATTCGAACTGCCCAAGAGATTGCCATCCACGGTTCTCACCTGGCACACTGTTCGGGCCAATGTGGATTCTCAGCTCAAGACTCGCGAGTCGCCAAAGCTGAAGCAGGTGCATTTGCTTTGGGTGTGAGACGAGCCACGGGCCAGTTGATGATTCTAGGATGAGAGAATGAGTGAGTTTCAGTATTTGGTAAACATGTAAATTCTTGAAGCATTCTCGGAAGAAACTTGTCTGGTTTCTGTAGAATGTACCAGTGACAGTTTCATATCATGCATCTCCAAAAAGAAAATATCAGCGTGAGAAAAGCTTCCAGGATTCCTTGGCACAAACCAGAACATGTACATCACTCTGAGGACTCCGGCTGGTGGGAGTGGAGAAGCTCCAGCATCGTCGTTCGGCGTTGACTAATAGGGTTACGCACGAAACCTCCAGTTTTGATACACTCCGGTTTCGGACCGGTGAGTTACCGGTTTCTTACTGATAAGATACCACAAGTCGGTGGAAGGGTTTTTTGTTCAGGTAACTTACCACCCTCATGAGACTGTTCCGCCAAATGTTTGGTGAGCAGTCGTGACTCGCAACCTGTTTGATTTTGGATTAGGTAGAAGAGATCACAGACTCAGATGAGTTTAAAGATGTAAGAAGATGTAGCCAGAGAATTCTTATTGGTGCCAGGACAAAATTCATTAGGATTTGAGCTACGACGATGCGACAACACAGGTTTACCGTCCAATACACTGGGTTCCCACGGTCACTTAGCTGCCAATGCTGTACACTTAGCTGCCAATGCTGTGCACTTAGCTGCCATGCTGTGCACTTAGCTGCCATGCCGCATTTGGCAGGATGGCTTTTGGCTTCCCATTCATTCAAAGCATGCCTGTTTTCCGGATAATTTGTGTGCTAGACAACAAAGATGTATTATATATATATTGAACATCATTCAAAATATATTCGTTGCGTGGAAAGTGGATTAGAGCAAACGGCAGGTAAGTTGGTATGCTGAGTCAGCAGCCTTATCTGCCATTTTCGATGACTTAGCTGCCGCTCTCATTCTCATCCTTCTACAGCACCTTTCTCACCTGTTTTTTTGCATCCTATTAATGTAATTAGCTTATATCACTATAATCTTTGATCAGGTAAATTTCTACTGGTCTCTAAACCTGGATAACATGTCTTAATGGCTATTTCAAGGTTTGTTTTGCCACTGCCGATGTCTTTACAGCCCCGCACCTTCTGTTTCCAGAATTTTGTTGGAAAAATTGTTGAGAGGATCAGTCAACACTCTCTATCAAGGTTTTTGGACTACCTATTCATAGGTGTATTCAATAGCGTGATCACAATGGTATATTCAATATTTTTCATTTCCATCCTACCTCAGTCTTTTTCACCCATCGAGTGGAGACTGAGTTAGCTGTCTATTAACAAAAATAATTGCATACCTACCCTCAGGCTGGTATTATTGAGCTTAATAATTCAAGCTTGCTTGTAGTGCCTCCATCCCTCTTGACAAATCTTTCAGTCTCATTGGTGGTTCCAGAAATTCAACTATTCATGAGTTCAGAGCCATTAAGCATGTTCAAGTCAGCCTCTATATCATGACTGGATATTGTGCCAAGCTCTTCAATGGATATAGACTCAAATCACATACCTCCTAGAGTGGATGATGACACACAGCTGGAATTGTACTCTGATATGTTATCCTTTCTTGTTAAACAGCTTTGATAATAATGTAAGCTAACCATATTATATAGGGATCTAGTGCCAATAGGGAATACTGACAACAAGGTTTCTCAGGCTATTGCTGCAAGGATGGACATAGAAGGCTCTCAAGTACAAGCCATGCACCAAAAAGAAGACAGATCCTGGTTAGGTCTGACCATGTCCAGAGACTTCATGGCACATGTCATTGCTGTGCAGTTGAGGGATGTCCGGGTATGAACAACATTTTGTTGTGTCCTAAGCCATGCTTAGTCCCATGTATTACTTGTGGGCAGTTGTCAGGGTGTAGATGTGTTGACAGAGGGACAATGTGCACAGTAAAAGGCACCAAGCTTCATTGGTGAGTGTCAGGGCTTGCTACTCATGCTTGTGGGTTGGTCTGGAATAAAAATAAAAATAAATTAAAAAGAAAAAGAAAAAGGAGAGAAGAAGAAAAGGGAAAGGAGGGAGGTTTCAGAAGACTTATTTCCATGCCAATGATCCAACGATTCTTTGTTGCTTTGCTAAATTTGTTTTGGATATTTTTCATGTATTTAAGGAAGTCCCTGTCTTGTTAGTGTAATGATATCATTGTCATTCTCTTATACTGGTTGGGAACCCCATGAAGATACTCTAACCCATGATACACACTCAACAGTGTGATTGAGACAGCATGAGCCTTTGTGGCCACAGCACATGGTATGCCATGTCAGGGCTGTGGACCCAGCTGTTCCTTATTGGGACCTGGTGTTGGTAACACCACCACACCACCTGCAAATTCTAAGGTAAGCTTTGAGTGACAGAGACACAAATTAAAGAGGGTGCCAAGAGATGGCACTCTCTGCACCTTTCTGATGCCCAAGACACAACCACATCAAGTGGCAGAACTGCTGTTCAGTAGTGGATTCATTTAACAGATGGGATACATTTCATTTGTTAGCCTCAAAATTTGTCTCAAACATGCTAAAGCTACTGACACAGCTGGATACCCATGCTTGGGACCTGACACAGCTGGCTACTTATGCTTGGGGGTCACTACTGATAGCAACTGCTAGCAACTGGAGTCTTAACTGAGTTCAAATTAGGCCAGAAATTCCTGTTTGGAGGTGTGGTGCCATTCATTTTGCAACTGGTATTTGTTGCACTGGCTTTCTTCCTGCTCTCTACTGCAGTTAGCCAGCCAGTCAATGTTGAATGCTCTCACTGTGACAGTGAGCACTGATGAAACACCACAGCAGTGGACTGCATTGGGCTGGAAATTTATACTCCAGTCAGTAGCAACTGGATCACTACAATTCACAAAAAGGTGGAAATTCAAATTTATGCCCTGTTGGAATTACTGAGTATATGCTCTGTAGCTTCCCTGGCTATGGGTTACAAACTCGCAAGGAGTCTGCCTGTTATTCACAGATATATATACTAGCTACTACCTAATCTAGTATCTTCTCCATCTTTCATACAATTTCTATACTTACTAATCATGCCGAGTGATGCCGGCTTGCCCGAATCTCAACATGCCCGGAGGGCCCGAAAATTTTAGAGCATCTTGTGTTCACAAAAATGTGTCAAATTATAGATGAGTAGTGGCGTCGGCATCTAATTCAAACAATGACAAACAATGATGCGCTACCTATATTTAGTCTCTCCGAAATCTCTCCGAAAGCTCCCTTCTTTGCGGATTTTCGGACGTGAAATACCCAGTGTATTGAACGGAAAACCACAACACAGTGTTGCACAGAAGGGTTTGAAAAATTGCTCCGCGGCGGTCATGTGACCAGTAAGTAACCGTATCGGTAAGAAACCCCTGAGGGAAGGTGGGTACAAAACGGTATCGTAACCCCCCCCCGGAGGTTTCGTGGGTAGCCCTATTGACCAAGCATGTGTTGTGTAAAAATGACAGTGAGCATTAGCAATATTTCATATCAAGAACAGTCAACAGGCACTACCAGGGTTCGAACCTGGGTTATGGGAATGGCACGGTGATAGTTTTATCAGAATCCCATGTGCTACCACTACACCATAGCGCCTCCACACTATGTGGCTGTCGTTTCCATGTCTCCATTGAGTAGACTGAAAGCAAGTGCTTACCCATCCGCACATCAGCCCCCTGAAAAGTAAGCCCGGAGTAAGGCTCGCTCGCCAAAGAACTGACGGCCCTGAAAGCTGTTGAACGAATTGTATGTCTAGAGAAGTATCGCCATTTGTTCAAATGAAGATTATGCGACGCCGAGTATCAGAGATTGCCGGCGCCAGTGGCTGAGGAGGTAGAACCTGCATATGGTACATGCACTGCTGCAATCGCCGACCCACAAGTTGAGATAGACAACCGTTCGGAAACACTACGGCTCCCTACTCACGGCTTGTCTACTATTGGGGGTGTGAACGAAGTACGCGTGCACTTTGCAAATGAAAGATAAAGCACTCACTGACACTGTTATATGAAAAGCGACCTCCGGGTTCCAACACCTCCACTCCTAGCAACGGCATGCATTATTTGAAAAAATTCCGCCGTATCGTAAGTTCGTTCAGATTTGACCTGGGCGTCTGTGCACGTTGCAAATAGCTGCACGCAAAAGCTAGGATTGGCAGTTCGCATAGACTTACCTTTTTTCGAGTAGTGCGGCCACCACTGCTCTACCTTGATAAAGCATCCGCTGCAACGAGAAAGGACCTTTCGTTGTGTTATGTGTTCAGGGTTCCATCTGCACAAGGTCTTCTTCCATCTGCACTCGTCATTGATAGCAATGATGAACGCTTCCTTGGATCTAAGTCAGGACTCCATAAGAAGGCCTCGGATACGTGTGATAGCTACTTTTCATACCAACATGGGGGAAGCGACGATAGTGTGTTGCGCTCGGTTCGGATCGGGCTTAGGTGATCACAAAGCGTGCGCCTTACTAAGCATTCCGAGCATGTGATCGTGTTGAGGTTGGTTGAGCCACACTTGGAACCCGGGTCCTGAAATTTGTCTGGACCTTCCGACCAACCTGCAAAACTTGTCCCAAAATCCACCAAAATTGGTTTCACAAACCTTTCTTTGCCGTCTATACGGGTATATTTGGGTGCGACTGTGACAGAGAAATACAAGAAGCTGCAATGTCAACGAAGTTGCCACCTCTGCGAGTGGGTTTGTCTGGACTATTGTACGACTAACCCGTCCGATCTGCCTGCTATTGTCCGGATTGAAAGTTCTGACATATCGCCTCGAGGACACCCTTTGCCCGGACTTAGGTGCACACCTTCCAGCAGCTTCAAGGTGCAGGATTTGTCCAGACTTTTCAGCGAAGCTCAGCCGGAATAATCAGGGGTCCTGTTCAAGTTCAACCAACTTTGTCTTATCTACAACTGTGAGTCTCGGCCGAACCTCCCCCACTTGCGATGGGCTGACTACCTGACGAGCCCTACGCGCGAGGCCGTTTATAGTGTCGAAGTGTATTCCGAGAGAACTTATCTTTGCACCAAACTTCTCTATAAAAAAAACATCACGCCTTTTTTATCGCACAATGACCAAACCGTGGCGCGGGCGTACCCAGAGGCTTGGCAAGAAAAATATTTCCTGCTGGAAGATCCATACGCGACTCTTCTTGCAGACATGGTCTCTCCCACTTGTACTGTCCTGACTTCGGGTTAATAGTCTTATGCCTCTGCTTATTACGCTTGTTCCTAGCACCTATATGTCCCATCTTGTGACATGTTTGCCTCCCCCACGAATCGTGTTAGACTGTTGCTATCTCGCGACCGTGTCCGAGTCGGGGAAACAGACATGTTGTTTGGCAAGTCTGTCTCGCCTTACAGTCGACTCTTGCGGCCATGGCTGAAATCGCATCTTCTCCTTCCCCGCACCGTTTCACCATGGTTCAAGTCTCTTCACTGTACTGGTAATGTCGGCACATACTGTAAGTCGCTGGATAGCGACGCGTCATAAAAAAGGACTGGTCGGTAGGATTACACTTTAGGGAACGTAGAGACGTACTAGAAAAGAAGAAAACAACTCTGTTACGTGTGTCAAGGACCTATACGGAATGGAACTCATCTCGGTTCAGGCAGTAGCTGTATCATGACCGAGAGGTTTCATGCAGGATATTACCACGATAATCTGGGAAAGCTATCGCCGTCTGCATCCTTGCCCATGACCCAGTGCCGAAAAGAAGTGCCATGCTGTCACAATGCTTAGCAGTCCGAGTCCGAGAGCGAGAGTGATGGACAAAAGAAAGACATGTGGCTCCATATGCATATGTCTACGTGAAGAGGCTATATATACGGCACGATACCTTACAGCTGCTCCCAGTGTTCTTGGATCCTCTTCCTCCAAGATGTTTCTTGGGGTACTGTTACTCTCATTCACCTTCCCCATCAGATGGAGCGGTCTTTCTGTAGTACTCGCACAGTCGGATAGTACAAGAACTAGCTCTTCGGTAGTATCCACCACCACTGGTACAACGATTCCCACAAGTATCCCAACGGGTACGGCTAGCTTTCCTCCAATCGGATCAATCCCTCGTGATTACACGTCGGAAGGACTGGAACGACTTTGGGACATCGTTCGTATTCTCACTGATCTCCTCTAGAACGTGGCATTCTCAACTCTACAGATCGGACCTGTCGAGGCGCCTCCGTTCACCACTACCCGTGTACCCAGCGCTGCGGTGACCCTACCGCCCACGCCTCCACCGTTGTATCCATCCTTCTATGCTCCCGCCCCGAAGGATGTCCTACCAGGCGTGAAATTCCCGAAGGGCTTCAAATTCGGAGTCGCTACTTCCGCGTACCAAGTCGAGGGTGCAACGAAGAATGAAGGAAAGGGTCCGACAATGTGGGACTGGGCTTCCAGACAGCCAAATGGCGTATACGATAACACGACTGGTGAGTATGCGTGGTACCCAAACGATGATCATCATGCGACCGAGATTATTGCAGCTGACGTCACCGATCTTCACTACTTCCTGTACAAAGAAGACATCCAGCGCATTGTTGCTCTTGGCGTTACTGCGCATTCTTTCTCGTACGTGCTAGGACCTCATTGACTGGACTTATCTGAACAAGACTTATTAGGATTTCGTGGCCGAGGATCTACCCGTTTGCTGTCGCCGATTCTCCCGTTAATACGGCTGGTATTGATCATTATTCTGATGGTACAGTTTCGTCCTAACAGTATCGTAAGTGACGCTGATCGTTTCTACCGCAGTTATTGATTACCATTTGGCTCATGGTGTGGAGCCCGTTGTGACATTGTGTAAGATTTTCCCGGTATTCGTGGGCGGCGTTGGATACTTATGAAATAGTCCATTCGGATACTCCTCTCGCCATTCAGACCTACTACGGAGGTTTCACGTCGCCAGAAGTAGTCGACGACTTTGTAAAGTGGGTGCTAGAAGGATACGACGGTTTGTGTACTCATACAATTTTTAGCTACGCCAAGACTGTGTTCAAGGCATACAATGGCCGTGTTAAGACTTGGTTGGTGGCCGTAGTTTCTTGCCCCCGGATACATGCTCAATTACTCTCAAATACTGTAGGTATACTTTCAATGAGCCAAGGATTTATTGTGGCCAGGTTGCCACCTATCCGTTCGGTAAACTTTCTCTACATCAAGACCTACCTTTACAAGCTTACTGTTGAGACTAGACGTCACGCTTGCCCCTGGTGTAAACTCCTCCACCGCCCCTTATCACTGTGCGTACAATCTATGTACGTTTTGCATCTTTCTGCCCCATAGCACCCATCATCCTGATGCTCTATCATAGTAAAGGCCCATGCAGGAGCTATGAAGGGTTTGTCAATGTACCGCCATGAAGTGCCACTGACTTATCTGTTTTCTCCCTAGCATTTCGCGCAATGAACATATCTGGAGAGATCGGCTTCAAGAACAGTGATTACATGTGACTATGTCTCTCCTTCTCTTGCTAGTATCCGCTGGACATACTACAGAGGCACGCCATGGAGAAGCAACTCCACTGAGGACGCACTTGCCGTTGAACGCCATGCAGCGTTCGAAATCGGCCTCTTCTCAAACCCTATACACACAACTGGCGATTGGCCCGACATTGTCAAAGACACTCTCTCAGCCGAGTATCTCCCGCGTTTCACGGATCAGGAAAAGATTGATATTCTCGGCTCCGCGGATTTCTTTGCTATTGATACCTACTTCTCATTATGGGTAAAGGCTCCGGACACAGGGATCGACGCATGTGTGGCCAATCTTTCCCACCCTTTGTGGCCCGTCTGTAACGAACCTGCATATTTCGACTCGGATTACGGCTGGCCTGCGGGTCCCGTTGGCGACCCGGTAGCCCTGCCCCTTCAAGCGGCACCGGTAGCGATTCGTGCTTTGCTGAAGGGCGTCCACTCTCGATGGCCAAGTAATAAACTTGTGCGTATGTGTCAAATTTATTGTGGTAATTCCTGACTCTTGGCGGCCAGTATGTTTCCGAGTTCGGCTTCATCGAGCCTTTCGCCTACGCGAACACGGATATATCGCAAATAAAGGAGGATGTGCTCCGAACAAGTGCGCATTGAGTCACACTTTAGATTAACTAATTGACAAATCATGTATTGTTTTCAGACTCCTTGCTCACGTACCTCGGTGAAATGTTGCTATCCATCCACGAAGACGGTGTCCCGATCCAGGGTGCTTTCACTTGGTGTCAGTTCCAGCGAAGTTGTACATAAAAAATTGCCACTGACTCGTTGTAGCAATACTTGACAATGCAGAATGGATGCTTGGAAAATCCATGAGGTGCGTAGTCATTGCTCTGGGTTAAGAGATTCTCTAGTCTTACCACGAGTGTAGATATGGTATTCAGCACGTGGATTACACGACACTGGAGCGGACATACAAGCGCTCGGCGTTATCCTTGGGTGAGTCTTACGATGCCTTTCAATGACCGCCAAAGTTTACTTGGACAAATAGCGGAATTCTTTGGGTCGCACCTTCAAGACTGAGGTAAATGTTCTGGTATGATACTCGTTTTGTTTCTGTCGAATGTGAATCCAAGAAAGGAAGTACGCTTTTTCTATCGCAGTGTGAAAGCAATACAAAACCCCCGCTGTCAATAAAGCATCCCATTTAGCGAGAACGGAGATTACAAGCTGATCACAACTGAGATGTGGAGGGATTATCTTGTCCTGTTTTGAAGCGTCCGTGAGGTCGCGGATCAATCGACCAAATATGAAAACGTTTTCGCCAGCATAATGTCCCCATCAAAGGTGACTTGACGAAGAACTGGGAAGAGAAGTAAGCCGCGCAGAAGATGGACGCTGGCAAAGGCGGAATTTGTTCTTGGAACTTGGTGGCGTCCAAGAGTGAACCCTTCGAGTTCGAAACTTTCGTTGCGGATTGGTTGTGGAAGACGTTCAGACTGACGGTTACTTTCACGGCGGTAGACTGGATGATGGATCGTAGAGACTGGCGGTGATCACTGGAAAGTATGTGGGTAGCCCGTCCCGACCTGATGTACATTAGTAGAGTTGACTAAATGTTATTCTGAAATAAGCGGGAACGCTTGAAAAGAATGGCAGGAACGGCATTTAAGGATTCATTACGCAACCAGCCGTCGTTTGCTAGAATAGACGTACTAGCTGCATCGTCTACCCCAAAAGACTCGATATGGAAAATCCCCCATATTCCACGGACTCGGTAGCTTGGAATTGTTTGAACGAGAGTTGGAAACGTTAGTAGTGCCATTTGCCAGGCCCGAGCATGTTATGAGCCATGTCCGACCTTTTCCCATGAGTAGAGTGAGACGAAGTACTATTTGACAGTATACAATGCAAGGCGACGGTCGTCAATCACTGTGGCTATATTGGCTGATGATCCTGATACTGTGTGTCGAATGTTTCGATTTCAAACTTGTTTCCTTCTAAACTAGGGTCACGACCAACACAATGCTTCATTTACCTTGATACTTACATTACGCCCCATGTATGAAACTCCTACTATGCCCGACTGGCGATCTGAACATGAAGTAGCCGTGAATACTCCGTGAAGCAATGCACGGCGACCCATTGGTTACGGTGTTTTTCGACTTTCAATACTTCACTGATTGAACCCGAATGATTGACGGTCCCTGATTCATCGTATCACAATTATATATGCTGCAGCCACTGGCTGGTTCGAGTTAAAATAACACGCACCGGACGGAGATATCCGCGATGCTATCCAACCCTCTGCCCATGGCATGGATCTAGTACGTAGGCAACACCCTTGGCCGCAGTCAACGTTGGTATGGTGTGTCAGAAATGCGGCGCAGGGAACTATGGATTTGTGAACGCGAACTTGATTTGGCCGTAACGGTTGCAACGTTGACCTCTGGAAACCTTTACACTTTTATCTAGCTCGAAGCAATATAGCATTATAAACAAGATATTAGTAAGTAGCGTCGTGTTATATAAGTACGAAATGTATCATGTATGCACATGTAATTAAGCTGTTTTAGTTATTTCAATAACGAGAATGAAGGAGGGATGATTATCAAAATCAAAAGCAGAAAGAAAACGCGTAAGATATAAGCAGACCAGCCAACTAACACCCCAGACTTTGCAAAAATAGCCCAACTCTAACTGCTCCGCAGGCGTCAGAATCAAGGGACGCCGAACGTCGAAGATGTACTTACTGATCAGCACGAGGGCGGGTCCTGCCATATGGGCAATCGGGTCTGCACCTCCCGGGCGCAGAGAGGGGATTGTTGTGGGGCGGAATGACGCGTGGGTCGCAATGGTAGGGGACGTCAGTGATGCGGGCCATCCCTGCCTCGACGGCCTTCATCCATGCGGTGTACTCTCTGCAGCGCGTGATCTGCTTCGAGGACGAAATGAGCTTTCCGCAGAGCTTGTAGCGGTTGGAGGTATAGCTGATGAAGCACATGATGATAAAGTCGTGCAGAGAGCAGGTAGAGATGGACGGTGGGGAAAGACGCGAACCAGGTAGCTTGAAGCTGGAGTCCAATAATCGAAAAGAACGGTTTTTATATGACTCAAACGCGTTGCCCTAACCCTGATGTGAGTCAGATTGAAGGGATCTTGCCTCGTGTACGCCAGCGACGCGCCTCCCTGTCAAGTCCAAAAAACACGCGCCTTGTCCAGCCAGCTAAGCCTAGACATATATATCGGGAAGTTACTGATGCAACACGTTTTGGAATTTTTGAAGACACCCAGATCTGATAAACGTTGAACATGGGTCCAGGATTAGCCAGATGGGCGTGTAAGATGGAGGTTTGTAGACGTAAAAACATACGATTCACATACAGATGACAGATAGCCGAGAAAAGGTCCCAGCGTTTGGCGCCACAAATGATGGACAAGAAGGAAAGGGGACATGATTCATTCTAATAAACCATCGAGAAGTGGGTTGTGCATTCTGATCAGCGAAGCATGACGACTACATGGGTCAGGAAATGCCAGTCTTGTCCTGAGCGAATTGAAATGGAGATTCGAACAATTGAATAGTGAAGAACTTATGCTCGCATGCGTGCTCAGCCCTGTTCAGCCACTAGAAAGTCAAGGTACCTACAGTTTGTATAACGGACTAAGAGCGGGGCCTAAGTAGCCATGCTCCGGTGTGTAGAGTGATAGCCGCTCGAAGGGACGGCTGCCGCTCCGAAACGCATCCGAAGGGGATGTCCTCGTTACTTACCTCATTTTGGCAATGAACGCCAACGGAACGAAGGTCGCAAAAATCGCACCTGCAAAGGATAATCGATACGAATTGAAGAACGTACTGAGATGGACCTGAACGTTTCCGGGACGATCCACTCTTCACATGTCGGCGACCTTTCAACACCTGTGATCGGGTATCAGTCAAACAAATAATGGTCAGCCAGTAAGCCGAACTCCTTTCAAGAAGCGTGATAGGGCGCGAAATGCCGCACTTCAGTAACACCATCTATTGGTAGCCATTCCCGGAGAATAGCATCGGAAAGAGGTTGTACTCGGAAACATGAATTTGACTTCCGTGACGGCTACAAGATGATACTCGATGGTATTCCACAACTTTTCGATACACTGACAGAATAACATGAACATTCGTGCTCCGTACATTGTTTATACTGAATGGGGTCGAGTCCTTAGAAATTTACCGTAATAAAACGAGTAAACTAACCTATAAAATAGTCTGAGATGATTTTTGTTTATAACCTATTGTAAAAATGAGCTTCAAACTCATAGTAAAGGCTGGCAAGTAACAAACGGAAACGAGTGCTGCTCTTCAAAACCGGTTCTTCACCAGAGGATCCAGAGGCGGTCTGCTATACGCGGGCTACAAAAGGTCCGTCAGCATCTTCAGCGTCCCAGAACGAAACCCAATGAAACCCACCAAAGGCGCCGGCTTGTTGTTTAGTATTTCCTCGATCCTCGCCAATACATCATCTGTCAATTTTGGCAACACCTCCAATGCCTTCAAGTTCTCTAGCAATTGTTCAGGTTTTGTTGCGCCTAAAATAACCGTTCCTGTGTTCGTGTTCTTTGCTACCCACGCAAGAGCCAGAGCCGCGGTCGATGCTCCAAGCTCCTCGGCGATCTTGGTGAGCTCCTGGACCTTGCGGATTTTCTCTTGCCCTTCAGGCGTTGTTAAGCTCGCGCGAGTGTCCTTGAAAAAGTCGGCTTTGAGATCGAAACGTGAACCAGGTGGAATTCCGTTGTTGTACTAAAGTCCTTTTAGTGTGTACTAGAAGGTCAAGGAAAGTAACATACCTTTCCAGTTAGAAGTCCACTGGCAAGAGATGACCATGTGGTGGTGCTGATACCATACTTCTTGTAAAGTGGGCTGCGGTCGTTATCAATGATAAGATGTCAGTGGTTTGGAGATCTTTTTAGAACACATACGCGTATTCCTTTTCTGGTCGTTCACGATGAAGCATACTTCAAACTAAGTTGAAAAGATGCATGACGACAGAGAGAGAAAGACGCACTGGTGCTGGCACTGCTCAGCTATGGGACCTTGAAGGCCGAGTCTATCAGCAACGTCTACATGGAGGTGAGATACAGAATCTAAAACAGCAAAAAGGTATTACGCACGATATGCTTCTTCTATTTCGCGCGCACTCCACTCTGATGTTCCCCAATAAAAGGCCCAACCCTTGTCAATCACGAAGTTGAAGGCCCTAACAATTTCTTCCATTGGAACTAGAAGAACGTAGGTCGGTGAATGGCCATTGGCCTGTGGCCTAATACGCACCATTGGCATCGTGACGGTGGGCAAATATCACGTCGACGTAGTCCATTTGAAGGCGAGCGAGACTCTCTTGTGTGCCCTCGATGATACTGAGGTTCACGTCAATTTACGCTTTACACAAAAACTACTGAGAACAAACTGTTTCCGAGACAGACCGCCATCATTAGGTCCGGAGCGTAGCCCGAAGAAAATCTTTGTCGATATCACGAGATCCGACCTGCGATATCCGAGCTCTTTAATGGCACGACCCCTACAAATCTGATTCAACGTTGAATGAGCGAGAGAAAATGGAGGACTGACATTTCTATTTCAGACTTGCCCTTCTCATACGCCTCTGCGGTATCAAACATGTTGATACCATTCTCAAATGCCGTCTTGATGATTTCCTGTACATCATCAGGTCAATAAAGTAGCTACAGATATCTGTCCGAAGAGAGCATACCTTGACTGGGTCACCGACAACAGTACCACCGTAGGTTAGCCCTGTGAACAGTCAGTGCTTCAGCTAAGAACTTTATCAGAAATATCACTAACATCCACCGAGAGAAAACAGCGGCACTCTCAGCCCGCTGGGTCCTAGCCTCCGGAACAGCATGTTCTTAGGGTCAAAATCTGGCGGTGTAGAGGTCGTTGACATAGTAGCAATTCGCAAACGTGAAGATGATATCCGAACTAGGGGGGAAAAGGAATAAACTTCAGGCCAGTCTAGAGAAGCGATAAGGACATACGTTGTCGTGGTAAGAATGGTGCGATCCCTAATAGAGATAGCATATGCCTTTTATACCGGCTAAGATTGCCCCCGATCTATTTTAAATAGCAAGGCGGATTCTTGCTGAGTGAGCATATTGAACTGCTGCTGACCAAGTCGACTAGTAGTCGTACGCGTTTCCCATGCCGCCCCGAACAGAAGCGAAACGTGAGAACATACGAAGAGACCTCTGAAGAGAAGATACGGCAAGCGGAGCGGCAGATGATGGTGGTACAGATCAAGAGCAGGTAGGAAATTTTTTTGTTTGTGGGAATGGCGGCCCGGGTCCTTTGCGCGCCGAGTCCGCCGTTCGGTTGTTCTCGTCCATCATCATCAATGGACATGGACCCTTCATTTTTGATGGTTTACCGTCCAATACACTGGGTTCCCACGGTCACTTAGCTGCCAACGCTGTGCACTTAGCTGCCATGCTGTGCACTTAGCTGCCATGCCGCATTTGGCAGGATGGCTTTTGGCTTCCCATTCATTCAAAGCATGCCTGTTTTCCGGATAATTTGTGTGCTAGACAACAAAGATGTATTATATATATATTGAACATCATTCAAAATACATTCGTTGCGTGGAAAGTGGATTAGAGCAAACGGCAGGTAAGTTGGTATGCTGAGTCAGCAGCCTTATCTGCCATTTTCGATGACTTAGCTGCCGCTCTCGTTCTCATCCTTCTACAGCACCTTTCTCACCTGTTTTTTTGCATCCTATTAATGTAATTAGCTTATATCACTATAATCTTTGATCAGGTAAATTTCTACTGGTCTCTAAACCTGGATAACATGTCTTAATGGCTATTTCAAGGTTTGTTTTGCCACTGCCGATGTCTTTACAGCCCCGCACCTTCTGTTTCCAGAATTTTGTTGGAAAAATTGTCGAGAGGATCAGTCAACACTCTCTATCGGGGTTTTTGGACTACCTATTCATAGGTGTATTCAGTAGCGCAATCACAACAGTATATTCAATATTTTTCATTTCCATCCTACCTCAGTCTTTTTCACCCATCAAGTGGAGACTAAGTTAGCTGTCTATTAACAAAAATAATTGCATACCTACCCTCAGGCTGGTATTATTGAGCTTAATAATTCAAGCTTGCTTGTAGTGCCTCCATCCCTCTTGACAAATCTTTCAGTCTCATTGGTGGTTCCAGAAATTCAACTATTCACGAGTTCAGAGCCATTAAGCACATTCAAGTCAGCCTCTATATTGTGACTGGATATTGTGCCAAGCTCTTCAATGGATATAGACTCAAATCACATACCTCCCAGAGTGGATGATGACTCACAGCTGGAATTGTACTCTGATATGTTATCCTTTCTTGTTAAACAGCTTTGATAATAATGTAAGCTAACCATATTATATAGGGATCTAGTGCCAATAGGGAACACTGACAACAAGGTTTCTCAGGCTATTGCTGCAAGGATGCCAGTGGACATAGAAGGCTCTTGAGTACAAGCCACACACTGAAAAGAAGACAGATCATGGTTAGGTCTGACCATGTCCAGAGACTTCATGGCACATGTCATTGCTGTGCAGTTGAGGGATGTCCGGGTATGAACAACATTTTGTTGTGTCCTAAGCCATGCTTAGTCCCATGTATTACTTGTGGGCAGTTGTCAGGGTGTAGATGTGTTGACAGAGGGACAATGTGCACAGTAAAAGGCACCAAGCTTCATTGGTGAGTGTCAGGGCTCACTACTCATGCTTGTGGGTCAATCTGGAATAAAAATAAAAATAAATTAAAAAGAAAAAGAAAAAGAAAAAGGAGAGAAGAAGAAAAGGGAAAGGAGGGAGGTTTCAGAAGACTTACCTGCAAATTCTAAGGTAAGTTTTGAGTGACAGAGACACAAATTAAAGAGGGTGCCAAGAGATGGCACTCTCTGCACCTTTCTGATGCCCAATACACAACCACATCAAGCAGCAGAACTGCTGTTCAGTAGTGGATTCATTTAACAGATGGGATACATTTCATTTGTTAGCCTCAAAAATTTGTCTCAAACATGCTAAAGCTACTGACACGGCTGGCTACCCATGCTTGGGACCTGACACAGCTGGCTACTTATACTTAGGGGTTGCTACTGATAGCAACTGCTAGCAACTGGAGTCTTAACTGAGTTCAAATTAGGCCAGAAATTCCTGTTTGGAGGTGTGGTGCCATTCATTTTGCAACTGGTATTTGTTGTGCTGGCTGTCTTCCTGCTCTCTACCACAGTTAGCCAGCTAGTCAACATTGAATGCTCTCACTGTGACAGTGAGCACTGATGAAACACCACAGCAGTGGACTGCATTGGGCTGGAAATTTGTTGGAATTTGGCAATCCGGCATCGTGCCGATCTGTCTTATTAAGGAAGAAGATTGAGGAAAGGTATAGAAAGTTCTAGTAAACAGTCATTTAGTATATAAGTAGGTACTGTAGTGTAGATCCTCATGCGTTTGCAGAGCTCAGCCAAGCGCAATACTATTGGCTTGAACACTATGCATACATACTGGGAATGAACTTGATCCCCCGTTTCACAACAAAATTTATATTCCAGTCAGTAGTGACTGGATCACTACAATTCACAAAAAGGTGGATATTCAAATTTATGCCCGGAGGGCCCGAAAAATTTAGAGCATCTTGTGTTCACAAAAATGTGTCAAATTATAGATGAGTAGTGGCGTCGGCATCTAATTCAAACAATGACAAGCAATGACGCGCTACCTATATTTAGTCTCTCCGAAATCTCTCCGAAAGCTCCCTTCTTTGCAGATTTTCGGACGTGAAATACCCAGTGTATTGAACGGAAAACCATTTTGATTGCTCAATACCGTACATATCAAGGAACTAGGTTCGTCCCCCATTCGGTGTCTTGACTCGTAACTGTCTCCTCCTTCTTTTCATTCTATACGCGCAAAGTCGATCATCGGGGAAAGAGCCTTGCCATTTGTTACAAATCTCCTTCTGCATTGCCATTGGTACCATCCTGTTAGTGTCATGCGCGGCAGTCTAGGCTCCAGTATGAGTATCACAAATAGTACCATCACTAACCGGCCTTGCTGATCTTGCAGTACGGAGATGATGCACTATTACATCCTTGACACAATAGACATTGCTCTTCCAGTGGTGCAATCACCAGGTACAAGGACAAGGCTGTCTAGGAATTAGTCATGAGACTGAAGACCCTAGGAAAGTTATCTTCTCTACAAGATAGCCACTTCAGCGTGAATATCATCTGTTTTTGTGAAAGGCGTACTTCACGGCCTGAAAACAAGTGCCAGACTTTGTTTCTTCCCCGCGAGGCCAGATTATCTTGGACGGCACTACTGCTCAAGTTTTATGGCATACCTCGAATCCTTGGGCAAGCATGAAAATGCTTTACAGCCTCAGGAATTTATCCGAGTCGTCCTAACCAGATCAGTCACAGGTCTCATACAGTTGCCTTCTTTCCTTTCTGTACTCGTTGCACGAAGTCCGGTATGCGGGTAGCTTTATTCCGCGGCTGCACTTCGACTCCCAAGGTAGGATATGTACCTGGGCGCTTAATGATAACATGAATCCCCTGCACTCCTGCTACTATCATGGCATCCTCAAGTATTTTGACATGCATACCCACTAAATCATCGGATTTCGAAGCGAACTGGACCTATCTGGAAAGGGGAGTAGATCTTATTATGACTTCGCCGGAGAGTTTCCCATCCGGTTCAGTGCGTTAAAATCTTGGCTCCATTTCATCGACTGACGATCAGATGTGCAGTATACGTTACTATACACCGTTGTATACAACACTTGCACATCCATGCCGTTGCACCCCACACTCGTGGAACCCAATAAGATCAAAGGACACGCACGGAAAAATCTGCAAGTCAAGAATATAAAGACCCTCCCTGAACCCCCAGGGCGTCTCCTTTACATCAAACTCACCCAGTACTTCGTTGCATACCTCAAAAAAATTAGAGATGTTCGTTGAACCCCTTTGTGCCGTGTTGAAGGTTTACGGTTTGGCTTCATTGCAGAACGCCAACCGCCTTCGAGAGGAAGCATTGTTGACGTATTATGCCAAAGAATGGCGGCGATACATAGCAGGAGCGCATTATGTCCATCGGGTATTCGCATTTTTGAACCGACATTGGATCGCACATCAAAGATGTGGAGGGAAGCAGAAAAAAGTTTACCCAGTCTATACTGTATGTTTCACTCATCAATATCGATCCTCATGAGCTCATGTCTCACTGTAGCTTGCTCTGGTGCAATGGAAGGACTGTCTACTTGTTCCAATGCAGCAGCAGAACTACAGACTCACCCTTGCAGTACTGCATCTCGTTGAACGACAGCGTAATGGAGAAACCATCGATCAAAGCCTTCTCAAAAGCGTGGTCGATTCCTTCGTAGCTCTCGGGTTGAACGACAAAGATCTGAATATGCGATGTCTCGACATATACAAAGACCATATCGAGACACCCTTCCTGGTCGTTACAAAAACACTTTACAAGAAGAAGTCGGAAGCATTCTTGCTCGAGAACAGCGTGCCGGACTATCGCAAGAAAACCACAGAGTGGATACAAGAGGAGCAGGACCTCATCGAGGGATATCTGGCCATCGAAACGCAGGCCAGTATTGTTTCAATGTTTGAAGAGGTCTTCACCCATGCCCACGTCAATATCATGTGGGACACATTTCAGAGTCTTCCCGAGTTCCATCGAGACGTCATTTTGCAGCACCCGGTGCCATTATCGCGCATTCGTGAGGAACTCGATCTCTCATGGAAGAGGTTCGAGGAGGACTTCAAGCAAGCAGGACTGAATTCGGTCTCCACCCTTATAGGAGACGATGGAGGGGCACCTGATTTACAAGACTATGTCGATGCGCTCTTTGATATACGTTCCAAGTATTCGACATTCGTGGACCAACATCTCAAAGGAGACTCTGAATGTACGGTCTGTTTCGACAGGGCTTGCAGGGACATTGTGAACCAAAAGAGAACTTCGACCAGTGTGTCTCCGGACCTGCTGGTTAAACACCTAGATCTGTTACTGCGGAAGAACAGCAAGATAGTGAAGGAACAGGACTTAGAAGGTGCCTTGGATCGCGTGGTGCGTATTCATTCCGTTATGTTTCGTTCCGGAAATGCTCAGTACGTTTTCAGATAGTTATTTTCAACTACCTCGAGGATAAAGACATATTCCAACGCTTCTACGCTGCCAGGTTGTCGAAGCGTCTCATCTATGGAGCATCGGTGTCGGATGAAAGCGAAGCGGGCATAGTCTCCAAGCTTGAGGAGGCTTGTGGACCTGAATACACCAGAAATTTGAGGCAGATGTTGACCGGTACGGTATTGACAATTCTTGGCTGTCTGCATGTTATTGATGACAACGCTGACCAGACATGGAATTGAGCAATGATTTGACAGATGAGTTCGACCTAGAGCGCAGGCCAGATTCCGACACAGACCTGACATTCAGCGTCGCGGTCCTTGGTACGAACTCTTGGCTGTTAGACCCACCTTCACATAAATACACCATCCCGAGGGACATATACCACACATATCACCGCTTCCAGCAGTATTATGAGGTGAAACATTCGGGGCGGAAACTAACATGGTTGTGGAATTACTCGAGGAACGAGCTCCGGACAAACTACCTTGACCAGAAGTACATTCTGATGACGAGCTCGTTCCAGATGGCTATCTTGGTTTTGTATAACAGCGACGACACGCTTTCTCTGACCGAATTTGTCACAGCGACGTCGATTCCGAGGGAAATTATCACTCAGATTCTCGCTATCCTCGTCAAAGCCAGGATCCTCGTTAACGAGGAGTCTGAGCAGTATGATCTCAACCCCAGTGCGTCTGTGTCGAAGAGATGATCCTTGTCTTGATACTTCTGACCGATGGGGATTTTAGACTTTAGGTCCAAAAAGATACGAATCAACTTGAATCGGCCAATCAAATCTGAAGAACTGGGCGAGGTGCTGAAGAACGTCGAGGAGGACCGAAAATATGTCATCCAAGCCAGCATCATCCGGTTTGTTCTACTAGGATATCTGTTTACACCGGGAATTTTGAATGATCGTCCTGGTTCTGCAGGGTCATGAAAGCTCGGCAAACGATGATGAACCAACAGCTCATTCAAGAGGTCATTTCGCAGCTCTCCCAACGGTTTACGCCCAATGTTGCTGATATTAAAAAGGTTTGGGTTCTTGGGTGAATTTTCGGCGTCTTTCTCAACTCCACATATAGGCAATCGGCATTCTACTCGAGAAAGAATATATCGAGCGGGTTGAGGGTACGAACGACAGTTTTGCCTACGCAGCGTGATGGTGTCGCCTTTGCTCTGGTTGAATCTTCTCAGTTGTGACTTTCGTGTACTGTACTGTAGTTAAGTTTCACCCGAAATTGATTCTTCTGGTTGCTATACATTTCATCTATTCTCAACTGATTATTCCGTATCTCCTTCAGAACTAATATTAAATAATGATGCGTCCAAAACAAATCGAGGTGGGGGCAATAGAAATACAGAATGCGGAGATCACATCTTGGAGTCATACATAACGAGGAGGGAACCTTTTCTCCCTCTCTACAGCATCTGCCACACGCTTCTCTTCCAAGTCTCGTTGGATGCGCCGGTCTGCGAGTTTCTATGACATGGAAAACATCAGTCTTTCGTTCCGTGGATAAAATGGAAAGTGTCTCATACATTTTTCGCTGCTAAGATGGTTGACATGAGTGTATCCAGGGTAGCTTCAGACGATTCAGACATCTACAACGCGATCAGCACAAAGGGATGAAGTCAAAATAGGTGAACGTACAGCATCGCCTGCTTGTCGGCTGAGTTCTCGGATACGCTCCTTATCCGGAGATGGAGGAGGCTCTGAATATGCTTGCCTCTCTGCGGTGTATCCCTGTTGATCCATTACAAGAGGTTGCTCAGGAGCAGGAGCAGGAGGAGGAACCGCGTCGTCGCGGCGGCTGTCACGCTGAGGATTCTGATTCTGTCCATCGAACCGGCCATGCCATCCATGTCCCCACGGCACAAATCCTCGCCGTTCGTGTCCTCCTTCCGTGTACTCCGTCCGTCCACAAAACCCAGTCTGGTTCCGGTGGTGGTTGTGGCTCCAAATGGTAGCCGTACCCGCTCCGATGAGGAACCAGAAGAATCCGCCCATGATGATATATGAGAATTAAGTTGCAAGTGTTGAAGATAGACGAATGTTGGGATTGAAGGGCTTGGATGCCATTATTTAAATGGTGAATGGACGACGCGAATCGACTCGGCCGCAGACGACATTGACGTATCGGCACGCGATGACGCGTGGTCCGCAGCCGGCATACATTTCGGAGTTGCCGCGGCACGCAGCAGTGACGAACCGGCTTCTTGACATTTTACTCCTCAGGACACGCCGACTTCCAAAGTCACAAAACGAAGGAATCGAGCACGATTGGACCAGCAATTCATTTTTTCACCGCCTCATTGTCTCTCTCGACATCTTTGACACCGACAGACCGTACTTCGAAGGACCTATGGGTACCTAAGTCTGCCGAAGACTTCGAATCCGTTCTAGAGGAGCAAATCATCAAGAAATTAGACTGCAAGCATCCTTTTGCAACGTACTTTCACGTCGTCAGCTCGTCTCCAGGCATCATCATCAAGTTCAGGGGCGAGCTCTTTGAAGAGTTGTCGCTTAGCGTTTTTGCCTACGAGAAACTCGGTGCAATCGTTCTTCAAATCTGTCACATCATCCCCATCTCATATATAATACCCTGGCACCACCAATCAAAGGGGAACCCTGTAAGAGCAGCTGGTATATGGTCATAGAACGTTGCCTTGCGCGACGACGTTGATATGATGTCCTCATCCGAGCTCGACTACATCGCCGAGCAGCTCAATGCCTTTCGCGCACGCATGAAAACCATCATGTCCCCTACGAACGCGATGGGCTCAGTCACTCGTGGTCTCTATCACAACATTCTTTAGCCGGACGGTCTCGCTCCAGATAAATCTTTCGCGACTCTCGAAAAGTTCATCGCGTACTATCGACGGATGATAATACACCGCTGTCCCTAGGCCTGGACGGGATCAGCCTTTTCTCAGTTACCCACGGAAGCTACGATACGCTTCGCGCATACCGACCTCATCCCCAAGAATATCGTCGTGAAAAATCGACGATCACTGGTCTCGTGGATCGGGCACTGTCCGTTTTTTTTTTCGGACTTTCGGGAGTACAACCCGATGGAGATGACGTCTGGATGGACTTCGTGCTCCAGAAGACATTTCCCGATCCTCGACCCGAAGCGGAGATCAACTGGTTCGACAATCATTCTGCGTTCCGTTCACTGTGTTTAAGTGTTGTTTTCTCATGAACTGCAACATAACACACAATTCGACGTTGTTGTGGATTTGTGTGTAGCCTCAGCGACAAAGAACGGCGAAAACGACGTCGAATCCTGTATGCTGTCCCACCTATAGCATCGGGATGTTTACTGCTAACAAGTTGGTTTCATCGTCCTATAGTTGGCTTGGTCGTGGAGATCGTCATTGAAAATTTCTATGCGTTTTGTTGGTCGTGACGTACGCCATAGACCTTCTGAATGCCAAAGGAGACGTGGATCTGCTACTACGGTACCACAACTATGCCGATCTCCACGCAAAACTAGTTGGTCTGGTATGAAAGTCCACGACGAACCTCCGTCATCACCTCCATCGTGATAACTGTCGATACTAAGTGTTGCCTGTCTGGTGGCTAGGCTCCTGAATGCACTGCCCACTTGAAGATCAAGAAAGAAGGTTCGGTGTATCCGTATTCCTCAGGCGATGCCTCTGATTTAATTTCGGCCTTACGAAACTCCCTTGGCCGACTAACGGCGGTTGGTATCTTGCATACGACGCTCGCTTCGCGAGTAGCTGTAAACTGTGCTTCTGAGGAACTACAACAACCTTGAATGGTTAATGTGAATCAACTCCATTCAATCGGCGGTACCGTGAGGCTATGTAAAAAGTGAGGCTTTCTTGCGATTGGCGTATGTAGGCTTCGTTCTTTCCTCACAGCTTTGGCAGGAAATGATGAACGCGGTCCCACACGGTATGCCCATATCACCTGAATGGTCGCCATCAGCTCTTGTGCGTAGCCTCAACAGCTTCGAACAGCAATTTGTTCGACCATCTGAACAGACGCACCTAGATCACTTCTTTGTACACGCTGCGTCTCCGTTCACTCATAGCCTCACAGGTTATGATTCGTTGTTCTAATCAGAGGTCATCGATTTCCACCATTCAATCTTATCTTTTACTCTGATTGAACTCGTTAGAACGCCACCACAGGTTACGCTGCCGTAGCTGTGAAGACATCGATACCTGTCATAGCCTTATGATCAATACGTTAACTTACCCCTTCTGTAGACGGGCGTGGCTCGTGCGTCTTGTGCGACGAATCCCGGTGGTATGTAAATTTCGAGCGTACGACGCTATGGCACTCCGAAGTAGTATTGATAACATGGGTCTAAGCAGGGATGAACTTCACGTCGGAGCATGGAACATCTCAGCCTTTGGCATTCAAATCATTATGGCGTATCAAAGCACTCAGCTGTTGTCTTTTCATTAATGTCAACTTCAGCTGACAGCGTACACATGCAATACGTAGATTTGTTCTTTCGCAGGAATCAGTGAACATGGTCGGCATACACATTACGCACTCAATACACATGATGAAAGGAAGCATAGCATTGTCATACTACTACGATCTGAAGGGCATCCCTTGTGCATGCCCTCCACAGCTCACAACAGCAATTCTCTGACCAGTGCCGTCTAATCATTTGAACAAACATAGTACGTAGACAGCTTGTGTACGCGCTGCCGCCAGTTCTTCATAGCCCTCCCAAATATTTCGCTTCTTTTGTTCAAATTCAATAATATCAAACTGCTGCCTGGGGTGGTGTCAGCATTATGGAGTTTTTTACGATTTCTTTTTCTAAGTACTCCAGTCGAAATTCGAGGATTCGGCTGTTGAAAATCCTGTCGAAGCTCAGGCAAGCTACGGCGAGTCGGCACCGTATTGTAACTCTGCCGCAATTGCTCAGCAACAGTGGTGCGACGTTTGACTGGCGTGGCAAGCGGCTTTAAGCCGAGTCATTGGAACATTCCACTGGCAGAAGGTGCCCACAAGAGGAAAAACCGTACAAATTTACATGCTGGGAGTCATGTGGTCGTCCAAAAATGAGTGCACCCTTCGAGCAGCCACGTCTTTTTACCCTTATCATGGGGTATCCACAGCAGTGTGATGTATGCAGAATTGCTGTACAGAAAAAAATCAATCAATGCTTTCAAGTCAGTGGTTCTTGATTTAAAGTTTGATTGAAGTTTTACCCCGGGCCTGAAACTCGAGGTGGTAAGATGCCGAGCTCGTACGGCTAAGATAGGGCCAGTTCGCAGAACGGGGCATCACATGATTTGTGACCCTCTGTGACATTGCTTAATTAGTCTGTACCGACGCGTCTTCCAGCAGGGCGTTTGACACCAAATAGCATACAAATCATAAGAAAAATAATATTAGCAGTGAACAAAAGTAATTAAGTGTGAGTTTTGGAACCTGATGCTGCAAGCCGCTCCCTGATAGTTTCAACCTGTATTTATGCAAATATTCCCACGCTTGTCGTAATGAAAGTGAATATCAGTACAAATTTTGTTATACTTAGAATATGGGACCTGATATCCAAAATCGGAAACCTACAAGTTGTTTTAAATTTCTTTAGCTACAAACTGTAGGTTTTAGATTTCCCAAAAATGCCTTGCTCAGACTTTTATAACGATTTTTATGCTAATGTCACTGTTTGTCACAATTTACATCACGTGATGCCCCGTTCTGCGAACTGGCCCTATCTTATATAGCCTAGGAGCACATCTCATTCTCTTCAGCCTACGCTATGCCCCTACTACTAAAACCTGACACCAGAATGTTTCACCTCACAAATCTTTTGTGCAGCGTATTTTTCACTACATGGCTCACTACACCTTGTTTCACGGTGGTCAGTGACCAGTTCATATGCCACTTGCGTTTCCTTGACTTTGACCCTCAGATCTTGCACCAGCCTACAATAATGGCTCGTTGACCCCTCCCGCTACTCGAACGTCAAATGCCACAGCGTCAATCCCCTCTTACGCTGCCGCTCAGCCTTATCAAACCCTTCACCGCCGAAGTCCACGCCCACGAGACGCCTTCACTATATTCCTCCACGTATTCACCGCTCAGTACAAGAACAGGCTTCCAACGCATAGAACTGAAGTCAGACTGATTGCTCGTCCGATTTGGGATGGACTTGCGAGGGAGGAACGACTTTTCTACGAGACGCTGGCTAGGCAAGAGAGGGAGTTTTGTCAACGCGACCACACTACACCTGCATTGCAGCGTCGCGTTTCTGTGCGGAATGGCGGCTCGAGAAACAGCAGGGGGCATCAGATGGCACTTTCCCGGTCGGTACTTGGTGGAGATGTACCGCACTGGCCAGTGACCCAAGTGGAATCGCAGGTTTTCGTCAACCATGCTCCCACTATGACTCCCACTGCCGCGCCCGGGAGCCTTGGTATTCAATACCCCACCTTTTCCATGATGAACGTCAACACTGATCCAGTTGCCCACAACGTCCACACGATTGAAGGACAATCCATGATCGATCTTCAGCATGGGCAGGCTACGCCAACTTCGCACCAGTGGCCGGCCTCCATTTCTATTCCCCCTGCCGTCACCGAGACCTCTGTCAGTGACTCGCAGATCCATGACTCTGTCCCCTACTACCGCGACACTTTGATTCAAAGTTTCTTGATAACGAATCAACCTACGACACCCCAATATCTTCCTTCGGCTCCAGTTGTCGTGCCTATTGCTCATCGCCCAAACGTCCGTCCATCTACTCTGTATTGAAACCACCATTGACATGATAGCTTTTAGCCCGTCGCTACATTGCTTACTCATCACCAGTTCGACGGGAGTACATACAACCAAGGCCTGGACGAGCTGTTGACTGTTCATACATCCGCTTCCATGGAGCTAGGATCATTCAACTACTCTGGAGGGTCAACCCACGGAGAAGGATCATCCACTTATTATGGGCAACCTGCTGAGAACACTTGGGATGGTTTCCAAGACCATTAACGCCAGCTCTGGTCATCAGGTCACAGTGGACAATCGTCCTAAGCGCGCTCTCCTTTCTGATATGTTCTAAACGATTTCATGCATTGCCCTTGACATCATATGATCTTTTGCCATAGCATACGACTCCATTACGCTCTAATGATTGATTATCCATCAGCAGTATACGATCGGCATGTATGTAGAAGGTCTCTCTTGTACCATCTACTATCTACTGGGGAGGTATACAAAGAAGCAGTGGGAACGCTGTCCGCTTCTTTTTAATTTTTTACAGGGATGGATAAAATAGTCGAGGAAACCGTGTCCGAGTCTGGATAGCATCGCGTGGTCCTGTGCGCACGAATGTATCACCTTGATGATTTCACTGCACGTGGAGGGGAGGGGAAATGGATAATTAGGTAGCCCAGTATCCTTGCATATATCAGTGTAACGCCGTCGGCACAAGCCGACTGTTCAAACGGGAGACAAACATTATATACACAGATAGCATGTTCATCCAGATCATTCATCGTTCCGACGGGAGGAAGTGCAGTCGCAAAAATGATAGGCAAGGTAGCTGAATGAGTGATCCTAGTAATACCTTTGGTCGGTTTGAAAATTGTCTTTGTTTGACTCGTGACTCTTTGCGACGTTCAATCCGCGGCCGGCATGACTTTTTGAGTTGCCGCGGCACGCAGCAGTGACGAACCGGCTTCTTACATTTTACTCCTACGTATGGGAGACACGCCGACCTCCAAAGTCACAAAACGAAGGAATCGAGCACGATTGGACCAGTGAATCATTTTTTCAACGTCTCATTGTCTCTCCCGACATCTTTGACACTGACAGACCATACTTCGAAGGACCTATGGGTGCCCAAGTCTGCAGAAGACTTCAAATCCGTTCCAGAGGAACAAATTATCAACAAACTAGACCCCAAGCATCCTTTTGCAAAGTACTTTCGCATCGTCAGTTCGTCACCTAAATTCATCATCAAGGTCAGGGGTGAGCTCTCTGAAGAGTCGTCGCTCAGTGTTTTGCCTACGAAAAACTCGGTGTAATTGTTCCTCAAATTCGTATCATCCCCATCTCATATATGAATCCTTGGTACCACAAGTCAAAGGAGAATTACGCAAGGGCTGCTGGTATATCGCCATGGAACGGCGCCTGGTGCGACGTCGTCCGTATGACATCCCCATCCAGGCTCGACACATCGGCGAGCAGCTCAACGCCTCCCTCTCACGCATGGAAACTATCACGTCCCCTACGAACACGATACACTCAGTCACTGGTGGTTTCTATCACAAAAGTCTCTGGCCAAACGGTCTCGCTTCAGAGAAATTCTTCGTGACTCTCGAAGAGTTCCTCGCGTACTATCGACGGATGATAATGCTCCAGTATGCCAAGGCCTGAACGGGATTGGCCTTTTCTCAGTCGTCCACGGAAGCTACGATACAGTTCACGTGCGCTGACCTTATCCCCAAGAATATCATCGTAAAAGGGTTGACAATTACTGGCGATAAAATCGATGAAAACGACGCTGAATCTTATATATTGTCCTACCTATAGCATCGGGAATTTTTACTGCTGACAAGTTAGTTTCATCGTCTTATGGTTGGCTTGATCGTGAAGATCGTCGTCGAAATTCTCTCTGTATTTGTTGGTCATGTCGTGCGCCATAGACCTTCCATATGCCAAACAGGACCTGGATCTATTACTACGGTACTACAACTATGACGACTCCACCGCAGAACTAGTTGGACAGATATAAAAGTTCCTGAAGAACTCCGTCATCACCTCCATCATGATATCTGTTGACGACAAGTGTTACTTGTCTGATGGCTAGGCTCCCGAATGCACTGCCCACTTGAAGATGAAGAAAGAAGGTTCGGTGTATCTGTATTCCTCAGGCGATGCCTCTGATTTAATCTTGGTGTTACGAAACTCCCTTGACTGACCAAGGGCTAGTACCTTGCGTACGATGCTCGCTTCGCGAGTAGCTGTAAACGGCGCTTCCAAAGAACCAGAACAACGAATGGTTAACGTGAATCAACTCCGTTCAATCGGCGGTACCTTGAAGCTATGTAAAAAGTGAGGCTTTCTGGCGATCGGCCTATGTATGCTTCTTTTTTCCTCATAGCTTTTTTTGCACGATTCAAAGAATGCGGTCCCACACGGTGTGCCCATACCACCATTCAAAGCGTCGCCATCGGCTCTTGCGCGTGTCCTCAACAGCTTGAAACAGTGATTCTTTAGATCATCTGAACAGACGCACCTAGATCACTTCTTTGTACACACTGTGTCTCCGTTCACCCATAGCCTCACACAGATTATGACTCTTTGTTGTAATCAGAAGGTCGTCGATTCCCACCACTCAATCATTTCTTTACTCTGATTGAACTCGTTAGAACGCTACCACAGGTTACGCTGCCGTAGCTGTGAAGACATCGATACCTGTCATAGCTTTATGATCAATGCGTTAACCTACCCCTTCTGTAGACGGGCGTGGCTCGTGAATCTTGTCCGACGGATCCGGGCGGTATGTAAATTTCGAGCGCACGACGCTATAGCACTCCAAAGTGGTATTTATAGCATAGGTCCAAACAGGGATGAATTTCATGTTGGAACAGGGAACATCTCAGCCTTTGGCATTCGAGTCATTATGGCGCATCAAAGCACTTAGCTGTTGTCTTTTCATTAATGTCAACTTCAGCTGACAGCATACACATGCAATACGTAGAATTTGTTCTTTCACGGGAATCAATGAACATGGTCGGCATACACATCACGCACTCAATACACATGATGAAAGGAAGCATAGCATTGGCATACTATCACGGTCTGAAGGGTAGCCATCATCCCTTGTGCATGCCCTCCACAGCTCACAACAGCAATTTTCTGATCAGTGTTGTCCAATCATTCGAACAAACATAGTTCGTAGATAGCTTGTGTACACTCTGCCGCCAGTTCTTCATAGCCCTCGCAAATACTTTGCTTCTTTTGTTCTAATTCGATAATATCAAACTGCTGCCTGGGGTGGTGTCAGCATTATGGAGTTTTTTACGATTTCTTTTTCTAAGTACTCCAGTCGAAATTCGAGGATTCGACTGTTGAAAATCCTGTCGAAGCTCAGGCAAGCTACGGCGAGTCGGCACCGTATTGTAACTCTGCCGCAATTGCTCGGCAACAGCGGTGCGACGTTTGGCTTGACTGGCGTGGCAAGCGGCTTTAAGCCGAGTCATTGGAACATTCCACTGGCAGAAGGTGCCCACAAGAGGAAAAACCGTACAAATTTACATGCTGGGAGTCATGTGGTCGTCCAAAAATGAGTGTGCCTTTCGAGCAGGTCTGTTTACCCTTATCATGGGGTACCCACATCAGTGTGATGTATGCAGAATTGCTGTACAGAAAAAAATCAATCAATGCTTTCAAGTCAGTGGTTCTTGATTTAAAGTTTGATTGAAGTTTTACCCCGGGCCTGATCTAGCATGCCAGATAACCCCGCATCGCAGTTGGTATATAGGCCAGGCAGTACATCCATTCTCCTCAGCCTACACTATGCCCCTACTACTAAAACCTGACGCCAGAATGTTTCACCTCACAAATCTTTTGTGCAGCGTGTTTTTCACTACATGGCTCACTACACCTTGTTTCACGGCGGTCAGTGACCAGTTCATATGCCACTTGCGTCTCCTTGACTTTGACCCTCAGATCTTGCACCAGCTCACAATAACGGCTCATTGACCTCTCCTGCTACTCGAACGTCAAATGCCACAACGCCTCTCCCCTCTTATACTGCCGCTCAGCCTTATCGAATCTCTAGCCGCCGCCGTCCCCAAGACGGCTTCATCATCTTCTGCGAAGAGTTCCTCGCGAAAAACAAGAACATTCTTCCAAGACAACAAGCCAAAGTCAACAGAATTGCTCGTGCGATTTGGCGTGAACTTTCAGATGAGCAACAGCTCGTCTATGAAACGTTAGCTAGGCTAGAGAGGGAGGCGCATGAAGGCGGCAACTCTGTACACGCATCGCAACGTCGCGTCCCCACGGGTAGTAACGGTGTAGGGAATAGTAGGGTGCATAGGGGGATCTCTTCGCAGTCGGCGGTTGATCGATCTGATCCACTGGGCGGGCCAGCTCCTCTAGACATGAGCGCACATGCATCCTCTTACCGTGCTCCCAACATCGCTCCCACTGCTGCACCTGAGATCCCTCGTGATCAATTGCCCACCTCTTCTTTGATGAACAGCAACACCGATCCGGTGTTTCTCGATGTTCACGCGACTCAAGGACAGGGCATGGTCGATACTTATCACGGGCAGGCTACACAGGGCAGGCTAACTTCTCACCAGTGGCCGGCTTCCGCCTCGATCTCTACCACCGTCGCTGAGACCTTTGTCAGTGACTCACAGATTCCAAGCCCTGTATACTACTACCGCGACGCCTCCGGTCAAAGTTTCGCGATCATGAATCAAACTGCAATCCCCCAATACCGTTCTTCGGCTCCCACTGTCGCGCCTATTGCTCGTCATCCAGACGTTCGTCGATTCTCATCTTCTCTGCATTGAAGCCTGCGCTGACATGATCATTTATAGCCAGTCGCTACATCGCTCACTTATCACCAGCTTGACGATAACACGTATGACCAAGGCTGGGGCGAGTCCTCGACTTATACGTCTGCTTCGTCCTCCTTGGAGGTAGGGACATCCAACTACGGAGGAGGGTCCATCCAGGGAGAAGGATCATCCGCTTATTATGGGCATCCTGCTGAGAACACCTGGGATGGTTTCCAAGAGAGCCAACATCAGTTCTAGTCATCAGGTTACAGTGGCACGCGTCCTGAGTTCTCCCTCCTTTCTGATATGTTCTGAATGATTCCATACATCACCCTTGACATGCATGTGATCTCTTTGCCCCAGCGTACAGCTCCATTACGCCCTGGTGGTTGCCCCTCCAGCAATCTATGAGTGACATGTATGTAGAAGGCCTCTCTTGTACCATTTACTATCTATTGGGGGGTATACAAAGGGGCAGTGAAGGCTGCCCGCTTCATTTCAATTGTTGTTCACCCCGACAGAGAGTATGATCTTTTGGTATGGTTTTAAATGATCCGTCAACATTCTCAACGCTAAGCCTAAATAGCGGTACTAACAGGACAACGCGTAGTGGATTTGAAGACGGCGTGGTGTATACAGCCATGAAGAGGCGAGGCCGCAACAATTTCCGCCATAATAGCCCATTCAAGACGGGTTTCCAAAGGATCAATCAATGTTTGGATATACACATGCATCAGTAGGCAAGGCCACACATCCTGCTCATGGGGAGCCTTCCTCACTCTCGAAGAATTCATCGCATACTATTGCTAGGTGATCATGCTCGGGTGGGCCGAGGCCTAGAATCTATCCTTTCTCAGTTGCCTATGGAAGCTACGATACAATCCGCTCACGCCGACCTTGTCTCCAAGAATATCATCGTAGAAGGATCGACGTTTATTGGTATCGTGGATTAGGCTCTATCCAGCCCGGTTCTTCCTGGCTTTTTGGGAGTACGGCTGTATGCACGATTCGGTGGAGATGGTACCTGGATGGGACTATGTGCTCTAGAGGATGGGTTTTCTCGCTCGACGCGAGGCGAAGGTCAACCCTATTAGGCAATTAATCCGAATTCTGCTCACTGTCCTTTGAGTATACTTATGAGTTTCATAGCCCAAATTCGATGTTGTTTATGTCGTGGCCTCGGCAATGACTCGGAGAACGATGAAAACGATATTCTCCTTAAACCAAAGGCGCCGGTCAACCACTACGGCTCTATGACCGTGATAGTTCCCTACACAGAACCACTTCAGGTTGAAACATCAGATCTTTCCATAACCTAGTCTCGGTGATTGTAAGCCTGTAGCTCCAAGGAGTCTCTGTAAATGCCTGGCGAAGGAACCGACTAGTAGTGAATGCAATGCACCAGCCACACTATTCGAGGGCGCTGCAAAGCTATGTAAAAGTTAAACTTCTCGCTGATATCCCATGTGCTACGCTTCGTCATTTTCTTTGCTTACAGCCTTGGGTGGCGAAAACGAGGTTTAGAGTTTAACAGCATAGAACGGCCTCCCTGACACCGTACCTGACTCTCCCACAGCTTCCTTCCTTGGCCGTGTTCTAGGAAACCAATCACGACTTTTATAGAGAAAATACACAGAACGTCAGTTTTGACAAGTTATAAAACGAAATCGTTTCCAGAGACTGTACTATAAATTCTGAGGGGAAGTATTCATGGTCTGATGGATGTGATTCGAAGCTTGAGCGGTTCCGCAAAACACAGAAAGGTACCGGAGGGATAGATATATCTGTCATCTTTTTACATGCCGTTTACTGCGCTACCGATATGTTTCATCTATTCAAGTCGTTCTTTCCATCATTCAAGCATTGTTTTTCATGCGCATCAGGAAGCCTTTGGAATGGCTGTTCAACATAGCCGATGGCAATAAGCTGCAGCATTACTTACAAGGACCTGTGTCAAAGCTAAATACTCTTGTAAGCTATGATTTTGACGTACTCTCTGTAAACAAGCGTGAGTGCGGAAAATAATAACTTGGTCCTGCCCGAGAAGCGCGCATGTACTAGTTCTGGTCTGGCAATACCTTCGCTGACTATGTTTCTCGAAAGTTCATTTGATACAGTCTGTATAGTGGAATAATTGGGCAGTCAGATACTCAAGAAAGGCTGGGATCAGAACAAGACCGACTCGGAGGAGCTTGAGGATTGTTTTCCGCCGAGACTTGCGAACTTGGAAATAGTCCGGACTTTCGCCGAACTGCAGACCAAGGCAGATGCTGGCGGGGCCTAAAGGTCCAGAGGAGTCCATGGCCTTCGGTATTCCTGATATTCATTGGCGCTTAGTTGCTGCGGATCTACACCTTTTGTTACTTCGCCCTGATTTACGTCTCGGTCCGAATCGAGTCATCGTAGAAATCATCATTGGATCGGATCGAAAAATTGCACCGATCTGACTCAGTCCACGGCATGCCGGTTCGGCACGTTTCCCCGTCAGGCACTAGCGGGACCTGGCGTCGGTAACACCACCACCACCACCACCACCACCCAGTACTCTATGCAACCCAAGTCCGGAAGACATCTTCATCTCAAGTTCCGTCTTCTACCCAACGAATATAAAGCATTACCAACATGCTTCGCCACAGCCAGTCCTCTCGGCCTATCTCTCTGTCAACTTCATCATGGCTCACGCACCCCAACTGCCGTACACCTTGTTATCGGGTCAGTCAGTGAACAGTCTGTGCCTCTTCTGTCCTTTTGACTTCGACTCTTAGATCTCGCACTGGTTCACAACGACCTGTCCACCCTACCAGCTGCCCAAACTTCCAATGCTTCAATGTCTGCCCCGAAAACTCCTAGCCGCCGTCCACGGACACCCTTTATCATATTCCGGGACGTCTTCTTAGCTGCAAACAAGAACACCCTTCCAAGGCGACAAATCGAAGTCAACGCGATCGCTGGTCCGATTTGGCAGGGGCTTTCAGAAGAGGGACAGGCCGTCTATAAGATGTTAGCGAGACTGGAGAAGGATTCGTATGAGCGCGACAGCCCCGCACATGCAGTTCAGTATTGTGGTTCGGGTGGGGGTAAGGGCTCGAAGAGCGACCGAGGGCGCAGGAAGATCCCTTCCCGGTCAGCAGCTGATCAGCCAGGGACAGAGGCACAGGCTCTCCCTTGCCATAGCCTCGCCATCGCTCCTGCTGTTGAGCCCCTGGTCCCTTGTGGCCCTTCCATGACGAACACTGGTGAGATGCTTGACGATGTCCATGCGACTCACGGACGGGGCATAGTCGATGCCCAGCACAGGTATGCTGCACAGAATATGCAGTTTTTGTACGAGTTGCCAGCTTCCACCTCTGTCGCTGCTACCTTCGTTGAAAACTCTGACCCTCAGATCCATAACCACGCCGCCTACTACCACAACGCCTTGGGCCAGAATTTTACATTAATGAACCCAGCTGCGATCCTCCAATATCTTCCCTCAGCTCCTACAGTCACACCCATCACCCATGGCCCGGAGGTTCGTCAACCCCTATCTTCTCTGTATTGAAACCTCTTCTGACATGATGATCTATAGCTATTCACTGCGACCTTTCAGCATCAGCTTGACACAAATGCAGATGTCCGTAACGTCTCTCGGTCATCTCCTGCATCCTTCATGGAAGTAGGCTCATCCACTGGTGAAAGAGAGTCGTCCCTTTATTATGAACGTCCTGCTCAGAGTACCTGGGAGGTTCTACAATGCCGTCAACGTCCGCTCTGGTCAGACTACAGTGAACGACCAACTTAAACCCTTACTTTTTCCGATAGGTTCGAAATGGTTTTATTGATACCTCAGTCATGCAGCACTTGTTGTACTATATATCCCAGTATGTAATTTTACCTCCCAATTTTTACCCAGCAGTAGATTATGGGTAGAAGATCTCCCTTGTACTATTAACTATTAAGCTCCAATCAAACGTCTTGTATGTCCAGAAGCAGCCGAGTATCTTGTAGTATCAGATATTTTCTATGTCAAGTGAGTCAAAGCTGGGGAGCTAATGTTCTCACGGTAAGGCCAGGCCATCATTCCATGTATCCCCGACGCTGTGTTTTAACAGTAGATAGGTATAGCCTTGAAGGCACCTGCTAGTTCCGAAGCTGTTGTGTATTCCGCCTATAATTAACTTCACGGTATACAAACACTAGAAACAATAGCCGAATGACGACACCAGCAAGGCGTTGATTCATTAACACTAGAAATGCTGTTAAGTGAGTGCTGTGTCTGCGGCGAGATATGCGTCTTTCATCGCCGGACGCCTGAAAACGAGGTTGAGTGTTGGTAGATATGAATATAATATTCTACAAAGAAGAACAGATGAACAGGTTTCGTAACAGAGTACGATTCTACGCAACGTAGAACGAGCCGTCTCCTACTCGCTGGATATGTCTTTGTGGGGCAGAGCATCAATAGCTTGGTTGGGCTACAGTGGATTTAAGACGATACTCAAGATATGAAACGGAACATACTGTTTGTATGGTGGGAACCTGAGGCATGAATTGCCAAGAGATTTGCTACACAACCTTCTGAACGTGTCGTTCCGTTGTTACCAACTTTCCGACCTTCTTGATCCTGGAAAAGATGTTTCCGTCCGGACAACCGACACAAAGCGATAAACATACTGGACGGTTCTTGTCATTTCCAGGTGCCCTTCAGCTTTGATAGGCTGGTATACATTGTCTCCCATCGACTTCGACTTCGACTTCGAATTTATTCAAAAACACGGTGGACAGAATCTGTAGCAATCGCCTAAGAGAGTTAATCTCGGCTTGGCGTCGAGGACCGGGAAAAACCATCACCGCCGGATCGCGCATACGACCGTACTCCAAAAAGTCTGGAAAGAACCCCGACAATGCCCAATCCCCGATATCAGTAGTTGTCGATTCTTCTATGATGATATTCTTCGGAATGAGATCGGCATGAGCGAATCGGATAGTAGTTTCCTTGGAAAACTGAGAGAAGATAGATTCCATCCAGATCTCGGTACGGCCGAGCAAGATCATCCAGCGATAGTACACGATGAACTCCTCGAGAGTGGCAAGAGGTTTCTCTGGAGCAAGTTCATCAGGCCAAAAAGCATTGCAGTAGGGACCACCAGTGACTGAACCCACTGTATTCGAAGGGGGATGTCAATTTCTATACGTGCGAGGAAAGCTTTGAGCTGCTTGGCGATGTGGTCGAGCTGGGACGGGGACATTGTGTCGACGATGTCGCTCAAAGGAGCATCTGGGCATCGTTCCATGGCCATAAACCAGCAGTCCTTAGGGGGTTGTTCCCCTTTCGCTGGTGGTGCTGGGGTATCCTCTGTGAAAGGGGGGTAATACAAGACTCGAGGGACAATTGCACCAAGTTTCTCAGGGGCAAAACGCTGCGTGAGGACTTGCTCAGAAAGCCCACCTCTGAGTTTGGTGATGATTCTCAGAGACAGACCGATGGCGTGAAAGTACTTTGCGTAGGATGGTTGGGATGTTTGGGGATAATTTGCTCTTCTGGAACAAATTCGAGATTTTCGTAAGACTTAGGCAGCCATAGGTTCTCAGGTTTTGGAATATCGACGCCTGCATGTATAATGCTATGTTCATTCCAGCACCGGAGGTAGGGTAAGAACTTACTGGATAAATTCGTCAAATCGTGCACAAGCTCTACGTTCTGTGCCTCGAGGTTGGGTAGAACATATTAAGGGAGCGTGTTGTCCATGATGTCTTCAGGGGAGATCCGGGTGAATATTATTATCAGTGAAGCTCAGTAAGATCCCACCCTGGTGGTGTCGCAGTCAAGGAGATACTTACGAAGACAGCAGAGGCATTTCGACAGTGGAATCCTATGAGATGCCAAACGTGGGGATTGCCGGAGGCTAAATTTAAAGTAGAGAAGCCGAGTTGCAGAATGGGGCCGAAGTGCCGGAAATAGTCGGCATTGCTTCCGATTAGTAAGTACGTCATAGATCGAGTGTTTGATTTGCATACGAGTTCTGGAAGCTTCTTGGTCAATACCCCCACGACCACACCACAACGACGAAGCACCACAACCATGGGCAGCTTTCTATGGTTTCTTGCTGGCGCAACTGTAGCCACCATTTACTGCAACGGTCGCATACAGACAGGGTACTACTCTTCCAACCCGAATGGGTACTATGAACGAGGATGGGTACACCAAAGCGCACCTGTCAACGAGTCCGATGAAAGGGTGCCAGAGAGTGAATCGAGGGAAAGACGGTATGCTTATGGAGCTGGGATGCGGCTGGAGGGTCAGCAAAGGTTTGGATTGCAGGTGCCTCAACAACGAGAGCAACTGGAAGCTCCGGCGCCAGTGCCGCCTCAACCACCACGGCAAGAGGAACAGCCCTCATTAGAGCGTATCCGAGAGCTCAGCAAGCAAGCAGACGAGGCTGTATGTTTCTACTGTCCAATGCATCCAAGTTACTGGATCTCAT
This sequence comes from Armillaria luteobubalina, assembly GCA_030435615.1. Lineage (NCBI taxonomy): Eukaryota > Fungi > Basidiomycota > Agaricomycetes > Agaricales > Physalacriaceae > Armillaria > Armillaria luteobubalina. Next base: position 67,978 of record JAUEPU010000042.1, read on the forward strand.
TCCTCTTAGATGTCTGATCTGTCGGAAGCCACGCTCGATTCTCTCATGGCGACTATCATAGCGGCCAAGAATGTATGTCGGCATCTTCATCCCTCGAGACCTCTCTTCGGACTCAAATACTCTTAGAAATTGGCAGAACGCCGTTCTCAGCGGGAGCAGGAGGAGAAGCGGGCGTCGGAAGCGAACAAGTTTCCCCCTCGCTACGTCTAATCTTCGTCGCGAATGAGAGTAGAAGCGAAGGCTGGGCTCAGTTGCCGTAGGGGCCATTGCTGTTCGCTTAATTCGTAGTGCTGATTCTCGATTTTCAGTACTAGCATGCGCCCTTTGATGCCTCAGCCTCTCTCAAGCGGGCCCGCAAGTCGTTACGTGCGTCCGCGACAGCAACTTGGTTACTGTGTTGTCATCCTTGTAGAAAACGATGTTACGCAATAGCATAATATGCATACAACTCTATTGCCATGGGATGTTGTGTTTCCGTCTGTTTTGTTCTCCTTTTTGGCTGAGCAAACTGTTTGTCCGAATCACCTGAATCAGGTAGAGCAGCCGGAGAGATCGGTCCGACTTATCTTGGCTGCGAGTCAAGACATTCAAAGATAAAATCCAACCAATCACTACTGACGCCCACCCCCAGCCATAATAATGACATTCCGTAGCCTTTTCTTCCTCTGGGCGCATCAAGTCTAGCAACAGTTTGGGTGTATCTGCAAGAAGGATTGGATTCCGAGTCCATGAAGGATATTCCGGTACAATATGTGTGTCCCTTCGAGGCTTTATCTTCCGTAGCTGATCACATGGACAGCTCTCCTTAACACGGCTGTATACAATTCTTACATGCCGTCAAACGATAGGTTTAGTTAGTGCAGTCACGTCAGCCCTCTATGACGAAATCCTTCAAGAGGAACTGTTGAGGTACATTGACACTGAAGGGCGGCAATACGAGATTCGAGTTCGCTACTCAAAAAGGTGCAGAATCGACTGCAAGAGGAGGAGGATCGCGTCGAACGATACTGGCGGAAGACTCTTATTTGCGTGCTCGAGGATATCTTCTTCCCACCGTACTTCCGTGCCATATGGAGGAGCTCTCAAGCAATACGTCTTTGGACCTGACTCCGAGTACTTTTGTACAAGTCTGGAGAGGACATCGAGACCAGCATTCTCGACCTGAAAAACTTGAAATTCTAGATGAGAAGATTTTGTCCTTCGCTTGATAACGACACAGCCAGGTTCTCGACTCCGGGGAAGTCAGGTTTTCTGATACGTTGTTGGAGGTCCACACGAAGTAGTCGGCGATTGTAATACAAAATCTCTCACTGCCGTCCAACTAGGCTATTGATATTCTTCTCGAGAAGGAATACATTCAGCAGTTATCAGGAGGCACATTACATACGTTGCGTAGAATCATATCGTGAAATCCATCCCAAAATAATATTTTCGCTGGTAGGCTGTACTTTGGCTGTACTGTTCCTCTCGTTAAGAATGATTTGTTGCCTGCAGTTCAATAATGTCTAGAAAGTGGAAACGCAAGACACTCGCCGCATCCGTATCGACAAAAGACAGTGTGCCTCTCGGCAGAGTAAATATGTGATAAACGGGGGACCAGTTCGTTCCTAGTGTGTACACGCGTGGTGTCAAGACAATAGTATTGCGCTTGGATGAGCTCTGCAAACGCATGACGATGTACACTACCGTACCTACTTTTATACTAAAAGACTACTTGCTAGAACTTTGCACGCTTTTCTTTCTTCCTTGATCAGCAAGATCGGCATGATGCCGGATTGCCGGATTCCAACGAAAACTCGTATTTATTGGCCACATGATAGTAACACATCGCGCGAGTAAACAATCGGAAAGAACATATCAGGATGATCTGAATGATGTATCATGTGGAGGGAGGGCTCAGCTTCTTCGACGATGGTACGATAGCTTGGGATGAAAGACCGAAACACTTTGTCTTCAATATAATTCTGATACTTCGGCTACATACAAACTACAATGTTTATCGATGACATGATCTTTGCTTACTTTCCAAATTTCTTCTTCACGCACCTGCAGCCCATCTCCATGGGCTTGCAGCTCCACCTTGCTGCTGTGAGATTTCTTCATATTCTCGAGCGCGCGTGTTGGAGGGGTCAAGACTATGGTTGCCACCACCTATCGGCGCTTGACATTCTGGACTAAAACGGAGTCAGTAAAGACAACAAATGTTCCAATTGGCAAACTGACCATCGGCTAGCCTGCATTGCTCCGCCACACTGAAAAGATGATTCAGCTTTCCAAGTATGAGTGTTTTGGACAATGCTCAAACCTCTGTGATAACGAAAGTGTGACCATTCACGCAGTTGTAGAAATGACCTCGATGCGAGAATCCCAAGGCTTTCACGATATCCTGTTTCTCCTGTAGGGACATCGGTTGATAGACACCATCGTTTATGATATGATCTTCTAGTTTCCCGTATTCTGCGAAGCAGCGCTCGATTTTTGTGCCACAATTCCCGTGGAACCATCGACGGTCTTCATTGATCTCGGATAGATTATTCGACGCTGGGCGGCTGGTGAAGTATGACCGTTCTAGCTCTCGCAAACGGCTCTTCAGCTTCTTCTTGTCAGCTTGAACCTCTGCTACCAAACCAACGCGAGTCTCCGCCAATGCGCCACCTTTGAATGCATTTCTACGTTTCTCCAACATCGAAAAGCGGAACTGTTCAAAGTCTGAACAGAGCATTAGGCTGGCAGAACGAGCGGCTATGCGTGACGAAGAAGTCGCGTGAGAGATAGCAATAGCTTTCTGACAGTCGGCGATGCAAGATTGATAGATAAACAAGGTGAATGAATACCAGACATTACGATGATGAGGAGCTTCGGGTTCGTTGGAAGTTAGTGGAAGTCCCTCAAAACGAGAACGAGCAATGCTTCCCAACATGAGCCTCAGCTCAACGGATAATATGAATGCCTCTAGAAGGTAACGACGATCAGCCTTAGGAGGAGGTTGTCCAACCTTCCGATCAACGTTGCGCATTGCAATGTGTTCGGGAGAGACCCGTCGTATTTCCGGTGGCGGGTCGGCAATGATGTTTTCAATCTCCATGCGGTAGAGAGTGGACAGAGCTGACTGGTAGGCACGGACATGTGCGGACCGCATCTTCGTAATGCTGGCTACCTTTTTGTAGACTCTATGAAGATCCACGACGATGTTCATCCATGCCCTGGCCTCGGAGATGGACAAACCATGACGAGTAACCATGAACCTAGCAGTGAACATATCATGATTTAAGACTTCGTCTGGTTTCTCCGTCAGAAAACCTTTCCGGGTTTCGACAAGGTCCTCAAAGCCATCAGCAGGATGGCATTCGAAATTCGGCGCAGCTTTGAGATTCTTAGCCTGAGCTTCTAGTTCTACTAGGCCGCTGCTAAGGGTCTCAAGAGATGGAACGATCTCGGCAAGATGTTCAGACATCATACTGGCCACATTTTGTTCTAAAATGTCGAGATTCGCTCGCTTGAGGACCCTTCCGTAGCGCCGAACCGTGATAGGTGCCCGGCAGGTTGGACAGGTCGGCGGTCGTTGAAATTCGGTAGGAGGGGCCTTCATTCCGACGTAGGACCCCATTTCGTCGACCTCGTAATAGTCCGCCATTTGACAATGGCCATCTAACGTCTCCACTGTGAAGATGTGTTTGCAATCTAGAGTAATCAGCTTTTCGCTGATATCCTCCGATCCAACAGGAATATCAGCCAGTGTCCGTTGCATGACAAAATCAACAATGTCCGTTTTGGCTTCATCGGAGAGACATTCGATGCACTTCTGTTGAAAGCACGGTTCACCGCATACTGGAATGGAGGTTAATTTGCTTGAGAACGATACACAAAGACGACTTACCAGAAGGGCAGAGATGGCCGCATTGAAGAATGGTGCGACATAGTTCATCACAGGGTAAACGTGCACATATCTGAGTCAAAGTCGACGTCAATAAAAATGGAAAAAGAATAAATGAGACGACTCGCCGATCCACAGAGAACTGGACAGGATAGATGTGGACAGATCCAGTCACATGGTTCAGCACAAGGTGGACAGTCCTCGGAGCATGGTTTGGGACACTTGTGATGAGAACAACGTTGGCGACATGTCCGCTTACATGAGGTATTGCACTCATGGTCCTGAGAACATTCGAGACCACATTGATGTTGACAGAATAAGAGGCGCTCGCATTTGTGTGACTTGTGTAAAACGCGCTTGATTCTTAAATTGATATCTTCCTTGATCTCCCCAGCATCCAGATTAAGTTTCGTGCACTCCCCACAAGGCGTCTTGCACGTCTTTCCGCAGCACGACATACTTCCCCCACAAGCCCTGAGGCATCTGTGTCTCCTAGGATCATCAGAACAGCGCATTTTTGCCTCATGCCCACAAAGCGACAACCGTTTTATGACCTCTGCATGGCAGAAAACTGAAGGTAGGTTTTCCGCTTGATGACTGGAGAGAACAACTTCATGTCAGCCAAGGGTCAACATCAGAGTTGGTCATCATACCATGAAATTGATGCTTCGTGGCCGCAAGGCAGTACAACGTTGGAGAGTGGAAATTCACAGGGGCCACATTCGTCGGAGCATCTCTTCGGGCATGGGTGCATACGAGGACATGGGGTTCGGAGACACGGCATATCACAGTACATACTGCGATGCTTATCAAGATCGAGATGACACTAATGAAATGATAAACTTGAGTTTCGATGGCACATAGAATAGTCAGATACCATTGAAGGACAATTGTGACCACAGTTCATACGGTAATCGCAAGGCAAACAGCATCCACCTATAAGGAGTTTTGTTAATTCCAATAGTTACAGTCATTGGTCTGTAGCTGCTCGCCTTCGGGTGCTACAACACTGAGTTGACTCGGTGCGTTGATTATATTCGTCTGATCTGGGTGGCGAGGGCATATTACTGGAAAGCCATACCCGATCTGGTCCCGCTGTTCCATTTCATCTATGATAGTCCTCCAGGTCTGATTTTGACGAAGGTTGGAAGCGTTTCCCAGAATATACAGACCATGCTGAGCACGCGACAGAGCAACATTGATTCGATTGGAAGACTAGAAGTATAGTACGTCAATGGACCCAGGTTGAACCCACGAAAACGTCTACATTACCTTCAGAAAGCCGATTGACTCATCACTATCGAAATTTCCAGAGTTTCTGACGAGAGAAACGATAACTATTTTTGCTTCCTCGCCCTGGAAAATGTCCACAGTGCCTAGACGAACCTAGGAAGGGCCATCACCAGTAGAACAGCAAAAACAAGGGAAGTCATACATGCTTGGACACTGAAACTTGCTCTACATACCCTTCATCGTCCATTCCCTCTCTAACTAGCTGATCCTGATCACGTTCATCGACAGAAACGGCAACTTTGAGGGAATTCAGGGCAGTTCTCAGTTCTCGTAACTGACCCAAATATGCGCAAAGGACGGCAATATCGCCAGGTGCGCTATAAGCCTCCTGCTTCAAAAAGTACACGACAAGATCAACAATCATTTTAACCTGGTATTTGTTCAAGCATCCTTTCCTTCCTAAAAGCAGAGGCCAACTCACTTCGAACGTATTCACTTTGGACACCGAGCTCTCATCTGCAGCTTTCTCCCGGTTTGTGTGCGTGAAAAAGAAAATGTCTTTCTGCATTCCTTGAACCGGCGGGTACCTCTTGACAAGGGCGTGATCCTCCAAGTAAGGATATAAAATCGTTCTGATAGAGACATAAATGACAAGTTTGCAAAAAAGTAGCCCAAGAGAGTAACAACAAACCGGATATTATGAGAAATACTAGGACGCATTCTCCGCTGAACATTGATCTGGGACATTGGAAAACGACCATCCGCCAGTCGTTCCATTAACGACCGATCAAATTTGTAGAATTCACGTCCTCGCTCACTATCCATTGAGAGAGCTGGAAAAAAATGAATAAATGAAACGTAAGAACAGGTCTGGACATCCAACTAACAAAAATTGGCCAAGGTGGGTCGAAGTTGCTGAGGGTCCCCTATACAAATAAGATGTTGCACTTGGAAATGATCAATGCTCGACTCAAGAATATGTTATCATTGTTCACTCACCAGATGGCACAAGAGAAGACAGAATATGAGCCTCAAGGACTTGTCCTGCCTCTTCGACCATCAAAACTTTGGGCGCCACGGTCTGACGCGAATATTAAGAAAATGATAAACATGGTTAAGAGTACTTACCGTTAAAAGCGAGGTGAGTTTAGCAGCACCATTAGTGGTGCACCCGATGAGATCTATTCGAGATAGCAATTGGCGTCGACTCTGTGATTTATTAGTTAAGTGAATGCACGAAGTTCAGGAGCTGCCACTAACCTCGTCCCTGGCATCGCTGAATCGCTTACAAGCGGCTTCATACTCTTCCCGACGTTCATCGTAATCTTGTCTGTGTTTGTTATATGCAAAGGTCCTCATTTCTTGTTCCCAAAATGCGGCCAATGTTTGTCGCTCTCCAACAGACATGCTCCAGATGGCATCGACAATCAGAAGCTCATCGATTGGTCTGGAAGTGGTTGCAGTAGGCGGAACCATGCCCTCTGGGTATCCCAACGGTACGAAGAAGTTGTTCATGCGTGTCAAATAATCCTGCCGGAGCTCCGCCGCAAGGATCAATTCCTGCTCCTGCTTCTTCTGCTGCTGTTTCCCCTTCTTCCCCTTAGAAGAACGCACGTTAGTCTGTAGGGGCGGTGGGGGCTGTAGGAACGAGATATCCTGCCCCGTTTTCCAAAAGGAATATATAGTATTGGGGATGTCGACACCACGGCCTTTCTTCTTTGGGTTCGCGACGGTCGTCCATTGCCCTTCTGCTTTGATATCCTGGTGTAGATCTTCCACTAGTTTGTCTATCCAGAAAGGAGGGCTCATGAACGAGTCCAGATGATCAGGGAAGGTTTCCTGCAGATAGTTGGTAACAGTTTCCCAAGTATGAGCAGGCGTCTGAATATCACGCAAGATTGTCTTCATCTCGTCCTCCAGTCGGCCCATAGAAAAACGCTCCTTGCGCACAATCTGATCCAGCGGTGAAGATGCTCCACCCTTCATCCTCTCCAGTTTGTCCAAGGTATATTCATTGATACGTTCGTTCGAGGACCGGGATCCCAGTCTAACAAGATTCGTTGTGATTTTGTCGTCCAGCAGAGATAGCAGCATGTGATCCAGTGCATGATTTGTGAAAGCGATCATCACAATGGGCTTGACCTTGTTGGAAAATAGGACCCGAAGCAGCTCTTTTCCGGTAAAACTCTATATCTGCTTTTAGAACGTACGTCACATCCAAAAATCAACACTACTACACACCTTTCCGGTACCCGGAGGTCTAGAATACCAAGACCTTATTAACATCATTCAACACCTACATGATAGCAAGAACATACCCTTGAATTAGAGCGATCTCCTGTGTCAAAGCATCGACCACGGCGTCACATTGACTAGGATCTAAAAGACTCGATGACTTCAGCTGCAGTCGGGCCCTTCGGATTGATAGGGGATCATTTGCATTCAATGGATGGATATACTCTCTAACTCTATCTTTCGATAGGCACTCTAGGTCATACCGGAAAGAAGGATTCTGGCTATACTTCGGAGGGGATACTCTGTGAGGAGTCACGGTGGCGCCACAGATATGATTGGAAAATGGGATAGAAGTAGGTTCCACGGAACGCAACTTCTCCAAAAATGGCTTGATAGAGTCGAACATGACGCCGTTATCGACCAAAAAGGCGAACCGGTGCTCATCAACACTAATCTTGTCCTGTCGCAAAGCGCCCAGTTCCACGTCAGGGTCGAAAAATTTGATGCGTACTTCGATGCGGCTCTCATGGACCTTCGATGACTCGGCAATGTCATCCGTCGAAGAAGAAACACTTCCAACATAAATCCTTAAACGACGTGAATGTGCGACGACTAAAGCAACAAGACTACCGGCACTGAGACGTCGTGAGCCGGCACGCTCCCAGAATTCTTTTCTGATCTTGGGATCAGAATGTCGGGCACGGTCTGAGAGGGCCGTATCAACAACAAGGCCAACTGTGAAGCCACGTCGCTCTGCTTGAAGAGGAGAGTATTCAGCATTTGTATAGACATGGAACATAGTTGAGTTATATCCAGAGGTCCGATATTGGCCTCCATTTTTCTTGAGCAACACTTCCAATTGGATGGGCTGCGTTGATCGTCTCGAAGCTGGTGCCTGAATAGCATCGAAGTCAAGTTGGATAGCAGATATTGACGCGCGGATGGGAGCACTATAACATGTGTATTTCAGTATTTATCGTGATACATTATATGATCGACTCACACAAGCTCCTCACGCAAGAGACGGAACTGAATATCCAGATGCCGCTCCATTGAATTTGGAGCCAAATGATGTGGGGCGTCCGGAAGGTTGACAGGAATGTATGGAGGACTAACAGAGATCATCTCGTCGTGGGTAGGGACAATATATATGTCGGCTATGTCGCGGTGATCATTGCTGTGGCGGGGTCCAAGAGGACGAAGGACTCCAGGACCGTCATAGGTCTGAACAAGATGAGCCTGTAATGCTTCATATCGATGTTCTTCTCGTAGACCTTGTGGCTGCACTGGTCTTCGCTTGCTTTCCATGTTCGCGCGCTCTCGCCTTACTATTGCGTTGAGTCTACTGATAGGCTCTTTGATTTGTTCCAAGGTCAAACGCTGCACGGTTGGGTCGATGGAGTCATCAAAGTCCGACGTTACTATCAGCATCGCCCATCTATCGTACCATCGAGCAAGGTTGTCAACGAATATGGCGATACCTGGATGGTTATTGATCGCATGTTTGAAACGTTGAAAATATCTGAGTTGAAGTTAACACGACAATAGCTGGAAATAGGCACAAACTCTTACTGAGTGAGCAGGGTAGTGATCGTCCCGAAAACGACTACTCCCGAAAGGCTGCTTTGCCGCATGGCAGGAAGGGCCGGTGTAGGATCTTTCCAAGATTGATTCTGAATCATATCCTCCATGCATGACGATACGACCTCAAGCATGTTATCCAGTCCACTATCCAAGGCGCTGTACAAGGCGCTAAAGAACGTCAGCTTCCTAAAGACCACACACTTATTTGAGACGGCATACTGGATATTATGATGGAGGTTGGTTTTGAGGACGAGGTCTGACCCAAAGAACTGTGGTCTTGGTGAGATATGTGGCAGAAGGTAGGGAGACAACAGTTACTTGAAGTAGCGGGAAGTACCCGATTTGAAACGAAAGAAATGTGAAGCCTGTACCGGCACGGCAAGCAATGGGGGCATATTGCAAGACCTCGCGGATGCGAGCGAGGACATGGTGCTAGATGGCTTGATAAGAACATGAGCAAGTAAAAGAAGCACAGAACGTTACCTTCAAATCGACTATCATTTCAAGGAATGACTGCGCGCTGACCGTATCCTATGAAAACGTCTGGTTTGAAGAAGCTTTCGTGTTATGTAAAGAGCGTACCCATTGTGGATTCCGGCGATCAACGCTGGCTAGAATCTGGACGAACTGAATGACTCGATCCGGGCTTGTGAACTGGAACGTTGGGGTGTTGAATGACTTGAGCATGTTATGCGCCTCCGTAGGGCCCAATGTATGCAACTTGTCTAAGGAAATGCTATTAATTCCAGCCAGTCCTTCTGTTGTCAGGAAATCGAGGGTGTCGGTTTCCTGGGATGCCGCTCCTAGAGGCGACTCTGCATTGCCAACATTCTGAAACTGCGGTTGACGAACATGACGGAATATACAGTCGAATCCTCGTCGGCATTCTCCTGAGGTCCAAAAGAACTCACAGTTGCCTCGACCAGCTGTGATTCCGCCAGACCTGCCTGGTGATCTGGGAGAAGGCGACCGAGTTGACGACGACGGTACTGGACTCCCTGCTCGTTCATGAAGAAACCTGCAGTTCGGAAAGTGACACCCTCTAGGAGTGTTGAACATCCGACAGGTTGGCCTGCCACGTCTGTTGGACATGTTGGATAGGTATGGGAAGAAGGAAGATCTCGAGGCATCGATGGGCGTCTAATGGTGCTTGTTACTAAGATGGCACCTGATCACAACAAAGCCATGCCTAGCCACGTCCTGAAGAAGTTATTTAGCGAGCCATTAAATTTACATAACCAAAATCATGTCGGTATTGGGTAAACTAACCTTAGATGAAAGTTTACCAGCCTTATGATTAAAGTCCCGCTACTGATCGACGGTGCACAACTGTCGCGTAATGTTCCTTCGAGTCAACACGCGACCGAAAAGGATGGATACAATTTGACTCATCTTGAAAACACAGAAGATACAAGCAACTGTCGGGACGTACTGGTTAAAATTTAGCGGGATTCGATCAAAAACACCGGGCCGTGATGGTAATGCCTTGTAAGTCTTCTCCGAGTTGTTTGCTCTGACTTCACCGAACTTCAAAATTGCAGATAATTTGATGTCCACATTCACTTACAAGACTTATTGACAGCTTCTGTGCAATCCATCCTCCTACTTTTCCATTCTCCCCGAATCGCGCTATTCCGAATCTGAAAATCCCAAGCTATCGAGTCGGCACGTGTCGTCTCTCCTTCTATGTAACGCTCAATGCAGACTCAACATCATTGTTACAAAATTGCGGTAGATCAACCCTCGACACTTCCATCTTGACAAAATTGAGAAATGGAAAACGGTGAAATTTTCCAAGAAAGGATAAACATGGAACTAGTCTTTATTTGCGTGTCTGCTGGCAGCGACAGAAGAGTACTTGAATTCGCATTCGACGAAAATCTGCATTGGTCATGCTATCGGACTTCAGTCCTGAAGGTGCGACGCAAAGAATTCAGCTAGATTTGCACTCGTCAATCTTGAGGCTCATCATAAGAGATCGTACAACTCACACAGAGACAGTGCCGAACGCTTGTACGTTCGTTCAAGTGTCGTATAATTGACATGTTGAATGCCAAACCTACGCCCATGCTAAGTTAACAAATCATCTGAATTCTGAAGAAAGAGCACACACCTGACGGAGGTTCCACTCGCCCACTCTGCATTATCAAGCATTGCTAAAACGAGTCAGCAGCGAGGTTTGATGTTCGACTTTGCCAGAACTAACCCCAAGCGAAGGCACCCTGTACTGGAACGCCGTCTTCATGTATGGATAGCAACATCTCACCGAGATACGTAAGAAAATAGTCTGGAAACAACGCATGAATCTTCAATGAACTGAGAATAAAATTCCAGGCACACTCGTTCGGTCTACATCCTCCTTTATTTGTGACAGGTCCGTTTTCGCGTTTTCGTTGGGCTCCGCAAAGCCAAACTCGGAAACATACTGTCCACCAGTGTCAGAAATAGCCATTATAATACAGGGCCCTCACACCTACCAGTTTATTGCTCGGCCACCGGGAGTGGATGTCCTTCAGTAATGTACGAATGGCTACTGGTGTTGCTTGAAGCCAGGAGGCCAGTGGATCAGCAGCGGGACCAGCAGCCCAACCGTAATCCGAGTCGAAAAGTACTGGTTCGTTGCACACGGGCCACAAAGGGTCGGACGTGTTTGCTATGCATGCGTCAATTCCTTCGACCGGAGCTTTAACCCACTGCGAGTGGTAGGAATCGATGGCGAAGAAATCCGCAGAGCCGAGGATGTCCTTCTTTTCTTGGTCTGTGAAACGGGGGAGATACTCGGCTGGGAGGGTTTCCTTGACAATGTCGGGCCAATCGCCTGTCGTGTATACGGGGTTTGAGAAGATGCCTATTTGGAACGCTGCATGACGTTCTACTGCAAGGGCATCTTCAGTAGAATTGCTTCTCCATGGCGTGCCTCTGGAGACTATTCAGGTTGCGCAGATTGAAAGAGGATGGAGGAACAACTTACACGTATTCATCGTTTTTAAAGGCTATCTCTCCCGATATGTTCATTTTGCGAAATGCTGTGGAAAAAGCAGATTAGTGAGAAGCAGTTTATCGTAGTACGCCAACAGACCCCTGACGGCTCCTGCATGAGCCTTCACTGCGATAGAGTATCAGAATGGAGGGCAGGAGAACGAAGCCTTACATACATAGATGATATGCGCATTGATAAGGAGCTGTAGATGAGTTTACACCAGGTGCGAGGGTAGCATCTATTCTCAACTGTAAGCTTTCAGAGATAAGTCTGGAAATGTAAATTCTTACTGAAAGGATAAGATGCAATTTGACCACAATAAACGCTAGGTTCATTGAAAGTATACCTGGAGCAATTGAGCATACTGCGGCCTCAAGAAATCACGGATACCGACCAAGTTTTAACACGGCCGTTATATGCTTTGAATACCGTCTTGGCATAGCTGAGAATCATATAAGCACAAAACCGTCCCATCCTTCTTCTAGCCCTCACTTTACAAAGTCGTCAACAATTTGTGGCGATGTGAAAGCTCCGTAGAAAGCCTGAAGGGCGAGAGGTGTATCCCAATGAACTATTTCAGAATTATTCAACATGGACGCACGAATACGACAAGGAAAATCTTACACAATGTCACAACAGGCTCCACATTGTGAGCCCAGTGGTAATCAATGACTGCAGCGAAAACGATCAGTAGTACTCACGATACCTTATGAGATCATACCATCAGAATAGTGATCAAGACCAGCGGTGTTAACGGGAGAATCAGCAGTGCCAAACGGGTAGATCCTCGCCCATGAGATACTATGGTACGTTGTTCAGAGAAGTCGCGTCATCCAGAATCAACCACATACGAAAAAGAATGTGCAGTAACACCAAGAGCAGCGGAGCGCTGGACATCTTCTTTGTACAGGAAGTATTGGAGATCGACAACGTCACCTACAATAAATCTCAGATTGATGATTCATAACATTCTCGCGCTACGCGTACTTACCAGTTGTGTTATCGGATACGCCATTTGGTTGTCTGGAAGCCCAGTCCCACATAGTTGGACCCTTTCCCTCATTCTTCGTGGCACCCTCGACTTGGTACGCGGCAGTGTCAAGTCCGAATTTGAAGCCTTTCGGGAATTTCAAGCCCGGTAAGACATCCTTCGGCGAAGGGGCATAGAAAGATGGATACAAAGGTGGAGGAGGGGGTGGTAAGGTGACCGCTGCGCTGGGAACACGGGTAGTAGTGAATGGAGGCGGCTCGACCGGTCCGATCTGCAGATTAGTGTTAACAATGACAAGTTCTGGGACAATCAGCGAAACCGACGAACAATCTCCCAGAGTTGTTCCAGTCCTTCCGGTGTGTAATCGCGAGGAATCGATCCGATTGGAGGAAAGCTGGCGGTGGCAGTTGGGATACTTGTGGGACCCAGTGTACTGATAGCGGTTGATGTCCCGGAAGAGCCTATTGTGATAGACGCTGCGAGCGCAACAGAAATTCCATTCCATCTATTGGTGAGGGCGCAGAGTAACAGTATTTGACCGAACATCTTGAGGTAAGACAATCGAACTTCTGTAATGGCCCTAGGGCTATAGAGCTGTATATAACCATTTCGCAAAGAAGAATCTTTGCAGAGTCATATGTTTGCTTTTCCTTGGCTACTCGGTCATGAGAAATCCATCGAATACAGATGACTTGCAGAACGGTCCGATCCTAGGAAAGAGAAGCTTGCAACACCGGCTTTCGTGCATGAGGTAAATTCCTTGTCATTGTGTAGGCGTAGAGCAACAAAACTGCAGCCACGGGAGCGCTATCAAAAGAATTACACTTCTGTTGAGCACGAGCACTTACCGACTCTCTATAGTATATACATACCAGATATTGCCAACCGAATCAGCATATCGTTCAAGTTCTTCAGTCGAAACGTTTCGATGTCATCATGCAGTCAGATGATACGCGGAAGATGATTACAGCTTGCGCGACTGCACGCATCACGAGAGTTGGTGAGCAAAGGGTGAGATTTGAATTTGAATTTCAGTCTGACATTGGACACGGGGACCCTAACCTCAATACGGTCACATGACCAGGACGCTGACCAAGACACGCGCTCGCGTTTAATTTCAGCTGCCATTCCCGTCCTTTGCCTTCTTACCACCACCTACGGCCGGCTCGTAGTGTTTTTCTTCGCTTTGCTTTCATATATCTGCATATATCTATATCCACTTTCTTCCCATCTCTCGCCATGCCTGCTTGCAATCCTCTCGTTTCTTCTGTAAGGTCGACCATAGGGGTTAGTCGCCTTTGTTCACCTTTCATGCAATGCCCTAATTACTGCTTTCTGCTAGTCGCTCTTTGCTCTGAGGGCAGCTATTTGCCTAGGTATAAAGCTACCCTTCTACTTTTCTCCTCAAGAGGAGACGCAAGTCGCCGTCGTTGTCCCACCAACCATGTCACTCACCGGAGTCAAATGCTGTCTCGACTCGTGTTCTCCCATCTATCACCCTTCCCCCTCTCCCCTCGATTCTACGTACCTTCCAAAGTCAAGTATGTTACCATATACTATGAGCTCCGACTTGTGAACTAAACAAGAGTTCGCCAACAGAGCCTTACAAAGTTAATGACTTAGACCGCTCGAATTCCGAAACGACCATTCTTGATGAAGGTATGCAGTTTCCGATAAACCGTCTATCTTCCAACTTTCCAACTGACGGGCTCATAGCGGCTGCCTCTGCTTCGAAATACCGCGGTGCCTCAGACCCCGATGTTTTCTCGACAACATCTAGAGAAAATTATGCATTTTACATTAGCGGTATGCGGATGCCGCTTCGACTATTTAACAACGTTTGATGATGACTCTAGCTTCTTGTTCCATTATCAAACGATACAGTGGATTGGGCCTTGGCGCGCCTCCTACGAGACGTAGAGGCAGTACTCCCGATGATTCAGATGCATCCTCTCGTTGTGACGAGGACAACATCATACTGCGCACGCCATCCACTTCTCCCTCTCAGCGAATTTCTTCCATGGCATCCGAGCCAAAACGATACCCTTGTAAACAGCCAGCTGGGCTTGGCCTCGGGCTTCCTTCATCCATTTCCTTTCACACCATATCACCTTCAGTATCATCACCATCGACATCTTTGGAGCCGCTGGGAATGGGCATGCTTACATCCTCATTATCTATCTCCTCTGACCTCTGTCGCCTCACTTCCCAACCCCCCTCGAAATTACCACCTCGCCGGCCTCAGCCTCAACCTCGTCTACGCACTCGCACTCGCCTCTTTTCATCAAAAATACCCCACCTCACCGTTTCTCGATTCTCCAAGAGGTCACTCTATACTATTCCGGAGTCGTCAACCAGCTCCCTATTTCAGGAACATCGACGCGCCATTGCGAGGGATGCGGGCAGTGAGGGCATGGTCAGGCTATTTGGGCGTACGCTGTTTTAAGAAAGAAGAAGCTGTTGATCACAATGCTCAACTCCAACAAGACGAATAAAATTAAGATATATTTATTTACAAGGACTACTACGATGGACCTATTTAGACGTTACATATCACTTCCATTTACTTCCTTTTTTTATCTCTTCACGGTTATTATTATAGTTCAACAAGTGATACAAGTGGTACAAATTTTCCTGCAATCTGGAAACGAGAATTAAACGGACAATCCCTGCGTATACTGGCTACCAGCATCGCGGGTAGTTATCTAGAGCGTCGCTTAGATCAAGACCCTAACCTAAAGTCTGGCAACTTAGCGTTTCACTGTTGCGGCTTGACGAAGGCCCAACGACATTTTCAGTATACTTTTAGGCAAAAACTATGAAACGTGAACGCCTATAATGGGAGGACAATGGGAGGACAAAGGAGTGAGAATCTTAGCACTAAATCTACGCCCAAAATGGAATGCCGGTGACAAGCCGAGGAGACTATCTGTGAAGGTCAAGCACGTGAATTTGGTCCGATCCGACACATTTCTCTCAGCCATAATGGGACTCGAGGACAATGTCAAAAGTACCGCGAATAATGAGGGGCGCCCCATTGCACTTTACCCTCTTCCACCACCAGGATACGTCCTATACACATACTGCACACTATCTGTCCCGTTCCCCACGAATTCCCCACTAAAGACGCGTCCTTATGGCTCACTCTATGTTTGCATACGGTCAGTACTACTTCTCCGACTATATTATCGTCTATGTTTCTGACAATCTTCCAAGGCTTCGAAGAAAACTTCAATGAATTCTTGACCGATGCTGAAACCCCGTCTTCGGATGCCGCCACGCCCGTCTCTTCCTATCCGTCCTCTCCAACATCCTCTCCCTCCACTCTGTCGAAAAAGCCTCACATTCCTCGTCCATCGAACGCCTACATTATATTCCGATCGGAGTTCGTAGCTATCAACAAAGAGACACTCTCAAGGACCCAACAAACGGCTAGCAAATTGGCAGGCACGGCGTGGCGTCAGCTTCCGAAGGAAAGACAGGACCATTACAGATAGCTCGCGGACAAAAGGAAGAGGGAACATGCCCTTCGCTACCCTGGCTACAAGTTCAATCCCCGTCGATCTAGACGTGGTAAAAAAGCCGGCGGACGCAAGAAAACCAACGCGCAGGTCGCGCCGGTTAGTATGGAGGCGCAGAGTTTTCATCATCCTTCTCCGAACTCGATTGCGGCCGGGCCTGAGGTTCTTCTGCCTCTTGGTTACATTTCTTCCTCCGTCGACTCATCTCGTCAACCTCCTATGACAACCGTAAACGAGATTTCTCCCATTTTCGACACGAACCAGGCCATGTACTTGATGCAGAGCTCGTACCACCCTTCACCTCCTGCTACTAGTCCTTTTGACCCGCGCAGGTTTCCTCAACTCAACGCCTTTTCTCCTGAGCCCACCGTAACGATGAATGAGAATAACGGCCTCAACCAGTTCCTCACGATGCCCAATCCTAATGTGAGCGATAAGTCTGCCTCACGTATACATCCTTACTGACACTCGTGTATAGCCTTCTTTCCTCTGCTCATTTGGGGCATATTCGGGCACACCTTGTGAATTCGCGACAAGTGCGTTGAACCTGCCAGAACCGACCACCTACGACAGTAAAGGATACCTTATTGGTGCCAGTCCCGAGGATCATCCTGCACACTTCGATCTATGGCCAGGAGAGGTGGTGCCCTTTTCTAACCAGTTTTACTAATTATATTCGATAGTTTATTTAACGAAATGATATGCAACCTTCATATGTACACGATCCTCTCATTATCATGTATTTTTATTACCCTATTACCCCGGAGACGTGAAATATACCATTGCAACAACCTATGATACATAAAAAATCGTATGAAACCCATCTCGCAACCAGTGCTATAGCTTCCACTAACGGTTTGGGTCTACGGTTCCTGTCGTCTCGTCAAACAACTTGAGCACATTGCACTGTGCGGACACTGATACTATAACCCGGCCAATCATCGAATTGGAAATGTATTTAGAAATGTCTAACGTTCAACATGTGTTCGAATAGAACATGATGAACGTATTGTACATAGTAGAACAAGTGAAAACAGGTATCTGCCGCGACTCGAAAGGCATTTAGTTTTGAAGGTGGGATCCAAAAAATTCGGCTGGAATTCATGCTCGATGAGACAAGAAACACTGTAGTCAATGGGCATACGCACACAAAGACAATGCCGATCGCTTGTATGTTCGCTCCAGTGTGGTGTAGTTGACATATTGTATCCCGAACCTAAATTATGTTGTATGAATGTGGGACTGGAAAGCAGTGGGGCTTACCGAGCGGATAGCCCATCTGCCCACTCCGCATTGTCAATCATAGCTGTGAATAGTGAGCGCGGGATATATAAACGCTTATCCATCGTGAACTCACCCCAAGCAAAGGTGCCCTGGATAGGGACACCGTCTTCGTGGATCGACAGGAGGATTTCGCCAAGATACGTCATGAAATAGTCTAAAAAATGAGTCAACCAACTATCCCCCTATGAAGTTCCTCTCACATACTTGTTCGAGCGACATCTTCCGTGATGCGATAGATGTCAGTCCACTCGCTTTCGAAAGGCTCCGCAAACCCAATTTCCGAGACGTACTTCACACTAAAGTGAGTATTTCGGTTTGAAGAATCGAGTACAGAAGAGCTTACGAGTTTATTCGTTGGCCATCGTTTGTGAAGTTCCTGCAACTCTCCGCGGACATTTACCGGTGTTGCCTGGAGCCATGACGACAACGGATCGGCAGAGGGACCTTCAGCCCAGCCATAGTCAGAGTCATAGAACACTGGGTCGTTGCAGACAGGCCAAAGTGGGTGCGAGGTATTAGCGACACAGGCGTCGATACCCTCAGGCGGGGCTCGTATGAACTGGGATCGGTAGCAATCAATGGCGTAGAAGTCCGCTGAGCCCAGGATATCTTTCTTTTCCTCCTCGGTAAAGCGCGGGAGGTATTCCGGGGAGAGGGTATCGGTTACAATCTGAGGCCAGTCGCCGGTAGTGTAGATTGGATCCGAAAAGACGCCTATCTGAAATGCTGCATGGCGTTCGACGGCAAGTGCGTCTTCGGTGGAGTTACTTCGCCATGGTGTCCCTCTACAAAAATGCGCTCTATGGTCCCAAGAATTGAGTAAACAAGACAAGTATACTCACACGTAATCGTCGTTCTTGAGAGCAATCTCTCCGGATATGCCCATCTCTCGAAATGCTGCAACGTATCCTTTTAGACTCTTGCTACAGAGAGGGGTAGATAAGAACCTTTCACAGCCGCTGCATGCGCTTTTACTGTAAACAAGGTCTTTATTCGCAATGCAGAAACAATAGATGGGCGAAACGTACACAGATTATAAGAACACTGATATGGGGCCATAGATGCATTGACGCCTGGAGCGAGGGTTTCATCTATTCTAGCAGTAAATCCGTGAACTTGACATGCTTGTTTCATCAAGCTCACTGAAGGGATAGGAACCGACTTGACCGCAAAAAACGCGGGGTTCATTGAAAGTATACCTATGTTTTATGATATATTGTCAAGGCTGAGGACTGCAACAATATTTACCATGTCTTGACGCGTCCGTTGAATGCTTTGAAGATGGTCTTGGCATAGCTAGCAGCATCCTTAGCAGATGTATGAATGTCATTTGGCGGCAAACTTACTTGACATAATCGTCCACGATATTCGGGGATGTGAAGCCGCCATAGAATGCTTGGAGAGCGAGAGGGACGTCCCAGTGGACTGTTGCCATATAATGAGGAATATACAATAGAGGCAGTGAAATGGCACCACTGACATAATGTCACGACAGGCTCGATTCCATGTGCCAAATGATAATCAATCACTGTTCAGCTATCAGTATGTGGGAACATATATTCAGGATACTAAAACGACGTGCCATCAGAATAGTGCGCAATG
Organism: Armillaria luteobubalina; assembly: GCA_030435615.1. Classification (NCBI taxonomy): domain Eukaryota; kingdom Fungi; phylum Basidiomycota; class Agaricomycetes; order Agaricales; family Physalacriaceae; genus Armillaria; species Armillaria luteobubalina. Next base: position 87,282 of record JAUEPU010000042.1, read on the forward strand.
CCAGCAGGGTTGAGGGGCGAGTCCGCCGTACCAAAAGGGAATATTCTTGCCCACGCAATGCTAACAACTTGTCAGCTCTGTCGAGGCTACAATGTCTAGATACTCACGAGAATGAATGTGCTGTGACTCCAAGTGCGGCAGTCCGCATAACATCTTCCTTGTACAAGAAATACTGAAGGTCAACAACGTCGCCTATCAAAAGCAAGTCAACATTGACCGAATGCTCAAAGCAAATCAAATTTTGCCTGTGGTATTATCAGCAATGGCATTCGGTTGCCTCGACGCCCAATCCCACGTTGTTGGACCCTTGCCATCATTCTTGGTCGCGCCTTCGACTTGGTACGCGGCGGTATCGACACCAAATAAGAAGCCTTTCGGGAACTTCAAGCCAGGGAGGATATCTTTTGGAGCCGGGGCATAGAATGATGGATATAAAGGCGGAGGAGAGGGAGGTAGCGTAACGGATGCAGCGGGAACTCGAGTAGTAGTAAACGGTGGGGGTTCCACTGGTCCTACCTGGAAGCATCACGGCGTTATGAAAAATTTCGACCGACGGTAATGGTGCAGTACTTACCATATCCCATAGACTCTCCAGGACTTCGGACGAGTAGTTCCGAGGAACAGAGCCAATTGAAGGGAAACTGGTCGGAGCGGTACCCACAGTAGAGGCAGCAGAAGTCGAGGTCAAGGCAGCAGTAGTACTAGGAATCTCGGTAGACGCGCCTGTAGTCAAGGCTTCACCAAAATCCTTGCTAATGACAAGAGCTACGAGTAGACAGGACAGTTCTATGCGCATCTTGGTAAAAAAACTGTAGGCGATGGAGAATTAAGAGACAAGTTGCATCCTGTATAAATAGTTCCAAGCCTCCGTTCTACGCGAACACAGTAGGAGGGAAAGGATTGTATTGCATTGAGCATCTCAGTGGTGGAATTGAAGGAAGAGCCGACGATAGTCCGATATTTCTCCCCATTGCCACGTGGATGGCCCTTCTATAACGCTTTCTTCGGAAGAACCCTGACAAACTTGAGGGTCTAAACTTAGAACACGCGTAACTTGGAACTCATACATTGTGTTTTGCTTCCAAGTCGCGATCGGCTTATGTTTGGCTATAAAAATGGGAGCGCATCGTACGGCCGTGTCCGAGGTATAGCGTCCATCGGACTTATATTGTACGCGAAGGGGCACGGAACCTAGCGATATGCGACCGCTTTGGCACAACAGAGAGCGTCGAAGAAGTTAATGTCCCTAGAGGCCTCTGGAACTCCACAAAGACCGAAACTCCGACTCAAAAAGTTGAAGTGGGAATGCCGCTATGGGAAACCGACCTAGAGCCGCATGAACAAGAAGACAAAGATGGATAGAAGAGAACATCACAGCGCCGCTGAATCCTCCCCTTATCCATATATTTATCTCTGTTCCTTAGGTAGTCTGTTTCAAGCAACGAAGGACAGTTTTCTAGACCACAAAAAGCTTAGACATTTCCCCGAGAGTTTTCCATCCCATAGAGTTGACAAGTACAATATCATTACAGACGAGGCGCGGTATAGCCATTCGTATCAGAAGAAATATACCCGCGTCTTCGCGTGTTAACGAGCCGTATTGTAGGTCACCAATCCAGACCATCCTCATCAGTTTCCCAAATCATAGCAGTAATAGAGCACGAGAGAAACATCTATAGCTTGGCCATGAAACGTACAATCCATTGACTCAGTCACGCATATCAAAGCATATAGACTGAAGACCTCAAAAGAAGTCTTCGTGTTTGACCGTGAGTCTTAGTATGATTGTTACACATATTGAGAGCATGGTAATAGTACATTTCCGGGAGAACAAAAAATACATACTGATCAAAGGGACGTTACACACCCGAGGGTTACATATCGGTTGGCTAAATAAACTATCGAATAGATTTAGTAAAATTGGTTAGGAAGGTGTACCACCTCTTCTAGCCGTAGATCGAAGAGCTCAGGATAATCCTCGGGACTGGCATCCACAGGGTATCCCACACTTTCGTAGGTTGTAGGTTCTGGTAGGCTCAGCGCAATCGACGCCAATTCCCAGGCGCTGTCCGGATATTCCCCAAATAAATTGAGGAAAGAAGGCTATACGTGGGTGTGAGTAAGTACAGTGCATATGCGAGGTAGAATTATCACAAACATCAGGATCGGACGTCATGAGGAACTGTTGGAAGCAGTCGTTCTCATTCATCATTACGATGGACTCGGGAGAAAAGGCGTTAAGCTGAGGAAACCTGGGCGAGTCGAAAGGACTGTCAGCAGGAGGCGGAGGATGATACGAACTCTGCTTCAGATGCAGAGCCTAATTTGCATCGAACACGGGAGAAATCTCGTTTGGGGTTGCCACAGAAGGTTGCTGTAATGAGTCGACGGAGGAAGAAACGGGGTAAAGAGGCGGAAGAACCTTAGGCCCGGCCGCGATCGAACTCGGAGGAGGAGAGTAGAGTAGAAACTTTGTTCATTCATACTGATCTTCGCGACCGATGCGCCGGTTTTCTTGCGTCCACCTGCTTTTTTGTCACGTATAGATCGACGGGGATTGTATCTGTAGCCGGGGTATCGAAAGGCATGTTCCCTCTTCCTTTTGTCCGCGAGCTATCTGTAATGGTCCTGTCTTTCCTTCGGAAGCTGACGCCACGCCACGCCTGCCATTTTACTAGCCGTTTGTTAGGCCTTCGAGAGAATCTCTTTGTTTATAGCTACAAATTACGATCGGAATATAATGTAGGCGTTCGATGGACGAGGGATGTGAGGTTTTTTCGACAGAGTGGAGGGAGATGATGCTGGAGAGGACGGATAGGAAGAGACGGGCGTGGCGGCATCCGAAGACGGGGTTTCAGCATCGGTCAAGAGTTCATTGAAGTTTTCTTCGAAGCCTTGGAAGATTGTCAGAAACATAGACGACAATATTGATGGAGAAGTAGTACTGACCGTACGCAAACATAGAGTGAGCCATAAGGACGCGTTTTTTTGTGGGGAACGAGACAGATAGTGTGGAGAAAGCATATAGGACGTGGCCTGGTGGTGGAATAGGGCCAGGTGCGACGAGAGGGCCCTCATTATTCGCGACTCTTTTGACATTGTCCTGGAGGCTACTCAATGGAATTCCCTTTTATGGGTCGTTAATAGTACGTGAAAGAGATGTGTCAGAGAGGACCCCAATTCGTGAGTTTGACTTTTACAGGAAATTTATTCGGCTTGATCCTGGCATTCCATTTACGGGCCCAAATTGTCTACCAAAATCTTGTTCTTCCATTCAACTTCCATTGTCCTCTCTCCCATTGTAGGCGTACATCCGGTTACATAGTTTTCGCCTTTAAGTATACCGAAAATGTCGTCGAAATACCTCGTCACGATCATCAAGCCCCAGCTGCGTATCGCGAATTTTACCCATTAAATCGGGGTCTTGATCTCAGCGACGCTTTAGATAACTACTCGCAATGCTAGTAGCTAGAATACGGGGAGATTTCATTCTAGCTCCAGATATGATGGGAAATCGTACCACTCATTGAATTACAGTCAGGACCCAGAAGAGATGGTATGTAACGCCTATATAGGTTCGTCCTCGTAAATAGATATTTCTTAAATCTTATTCGTCTTTTTTGAGTTGAGAACAAAGGCGCTCGTCCTTAAGGGACGCACTGGGCCCTTGATCACGATCGCTAATTCGCAGCAGCGCATCACTTTCAAGCTGTCTTCCTTCTAGTTAGCGCCTTGATCGTAGTTACGCTCTGCCAAATACTCGTAATTCCGTCTTCTTATTAACGAGATTCCGAAATGATTGCAGGTTTATTTTCTGGGGCAAACTTGACTTCCTCTTGTTTTCTACAATCCGCCAAGATCCCCGGTTTCGACGTAAGTTTCAACTGGTCCGCGATTGGTGCGGATTCTGATGCAATTCTGATGAGGATACGATTTCGGATCACCGGCCCTGGCGGGCCGAAAACATGTTCTACTACTTCCACCTCCGTTGTTCGCATTATCGATTTATTGAGCGTCTTGTGTCCGTAGTTGCATCTATCATCTTCCCTTTTCACTGGTCCTCTGTGTGAAGGATATGGTTTCACAGTCACTTAGGCCGACGGCTATGCCGACTTTTGTTTTACTTTATTTTGATTTCCGTATTCATCACGATCGCTTCTTGGTTTCGTACCACCACCACCTACGAATTTGTTCGCGAGCATACGTTCGTTCGAGCCGTACCCGTCGTACTCTTTGTGTCTGCTAGCGTCTATCTTCAACATTCAGAATACTTCTACTTGTGTACTCTTCGTCAACAACGACCGGGCGCGAACCTAGCTACATCATGGCCCCCTCTGTCCTTCTTACTGTTCGTGTAACGTACTTGCCACCAAAGGCTTGCATGTTCATACCAGAAGACTTGCCGACGGCTATCGTCATACTTCGGAAGGATTTGACGTCTCTGGGCATCCCCCACCCCAAGGCATACACGATAAAGGTACTCTCTAAAGGAGTGGTCAGATTCTGTTGGGAGACTGGGATACGCAGTGTATGACACTTTCTTTGTATTCCTTCACAACCCAACTCGCGTCTTACTGCGTCCGTGTATAGCTGCTGCATGTGAACCTGGCGAAAAGAATACCAAATCTGTCACAGGAAGAATTATCCGAGCGAACAATGTCAGTCCTTGTGATATCCATATCCTCTCTCTATGAATCTCATCGCTTCGCTGCTAGCTCTAAGATGACCTTAAAAGAAAAGTGAGTACCTCACTATGTTTTCGGGTACTCCTTGTTGATTTTGTCCAGACCAAACGAAAAGCTCGATCCTCCGCATCCACCGAAAATAACATACCTGCATCCACACCATGTTCCTGACCCACCTCAAAACGTCGTTCCCATTTCAAGACCTATCCCAGAGGGATATTTAGATGAATCACGATGCGGCCCGTCATCTCAGCCATATGTATCGGAATCAACACCATGGACGGACACGTCACGGTTATATCATCAGAACACAGAGTCCGCACCGACGTCTTTTGAGGCCTTCAATCCATATCTGCACCAACTAGACCCGCCCGCGCAGCCCCAGAGTCCTGTGTTACACGTGAAAGAAGAAGACACATCCGTATGCTGATCTTATCTGTTCATGATATGTACCAATCTGTGCACTCCTCAGGTCGTGATCGGTAAGCGAACCTCTCGCTCGGTATCCCCGCTGCCATTAGCCAAGAGATCTCGTAATCGAAGTCCGTTGGACGACGATGAGCGCTCCTTGTTGCGTGAGCTTGGGGAACTCAGCGAAGAGGTAAAGTATCTTGTTGCACGACAGACGATGATCCGGGAGAAGCTTCAAGACATGGGAACGCAGGGTGTCCCTGAGCCTGATTTTCGTACGTCCGTTTATTAGTTCCTCACTTCATTTGTTTACGCGTGCTGCCCAATAGTGTTCCGGGACGAAGTAAAGGACCTTGAGCTCGAAATTGAGACAGAGAGGAAACAAAGGATTGAGTATGAGACGTTGCTAACGGATATTCGGCGGGAGTGTAGGGTCCCTTTTGTTGTTCCAGCGTTGTTCGACGCGTTTATCGATATCTCAAAACTGACAACGGCTGCTATGGATTATCCTCGTTAACGCTGTAGAGTGTTTATGTGTTATTTAGAACCTTCAGGTTGTACTGTGCATGAAACTTCCCATAATATCGATATTCTATAATAATATCTTTCTAGTAGAAAGACAGTGTGATTGAGTACCTTTGCTAGTGTCGAACTTCCCATTAGAGAGATGAAAGATCCGCGGAGATAACTGCACGGCCTTATCCGTCGTGAACCACGCAAGGATGTGTCCCTTAGGTATATGAATGAAAAGAAGGAAGTAAGGTATGAACTGGTTCGTGGTCCTCACCTGGACGCCTAACTTTCTGATCCGCACATAGGCACCACGGCTAAATTAACACCTTATTCTGGGCTGGACTCTCTTTCCCATATTCCGAATGCCGAGTAACATCGATGGGCTACGGTTTTCATCTTACCACGCACATTAAATGTCTAAAGCCTAACGCCACCAATCTTGCGCAGTTTAGCTTTGAATTTCACTCCACTCGGTGTTTGCCAGGAAATCGATAAATGTCGTAAAGGTATGGGTGACCTCCAACACCACGGTCAAGTCATCTGGACACACATGTATTGGTCTAGACGCGAAGCGGTATGTTTTCACTACTTATATATATGATAACGCGGGTATTAGTATTTCCATTCGACAAGGAAATGATGATAGATGCAAAGCAATGTGATGTGCGATTGACTGAATGTTCCGGATGATAGTATTTGCACGAGAGCGACGATATGATAAATAATGATTTGCAGAGAGCGTCCTGGACAAGAGGAAAAGAAAGTATGTTATGCTCCATGATGACTGAATGACCTGAGGAAGTGCGCTGCAGGCACCATCGGCGTAGGCTGGGCAATGAAAGGCGAGTCCTCCCGCCTCCTCAGATCCACCAGGCCCAAAGCGTTATCGCCTTCCTCCTCCGTTTCGTTAATCAATCCCCTCCGGCCGAGACCCTCTGCCGACGTAGGCCTAGCCGCCGCCCGTGACACCGGTGGAAGACTTGGTACAGAGGAAAGTCGTCGATGGCGTCCACGCGGGGCAGGCCTTGTCTGAGGAATCCATTCAAGATCCAAAGGCGACAAAACACCACTTTCTTCCTCCCGCGCTGGATTTCGAAGAGGCAGGAACGCGCTTGGATCTCCTACAGGCACGACGTACGACTCAGGTGCACCAGGGGAACCTGCAACAAAAGAGGACAAAAGATTCATGCTGCGCAACGAGCTTCCATCTGAAAGGTGCGAAGTCCCCCACGACACGATAGAGATGGTGTCCATGGCGGGGGGCGCAGGATGCTCTTGGAGAAGCGCTCGTAATCCTGTGTTAAAGCTTCGCCTTCGTGCTGTTGCTCCACCTGCTCTAGCATTACGCTGCTGTGGCCCACCCTGGGACGATTGGGTTTGCTGGGCAGCCTCAGGTTGCCTTGACTCGGTTCGAGTGCGAGAGTCTGTAGATCTGGACACTTGCTGAGAGGAGGTGGCACGAACCCCAGCTTGAGAATCCGTAACGGACGAGCGAGGATGGTCCCTCGAGTTAGGATGTTCGGAGCTGGGTTGAGAATTGCCAGCAGAAGTGTCAAAGTTGACACGAGGATATGTATTGCTGCGTTGATGGGGCCGCGACTTAGATGACGATGACTCGGAGCCTGTAGATGAGACCGTTGCCGCAGTCTGTAAAGCATTCGTATGCTTGGAGGGTCCGGGTTGAGAAAGCGACTGCTCCGTGAAATAGCCACGCTGAAAACTGCCATCGTCTCCTCGAAGATATCCGGTCAGCCTTCCCGCTCCTTGGAAAGAAGGTCCATCTTGAGACTCTGATTCCGGGGGAATAGTGATACGGGATTCTGGTTGAGCACCACCAACAATGACATTCTGCCTTCCGAGAGCAGGATCGTACTGACTTTGCGCTTGCTGAATCGCCTGCGAGAGTTTGGACGATATTGGCGGGTGAAGCTGGGCACGACTAGTGTCTGCATTTGCGGGTAAAGGCGGCTTGTTCAACATTTGGTATTCAGGTAATTGGAAGATGTCTTGAGGTGGCGTCGGAAGAGGGTTTGGTCTCTGTTTTCCTTTTCCCTTGCCTTTGTTGGTGCCATCATCGAAGAACGAGTTGACCATGGCAAGCTGTGAGCGCAAGTGGTCTACCTCGTCTCGATATCTGCGCATCTGGAAATCCGGTGTTACTAATTGTATAACGGTCACAGCTTGAGCCAAATTACCTGGCTGTCAAGAGGTCAGAATGAGTCAAAGAAAGAAGATAATTACGTACGACAACAGTTGCTCGTTTTCGGCGACTAAAAGAGCCTCAAAATCATTGTTCCGTTCCTCTTCCTTGACCTTCTGTGTGGCGGTCCGCATCAGCACCTTCGTTTTTTCGTACTTGATCCGCAATTTTCGGAGAGTGTCGGTCCCCTCAAGTGCACTACGAAGAGGTTGGTACTACAGATGGTCAGATGCTGAACAGGGATGTAGAGCGGACCCATACCTTATTTTCGTCTTGTTCCCCAAGAAAATCTTGAATTTCTGCGCCCAGTTCCGAGTCTGGTTCGGTCTGTTTCCAAGCGAGGACCAACCTTTCTAGCAAATCGGTATATTTAACCTCATCGGCAGGGGGACCATTCGCATGCAGTCTCCGAATCTTTACAGGATCCCGCTTGAAGCCCTTCCTGCACAAGGGACACGTTGGTGGCCTGTCATCAACACTGGTGATATTGGCTAAGCATCTGCGAAAGAGATGAGTAGAAAGTCGGTAGAAGAAAAACAAGCCATACACTTTGCAAAAAGTGTGGCCACACGGAATAACATGAGGCGCCTGGTCCGGCTCGTCCCAAGCATAGGTCGAGAAACAGATGTCGCAATGGCTAGCTGTATGGATAATGAGCGGCATGGTGAGTTCGCAGCATGAGTTGTTCTTGTATCCTTGCTGCCAGCAGATGTCGACGTGCTCGTTGCTGTCCAACAAGAAGTGCGGTAGACGTCCAAATTGGGAGGACTGTGCCGACGGAACGTGCGGAAAAGTCCGGACCGGTGAATGAATTTTCGTCCGAGTCACGGTTTGGTTGGAGTTGAACTTCAACGATTGAACAACACCCTTGCACTCCGAGAAAAGTAAAATTTCTGGACAGTATTTGTTCATTAGAAATGGCAATGTGAATTTCTAGGTTTCCTGACCCGGTTTCTGGAGGAAGGAAGTCAATGGTTTCTGAAGAGAATAAACTGTGTCCAAAACTAGAGTTTCAGAATGTGTTTCAGAAGTCCAGAATATGCTCTGAAATTTACTGTTTCTGGCAGCCTGAAATCTCCCAAGAAATTTGTAAATTTGAACCTGATTTCCGGATGCAGAATACTTACAAAATCTGTATATAAGAAATTCGGGGAGAAACGAAGCATTTCCTTATGAATTTCTGACCATCCTAAAGTAGCAGTTTCTGGTAAAATTTCTGAGGTCAAGAAATGTACCAAAAAATTCGAAGTTTCTGGCATCTTGAAACTCTGGCAGATCAGTTGGTGTGGAGTTTCAAGATGCAAGAAACTTCGAATTTTTTGGTACATTTCTTGACCTCAGAAATTTTACCAGAAACTGCTACTTTAGGATGGTCAGAAATTCATAAGGAAATGCTTCGTTTCTCCCCGAATTTCTTATATACAGATTTTGTAAGTATTCTGCATCCGGAAATCAGGTTCAAATTTACAAATTTCTTGGGAGATTTCAGGCTGCCAGAAACAGTAAATTTCAGAGCATATTCTGGACTTCTGAAACACATTCTGAAACTCTAGTTTTGGACACAGTTTATTCTCTTCAGAAACCATTGACTTCCTTCCTCCAGAAACCGGGTCAGGAAACCTAGAAATTCACATTGCCATTTCTAATGAACAAATACTGTCCAGAAATTTTACTTTTCTTGGAGTGTTGAGGTTGAATTCTTCATACAGTCCAACATGCGTCGTGGCTGCATAACTTGAGAGATGCCGTTAAGGTACGATTCTAAGATGATTCTGATCGGTGCAAATCATTCATCCAAAATTTCCCGCGTAGTGATTGACCCTTCAAGGGTAGTTTTTAAATAATCTGGGCCGAGGCGAAGTTAACTAACCCTTCATCAAGGGCTTGCCTACAACATGCCAGCAGCCGCCATTTCTACCGAGAAAAACCGAGCCGCGAGGTCAGCTGTATCACCTTGTCGTCTACTGGCTTCTGAAAAGAAGGCGAATTGTATTAACCTTGGAACCTTCCCTTACAATGATGTCATTCAAGCGAAGATGTGAGTTCCTAAGCGGAAAAGCTCCTGACCAGAGAAGTAACAGAGCGACATCAACGTACATTTGTTCTTCTCCCGTTTCCGACTCTGTGAAGCGCTCAGGTTCTCGTCATCATAATTTTGCACGACATGGTCCTTCCTTTCTACTTATCTAACTTGACATCAGTATCTAGACAACAGTAGGCGAATATTTTTACGTCCTTCGACATGCCTTGGCAAGGTTTCAGTCGCATGTGGAAGATACTCGTCTGAGACTTATCGCACCCCCGCCCTCCCGCACTTGTTCAGCCTCTTTCCTCCGAATCCTCCGAATTTCCTGCAAAAATTGCCCTTTAAGCCGTTGATATCATTTCTATATCTCCGGGCCTTTTATTCGCAATCAAATGACCCGGGTTTCATTGGCTACCGACCTTTGAACATAGAAACGACCGTTGACCTCCACACGGCGCACCTCGCCTTTCTCTGATGAAGAATGTCGTTGGTATGGCCTCGACTCTTTGACGAGCGAAAGGACGGACTGGTCCTTCTTCAATTTTAAAACAAGAAATCACAATCAAGCAGCCTCTAGCCTATTCATTGACGGACTTCTCGGTTTCTTCTTCAGATGTAAACCCTAATCATTTCCCGATCATCCGCACCGGCATTTTTTCTTTGGCCCTTACTCCTAACTGACTAGAAAAGCAGCAGATACCTGATAATCCGTGGCTTATCGTTGTGAAGGTAATTGCTGCACTCCTTTCCGTTTTCACCGGTTTCTATGATGGATAGTTTTAGACTTTGATCCTTCTCCCGCCAGTCGGCAGCGCGGGGGATTTGATAAGTACCACTCGCTCGATTTGGCGTGCTATCGCAGCGCTCTTACGGCCATGATGCGGTTCACCGTGCGAGCTAATCCCTTTAGATCGAAGTCGCCGTGTTCGCGCGGAATTGCTCCCATGCGCTCAAGAACTCAAGGATTGGCCGGCCAGAGCACTGAAGAATCGATCTCTTTGCAGTTACAATCCAAATACTAGCGGAGTCTTCTTCTCTCCTCTTCTTTATGTTAGAGGACCTCCATTTCTTTGACACGACCGCGGAAGCTGGCACTCGAAAATCGAATATGAAATGGGATAATAACAATTAGTATCAGGGCGGCCTGATACGTCACTCAAGCAGCACGACTTAACAGCTATATTGAAAGTTCATGCAAAAACCCGAACTCATTTGTGCTATCTTTATTCTCAACGGGGCTTGCAAGACCTCGTTAACATAGTTCGTTTACTACCTTCCTTAATGTTTATGACTAAGTTTCACGTTGGCAAGATACCTCCGCAATAACTGCCAAAGGAACCATAGGCATCCAGTTGCTCATGGAGTAGAAGACGAACGATTAGTGGAAGCTTACTGTCGCAGAACGCTCCCACAAAGGATGTCGCATAGGCGAGAGTGTGTACTCTTCTGCCTTATGTAGAATCAAGGTTCGAAGCAGCGCTCTGATATTGACGCGTTTCACCCACCGTTTTTCACTGCCCGTGGTGAGCCGCTCTATTTAAATCAGGACGAATACAGTGGCCGAGAAATATATGTGAATTTGCATGTCAATCATCAAAATGTCTTGGCAAGAACCGGAGTTTCACTCGCCTGAGTATCGTTGCGCCCCCGCCCTCTCGCACTTCTGGATCTCATTTTTCCGATTGGTCTGCACATTGCTAGTGATGTCATTTTTTGTCTGCGGACTGATATTGGTAACTAATTCGGTTTCTATTGGCCGCAGACGCCTTGTACATGGATAATAACCCTGGGTCTCCATACGGTACACCCCCCAATTTCCTCTGATGAGGAATATCCGCCTACTCGCCTCGAGCGAAAGGACGGACTTCTCTTTTTTATCCTTCAACGTAAAAAAAATATGAATCTGACTCTGGAGTATATAACGTACACAATGCTCCACATATTCTCATCGCATATCCCCACCGATTGCGACCATGAAGGCTACCACTCTCACTTCCCTTCTCGTCTCTGCCTTGCTCGCTGCTGCCCATCCCGGCCCCCATGCGCCCAACAAGCGTTCACAGGAGGAGTTGGCCCGCCGCGATTTCGCTTCGAGCAAGTGCGCACGCCATGTCGGCGAGATGCAGAGGCGACGCGTAGAGAAACGCGCGCAGGGCCTGGCCAAGCGAGACTCTTCCGTCACCATCACGACTGAGTCTCCGTACTACCCCACAATTCAGAACGAGACGTGTATCCTCACCCCAGAGGCCACTACGGGACCGTACATATGGGAAGTATCCCAGACTCTGCGCCAGGATATGACCGAGGACCAACCTGGTATTCCTTTGATCATGGTACATCTACCCTCTTGCATAGCATCAACTGTGTCTGACCTCTTTGTAGGACATCGGTGTGATCGATATCAACACCTGCGAGCCAATGCAAAACGTTCTCGTTGACCTCTGGCATTGCAATGCCACGGGTTCATATTCCTCCTTCACTAAGCTCTCCCCCAATACGCCTTTCGAAGAGCTGCTCGAGGAGTTGAATTATACCATCGTTGACGATAACTTTGACCTTCACACCGACGACACCACCTTCCTCCGAGGAATGTGGCCCACGGATGCCAACGGTGTGATGGAAATGAAGACGATCGTTCCAGGATTTTACGTCCAGAGGACCGTGCATATTCACGTCCAGGTAAATCTGCGTCATTTTTTGCGATACGGAATTCATGGCTGACTATCCTATACAGGTCCACCAAGATTGGGTGCTCCAGTCCAACGGGACCGTCAAGACTGATACCACTGCCAACACGGGCCAGATCTTCTTGTCGGATGACCTATCGGAGTATCTGATGGCGATTGAACCATATGTCTCGCATACCGAGATCGAGAGGACCACCAACGCAGAGGACGTTATCTATGCAGCCGAAGCCGTCAATGGATGGTTCCCCGAGCTGGCTGTCATTCCTATGGATGGAGAGGATTATGCGAATGGTCTCATTGGGTACATCACCATTGGTGTGGATTCTACTCGCACGAACGCGTCTACACTCATGGGAGATGGTGTAGTAACGCATTAAATCCTTCAGAGACGGTAGGGCACTTTACTGGACGACTTCTTGAAATACCCCATGTCAGTTGACAGTTTTACCAAAATGAAAAAAGTGGTATCAGAACAACGAACCTTGCTCCGTAACCGGCTCTCACCACTTCACATTGCAAACGAGAGTGTAATGAGATACCCGATTGCTTGCATGCAGTGAGTAGCGTAGTCAGACAGCCGCTCACCGGCGTAAGTTGTTCGAATAGATCGTGAGCACCCCTAAGAGTGGTAGAGCAAAGGAGCGCGTCGGGTCGGCAATTCCCGAGATGCCCCGATCCTCGACTCGGCTGTCTTTCTTCCTTTGCCCGTCGTCGAGAATTCTTTCTTGTCCACCATCCTGACTCCCGTCTCGTGCCCAACGACTCTCTCCGTATAGGTAGGTCCAATACTCAAAGAATGAAGACTGCGAGTCTAATAGATACGGTCCTCAAATATGTCAAATACAAATGGATCTGATCTTATCTGCTCAAAAAGTAGGACCGCGTCGTTCTGTGTGCAGAAATCCCTATGTTGGATCCCCGTTTGTGTATTGTCTTCTTGCATTAGCGAACACCGGAGTCTGCTCCCACAAATACGGATACGTGCCAAGTCTGTAAGTACTCGTGCTCAACATAAGCGTAATTTTTTTGACAGCGTATAGTTTTGTTGTTCTATGCTTACACATTGACAAGGAATTTACCCCATGCACGAAAGCCGGTGTTGCAAGCTTCTATTTCCTAGGATCGGACCGTTCTGCAAGTCATCTGCATTCGATGGATTTCTCATGACCGAGTAGCCAAGGAAAAGCAAACATATGACCGCAAAGGTTCTTCTTTTGTGAAATGATTATATACAGCTCTATGACCCTAGGGCCATTACAGAAGTTCGATTGTCTTACCTCAAGATGTTCGGTCAAATACTGTTACTCTGCGCCCTCACCAATAGGTGGAATGGAATTTCTGTTGCGCTCGCAGCGTCTACCACAATAGGCTCTTCCGGGACATCAACCGCTATCAGTACACTGGGTCCCACAAGTATCCCAACTGCCGCCGCCAGCTTTCCTCCAATCGGATCGATTCCTCGCGATTACACACCGGAAGGACTGGAACAACTATGGGAGATTGTTCGTCGGTTTCGCTGATTGTCCCAGAACTTGTCATTGCTGACACTAATCTGCAGATCGGACCGGTCGAGCCGCCTCCATTCACTACTACTCGTGTTCCCAGCGCAGCAGTCACCCTCCTCCACCTTTGTATCCGTCTTTCTATGCCCCTTCGCCGAAGGATGTCTTACCGGGCTTGAAATTCCCGAAAGGTTTCAAATTCGGACTTGACACTGCCGCGTACGAAGTCGAGGGTGCCACGAAGAATGAGGGAAAGGGTCCAACTATGTGGGACTGGGCTTCCAGACAACCAAATGGCGTATCCGATAACACAACTGGTAAGTACGCGTAGCGCGAGAATGTTATGAATCATCAATCTGAGATTTATTGTAGGTGACGTTGTCGATCTCCAATACTTCCTGTACAAAGAAGATGTCCAGCGCTCCGCTGCTCTTGGTGTCACTGCACATTCTTTTTCGTATGTGGTGGATTCCGGATGACGCGACTTCTCTGAACAACGTACCATAGTATCTCATGGGCGAGGATCTACCCGTTTGGCGCTGCTGATTCTCCCGTTAACACCGCTGGTCTTGATCACTATTCTGATGGTATGATCTCATAAGGTATCGTGAGTACTACTGATCGTTTTCGCTGCAGTCATTGATTACCACTGGGCTCACAATGTGGAGCCTGTTGTGACATTGTGTAAGATTTTCCTTGTCGTATCCGTGCGTCCATGTTGAATACCTCTGAAATAGTTCATCGGGATACACCTCTCGTTCTTCAGGCTTTCTACGGGGCTTTCACATCACCACAAATTGTTGACGACTTCGTAAAGTGAGGGCTAGAAGAAGGATGGGACGGTTTTTGTGCTTATATGATTCTCAGCTATGCCAAGACAGTATTCAAAGCATATAACAGCCGTGTTAAAAATTGGTGAGTATCCATGATTTCTTGAAGCCGTAATATGCTCAACTGCTCTAGGTATACTTTCAATGAACCCCGTGTTTACTGTGGCCAAATCGCATCTTATCCTTTCAGTAAAATCTTCGTATATCAAGGGTTATCTCTGAAAGCTTACGGTCGAGAATAGATACCACGCTCGCACCTGGTGTAAACTCATCTACAGCTCCTTTTCAATGCACATATAATCTATGTATGTAAGGGTTCGTTCTCCTACTCTCCATTCTGATACTCTATCGCAGTGAAGGCTCATGCAGGAGCCGTCAAGGGTCTGTTGGCGTACTGCGATAACCGCTTCTCACTAATCTGCTTCCTTCCCAGCATTTCGCGAGATGAACATATCGGGAGAGATAGCCTTTAAAAACGATGATTACGTGTAAATTGTCCCTTGATCCTCCTTGAATCTGTGCAACCTGAACAGTCTCTAGAGGCACACCATGGCGAAGCAATTCTACTGAAGATGCCCTTGCAGTAGAACGTCATGCAGCGTTCCAAATAGGCATCTTCTCAAACCCCGTATACACGACAGGCGATTGGCCCGACATTGTCAAGGAAACCCTCCCAGCCGAGTATCTCCCCCGTTTCACAGACCAAGAAAAGAAGGACATCCTCGGCTCTGCGGATTTCTTCGCCATCGATTCCTATCGCTCGCAGTGGGTAAAGGCTCCGGACGAAGGAATCGACGCATGTGTCGCAGACACCTCCGACCCTTTGTGGCCCGTGTGCAACGAACCAGTACTTTTCGACTCGGATTACGGTTGGGCTGTTGGTCCTGCTGCTGACCCACTGGCCTCCTGGCTTCAAGCAACACCGGTAGCCATTCGTACATTACTGAAGGACATCCACTCCCGATGGCCGAGCAATAAATTGATGGGTATCAAGGCCTCATATTTTAATGTCGATTTCTGACCACTGGTGGACAGTATGTTTCCGAGTTTGGTTTCGCGGAGCCTAACGAAAACGAGAAAACGGACCTGTCACAAATAAAGGAGGATGTGGACCGAACGAGTGTGCCTGGAATTTTATTCCCAGTTCATTGAAGATTCATGCGTTGTTTCCAGACTATTTTCTTACGTATCTCGGTGAGATGCTGCTATCCATACACGAAGACGGCGTTCCAGTACAGGGTGCCTTCGCTTGGGGTCAGTTCTGGCAAAGTCGAACATCAAAATTCGCTGCTGACTCGTCTTAGCAATGCTTGATAATGCAGAGTGGGGAAGTGGAACCTCCGTCAGGTGTGTACTCTTTCTTCAGGGTTCAGATGATTTCTCATCTTAGCATGGACGTAGATTTGGTATTCAACACGTCAATTATACGACACTTGAGCGGACGTACAAGCGTTCGGCACTGTCTTTGTGTGAGTTGTGCAATGTCTTATGATGAGCCTCAAGATTGACGAGCGAAAACCTAGCGGAATTTTTTGTGTCACACCTTCAAGGCTAGGGTGATGTGATTTCTAGTACGGTACAGCTGTTGAGTGCGAATCCAAGAACAGAGAACACAGTTTTTCTACTCCGTTCCAAATCCAACACAAACGGACCTATTCTTAAACAATACAAACTACCACGGATAAACTAGACGGACCTTGTCTGTATATCTACTTCAGGGCATTTTCGCTATCTTGCGGCGATCTTTACCTTCAAGATGATCATAGTGGAGACGTCAAGGTGCTGCCCTATCTCCCCAATCTATTCTGGAGTTTCTGTGAGGTGAGGATGTACTTATAAAGTTTGGCGGGCAGGTGTCCTGGTCCGGTGTTACCAGGTTCCCTGGATCCTGCTAACTTGGTGGTACGCTCCCAGGGGACAGCTACTCTCATTTTTGTCCATCTTTCAAAATGAGATACTCACATTTTGGCCGGCGTCTACGAAGATGCCATACTGTCGCCCCGTGTCAGCGCTGGGCTTTATGAATGGTAAATAACCTGACAAGGTTAGTTCATTTAGTATGATTTTGGGGTATGTAAATTTGATGGCATATTAATAAAGTGGCTAGCCATGCCTTAGTTCTGATCAGGTGCTTTCTTAGTAACGAGCGTCTATGGGTGTCCATCGATGCCTCGAGGTCTCCCTTGTTCTCATACCTTTCTGACATGTTCAACAGACGAGGAAGGCCGCCGTGTAGATATTTCAACACCCCTAGGGGATGCCGTAACGGTCAGGACTGCGACTTTCCTCACGAAACGGCTGGAAGTTCAACATCTTCGCGGCCGTCAACTCCCTTGCATTCTCCTAGGCCACCCGGCAGATCTAGTCCACCCACAACCGGCCAGAGGAACTGTAAATTCTTCTGGACTTCTGGGGAATGTCGACAAGGATTTGATTGTACATTCCATCATGTTCGCCGGCCGCAGACTTGGAATAGAGCAGACGCACCTCTAGAAGCAGCGTTATCGGATTTCGACACCCTGGATTTCCTGACAACCGAAGGCTTGGCCGGTATTAACAACATTTTCTTAGATAAATTGCATACAATGACCCCGGCGGAGGCGCACAACATGCTCAAGCCATTCAATACCCCGACATTCCAGTTCAGGGCCCCGACTCAAGTCATTCAGTTCATCCGGATTCTAGCTAGCGTTGATCGCCGTAATCTGCAATGGGTACATTCTTTGCATAGCACTAACTCTTCTTCTAACTAAACCTTTCACAGGATACTGTCCGCGCCCAGTCATTTCTTGAAATGATAGTCGATTTGAAGGTAGGGTCTTAGTAATTCTTCTATGGTTGTGGTCTTATCAAAGCCAATCAGCATCATGTCCTCGCTCGCATCCGCGAAGTCTTGCAATACTCCCCCGTTTCTTGTCGCGCCGGTACGGGCTTCACAGTCCTCTCATTCCAGCTTGGATATTTTCCTCTTCTTCAGGTAGCTATTATTTCTTCATCCTTGGTATCGCATTTCTCATTAGGGCTCCAGTTCTTTGGCTCTGACCTCATCCTTAAAACCAATCTACACCATAATATCCAGTATGGTTTCTCACCTACGCATACAGTGATCTTTATCAAACTGACATTTTTAGCGCTCTCTACAGCACCCTTGATGGTGGCCTCAGCCATATATTCGACGTCGTTTCTTCTTGTATGGAACAAATGATCCAGAATCGATCTTGGATAGACCCTACACCAGCCCTTCCTGCCTTGCTGCAAGGCAACCTATCAGGAGTGGCCGTTTTCGGTACGATCACTACCCTGCTTACTCAGTAAGGATTTTTGCTTATTTTCAGTTATTATTGTGCTAACTCCTCTCAGGTATTTTCAACGCTTCAAACGTGCCATTAATAATCACCCAGAGATTGTCGTATTCGTTGGAAACCTCGTCCGTTGGTACGATGAATGGGCCGGACTGATCACGACATCGAGCTTTGACGACTCAATCGACCCAACCGTTCAGCAGTTGACCTTGGAACAACTCAAAGAGTCTATCAGTAGACTTGACGCAATAGTCAAGCGAGAGCACACAAACGCGGAGAATAGACGAAGACCAGTGCATCCACAAAGTCTGGGAGAAGCCCATCGATTTGAGGCTTTGCAGAATCGTCTCATTCAAATCTATGATCCCCCGGGTGCCCTGCGCATTCTTGGTCCTCGCCACAACAATGATCACTGTGACGTAGCCGACATACATATTATCCCTACCCATGACGAGATGATCTCTGCTGCGTCTCCGTACATTCCCACCAACCTTCCGGGTATTCCGCATCATTTGGCTCCAAATTCAATGGAACGACATCTGGATATTCAGTTTCGTCTCTTGCGCGAGGAGCTCGTGTAAGTCATCGTACAGTGTTTTTGCGATAAAAAATACTGAGATACTCGTATTCCAGCGCTCCCCTCCGTGCGTCTGTATCTGCTCTTCAAGCTGACTTCAATGCCATGCAAGCGCCAGCTTCAAGACGTGAAGCGCAGCCAATTCAATTAGAAAGGTTACTCAAGGCAAAAGGGGGCATGTATCGGACCTCTGGATCTACTTCCTCGACTATGTTCCATGTCTATACAAACGTCGAATACTCTCCTCTTCAAGCGGAGCGACGTGGGTTCACAGTCGGCCTCGTTATCGATGCGCCTCCCTCAGATCGTGCCCGACACTCTGATCCAAAAGTCAGACAAGAGTTCTGGGAGCATGCTGGTTCACGGCGCCTTACCGCTGGGCGCCTCGTCGTTTTAGTCGTCATACATTTACGTCGGCTAAAGACGTATGTTGGTACTGTTTCTTCGTGGACAGATGATATCATCGAATCGTCGAAAGCCCACCAAAGCCGCATTGAAATTCGCGTTAAATTTTTCGATCCCGATGTGGAACTCGGCGCTCTTCGACAGGAAAAGATCACTGTTGATGAACATCGCTTCGCATTTTTGGTGGATAACAATATCATGTTCGAATCCATCAGACCTTTTTTGGAAACACTGCGTTCCGTGGAACCTACTTCCATTCCATTTTCCAATTATATCTGCGGTAACACTTTGGGAGGAGTCGGGATTGCGCCTCCAAAGTACAGCCGACAACCATCTTTCCGATATAACCTAGAGTGCCTGTCGAAAGACACAATTAGGGACCCGGAATATATCCAGCCATTGGACACAACCGACCCTCTATCAATCCGGAGAGCTCGAGTGCAGCTGAAGGCATCAAGTCTTTTGGACCCAAGTCAATGTGACGCTGTGGTTGATGCTTTGACACAGGAGATTGCTCTAATTCAAGGGTATGTTCTCACTATCATCGACGTGTTGAATCAAGCTAACAAACTCCTTGGAAATTTAGACCTCCAGGTACTGGAAAGGTGTGTATTCTTGATCCTTGGATGCGACATGTTCTCTAAGAGCGGCATAGAGCTTTATCGGCAAAGAGTTAATTCGGGTTTTATTTGCCAACAAAGTCAAGCCCATTGTGATGATTGCTTTTACGAATCATGCACTGGATCACATGCTGCTATCCCTCTTGGACGCGAAAATTACGACGAATCTTGTCAGGTTGGGATCTCGGTCCTCGGATGGACGTATCAATGAATATGCCTTAGACAAGCTAGAGAGGATGAATGACTTGGAGTTTTCACCTCTGGATCAGATTGTGTACAATGAGCGTCGTTCCATGGACGAGCTGGAGGACGAGATGAGAACAATCCTGCAGCGTATTCAGACGCCTTCAGACATCTGGGAGACAGTAACCACCTATCTACTAGCGAACTTTCCCGATCATCTTGTCTCTTTCACGGACCCTCCTTTTTGGATTGATAAACTGGCGGAAGAGTTTTGCCAGGATATCAAGGTGAAAGGGGAATGGACGACTATCGGAAAGAAAAACAGGCGTAATGTCGACATCCCTAATACCATCTTTTCCTTTTGGAAATTAGGACAGGATATTTCATTTGTACAACCTCCGCAGCCTCTCAATCGCACCGCGAAGACATCGAAAGAGGAGATACAAAAGTGGATGGAGCTCCAGCAGGCTTATATCACCCGCACGAACAACTTGTTCGTATCATTGGGATTTCCAGAGGGCATCGTTCCATCTATTTCCACAACTTCTAGACCGATTGCTGAGCTTCTGGTCACCGATGACATCTGGCACATGTCTTTCAAAGAGCGACAGATACTGTCCACATTTTGGGAAAACGAAATGAAGACATTTGCGTATAACAAGCATAAACAGGATTACGAACAACATCGGGAAGAATACGAAACCGCTTGTAAACGGTTCAGCGATGCTAAGGACGAGGTTAGTAGACATTATTGAGTATAGAACACTCATTCAGCTTACAGATCAGAGTCGACGGCAATTGCTATCTCAGGTCGATCTTATTGGGTGCACCACTACCGGCGCTGCTAAGCTTACCTCACTTTTGACAGTAAGTACACTTTATTTTTCCCATCCCGCCATCTCCCTAACATTCGCATGGCCTTTTAGACCATAGCACCGAAAGTTGTGATAGTGGAAGAGGCAGGACAAGTTCTTGAGGCCCATGTCCTGTCTTCTCTTGTGCCAACGGGTGAGTGAATGATGTGAAGCGAACCTGTTCTTCTTGAACCAAATATCAATCGTTCCACAGTGCAACACCTTATTTGTATCGGTGATCCACAGCAACTCCGCCCTACCTTGACCAATTTCTGTCAGTAGACGAACAGCGTCCGATGTTCAATTCCGCTGACCCGCATTCTTAGCTCTCTCTATGGATAGTGCACGAGGACGCGAATTGTACAAATTTGACCGTTCTTTAATGGAGCGACTAGCAGATGGTGGGTTCCCAATGTCCCTGCTCAACGTTCAGCGGAGAATGCGTCCAAGCATTTCCCATAACATTCGGTATGTTACATTTCTTAGCTAGTCCTTTGAAAATTAGTAATTGATCTTCATCAGAACAATTTTGTATCCTACCTTGGAGGATCACGACCTTGTCAAGATGTACCCTCCCATTCAAGGGATGGAAAAAGACCTTTTCTTTTTTACCCACACGAATCGGGAGAAAGCTGCAGATGAAGGCTCGCCATCGAAGATTAACACGTTCGAAGTGAGTTGACCTTGCTTTTAGAAAAGAAAGGGAATTTATACCAAGAGCAGGTTGAAATGATTGTTGATCTTGTTGTGTACTTCTTGAAACAGGAGACGTATAGTTCACCTGGAGATATCGCTGTCCTTTGCACATATTTAGGCCAGTTACGAGAGCTGAGGTCCGCCCTGAAATCCCTTAAAGTCGCTGTTTCTGTCGATGAACGCGATCAGAATCAGCTAGCTCGAGAGGGAATGGACGATGAAGGGTATATAGAACAAGTTACCGTGTCCCAACATGTACGACTTCCTTTGTATCCTCGTTATATTGGTGATGACGCTTTCTAGGTTCGTTTAGGCACTGTTGATATTTTCCAGGGTGAAGAAGCAAAAATTGTTATTGTTTCTCTTGTCAGAAATTCTGGGGATTTCGATAGCGAAGAGTCAATTGGCTTTCTGAAGGTGATTTTGACATTTGTTGTGGATTCAGCTTGTTCAAGTGATGCACACTTTTAGTCTGCTAATCGAATCAATGTAGCTCTGTCTCGTGCCCAGCACGGGCTGTATGTTCTAGGGAATGCCTCCAACCTTCGTCAAAATCCAACCTGGAGGGCTGTCATAGACGAAATGGAACAACAGGACCAGATTGGGTTCGGCTTTCCCGTAAAATGCCCTCGACATCCAGATCAAAGGAATATAATCACAAAGCCGGGTCAACTCAGTGTTGTGGCACCAGAAGGCGAGCGGCTATAGAGTAGCGACTACCACGACCGTCAGAATTAACAAAAATACCTACAGGTGGCTGTTGCTTGCCCTGCAATTATCGTATGGATTGCGGCCACAATTGTCCTTCTATGGTATTGCAATTTATTAACTCTTCCAAGTTCCATCGAGACTGAAGTCATTTTCTAGTGTCATCTCGATCTCGACAATCATCGCAGTATGTGCAATATGCCATGTCTGCGAACCCCATGTCTTCGTAGGCATCCATGTCCTAGGAGATGCTCAGACAAATGTGGTCTGTGTAGTTTCCCGCTCGACAATGTTGAACTTCCCTGCGGCCATAGAGCGTCGATTTTGTGGTACGGTTATCATTGATCAATCCTAATGTTGATGTTTGACTAGCTTCAATTTGTCATCTTCCACAGTTACCAAGTGGAAAGCCTATCTTCGGTTTTCTGTCACGAAAGGGTCATAAAACGGCTGCCGCTTTGTGAACACGAAGCAACAGTGTACTGCTCTGACGATCTCCAGAAGCACAAATGCCTCTCAGCTTGCGGAGGAGCCGTGATGTGCTGCGGAAAGGCGTGCAAGTCCTTCTGTGGCGATTGCACGGTGCTTAACTTACCGCGATCTTCGTTGCGACGACTGCGTCTAGATTGGCGTCCAGTAGACGCCAAAATCGACCGCACCCTTCACAAGTCCCATAAATGCGAGCGACTCTTATTCTGCCAACATAAATGCGGTCTCGACTGTTCTCGGGACCACGAGTGTAATGTTTCATGCGCGCAGGCTTGTCGCCAACGTTGTTCTCACCACATATGTCCCAAACCATGCGCTCAAGACTGTGCACCTTGTGCGGAGCCATGTGACTGGATATGTCCGCATCTAACCTGTCCAGTTCTCTGTGGATCGGCGAGTCATCTCACTTTATTCCTTTTTCGCAGTTGCTGACATTGTCTTTGACTCAAGATATGTGCACGCCTACCATGCGATGAACCATGCCGCACCGTCCTTCAGTGTGGTCATATTTGCCCATCAGGTAAGTCATCCTGATATTCGCTCTCAACCAGCAGAACCAAGCTTTATTCCAGTATGCGGTGAACCGTGTTTTCAGCAGAAATGTATCGAATGTCTTTCCGACGAGGACAAAACAGACATTGTAGATTTCGTCATGCAGCGGACACTTGCTGATATACCCGCCGGATCGGAGGATATCAGTGAAAAACTAATTACTCTGGATTGCGGGCACATCTTTACAGTGGAGACATTAGATGGTCATTGTCAAATGACTGACTATTACGAGGTGGACGGAATGGGGTCCTACACAGGAATGAAGGCACCTCCTACCGAATTTCAGTAACCACCGACCTGTCCAACTTGCCGGGGACCTATCACGGTTCGACGCTATGGAAGGGTCCTCAAGCGAGCGAACCTCGACATTTTGGAACAGAATGTTGCCAGTATGATGTCCCAACATCTGGCAGAGGCGTTCCCGTCTATCGAGATCCTCAGCAATGTCCTGGAAGAGCTAGAGGATCGGGCTAAAAAACTTGAAGTCGCGCCAGATTTCGAGTGTTCTCCTGTTGATGGGCTTGAGCGCCTAATCGCAGATTCCACGACGGAGAAAGCAGACGAAGTATTGGACTCTGGTATGTTCGCTCTTGGGTCTATGGTAACTCGTCATGGTTTGTCGCGCTCCGAGGCCAAAGCATGGATGGGTGTTGTTGTGGATATTCATAATGTCTACAAACAGGTAGCTAACATCGCGAAGACGAGGTCTGCACATGTCCGCGCCTACGAGTCGGCCCTTTCTACTCTATACCGCTTAGAGCTTGCACAACTTGCAGCCGAACCACTGCCGGTACACCAGGTCTTCCCCGAACACCTTGCAATGCGTAATGTTGACCGGAAGATCGGGCAACCTCCTCATAAGGCTGATCGTCGCTACCATCTCGAAGCGTTCATTTTATCCGTCGATTTGAGGCTGATGTTGGGAAGCATTGCTCGTTCTCGTTTCGAAGGACTTCCAGTAGCTTCCAACGAACCGGCAGCTCTTCATCGTCGTGATGTCTGGTACTCGTTCACCTTGTTCATCTATCAGTCATGTATCGTCGACTGCCAGAAGGCCATTACTATCGCTCACGCAACTTCTTCATCGCGTCTAGCTGCTCGTTCTGCCAGCTTGATGCTCTGTTCAGAATTTGAACAGTTCCGTTTTTCGATGTTGGAGAAAAGTCGGGACATGTTCAAATGGGGTGCATTGTCTCGGGACGACCTGGTAGCAGAAGTCCAAGCTGACCAGGAGAAGTTGAAGAGTCGCTTGAAAGAGCTCCAACGATCATACCTCACAAGCCGTCCGTCAAATGACCCATCTCAGATCATTGAAGATCGTCAATGGTTTCATAAAAACTGTGGCGTCAAAATCAAGCGCTGCTTCGCGGAATACGAGAAATTGGAAGATCACATTCTCAACGGCAGCTTCTATCAACCAATGTCTCTACAGGAGAAACAGGACATTATAAAGGCCTTAGGTTTCTCGCATCGAGGTCATTTCTACAATTGCATGAACGGTCACACATTCGTTATCACAGAGGTATCAACATCGTCTAGTAAACGTATACATGGTAAACTGAAACATATTTATCAGTGCGGCGGAGCGACGCAAGCGAGTCAATGGTCAGTCCACCGATAAGTAATCGTTGCCTTCGCTGATACCAAGTTCTATTTCAGTCCCGAATGTAGAGCGCCAATAGGTGGTGGAAACCACCGTCTGGACGCCTCCAATACCCGGGCCCGAGAATACGAAGACATCTCACGGCAGCAAGGTGTAAGACAGAGCCCATGGGCATGGGCAGTAGATGCCTAAAGAAGAAGGCGAAGATCATGTTGATAAGTACGGCATTGTATGGCGAAGGTATCGGGTTTCAAATATATTGTAATAACAAGAATTTTACTGGTTTAGTTGGCCTTCTCGTGCGCTTGATTTCCATGCCATTCAACATCATATCCAAGAGTAAGCTTGGGCTGCGGTGTATTGGCGACTTCTTGTTGAGATGTCTCCACATACAAGCCTACACCTGCCTACGGACATCCAGATACTTGGTCTCCGGCACTGCGTGTGCGCGCTCATGCCAACAGAGTCAAAGAAGTGCTTCATGGCTTCGCGATCCGAAACGAGCAGGTTGCATGGCGGGCAATCCTTGCATCTTGATAGAGTACAGAACCGGATCGGCTAGGTGTACTGGAAGGATGTTGACGATCATTAAAGGATGAAACGCCGCAGAGGAACCGATAGCGGCGGGAGATAGTCTAGCGTATAGGACTATTGAGGTTACCAGGTGAGGAGCTAGGTGTGGAAATGCAGTTGCCATCCCTATGAAAAGTATGCAAAGACAATGAACGCGAAGGTTGAACGTGGGATAGTTAGCTGCAGAAGTCAGTCGAGGTATCCCTAT
This sequence comes from Armillaria luteobubalina, assembly GCA_030435615.1. Lineage (NCBI taxonomy): Eukaryota > Fungi > Basidiomycota > Agaricomycetes > Agaricales > Physalacriaceae > Armillaria > Armillaria luteobubalina. The sequence continues at coordinate 112,906 of JAUEPU010000042.1, forward strand.
AGACTTCAAAATACTTAGAGAGGCATTGCTGATGGCAAAGAATAGGAAGGGTTTCGACGCGAACCATTGCCATCTAATTAACTCCATCTGAAGGAGAATGGCTGGATTTGCGTAGATAATTTGAGCCTTGAAGTGCGTGAGTGTCTGCGAGAACAGTATTCAACGACCATAATCTTCAATCGACATTAGTAGCAGCGGAGCTGAGATCGGTCCGACCGATTTCTCCGGTTGCTCTGCTGAGCCAAAATGTAGAAACAATTTTGCAGTCGTTCTCAATTGCAAGGTTCTCACCGCATCCCGTAGAAATAGAGTCACACTCATATTACGTTGTTGCGTATGTATCACTTTCTACAAGGATGATAACACAGTGACCCAAATCGCTATCACGGACACGCGACAACTTGTGAGCCCACTTTCAAGAGAGGCATCGAAGGGCGCTTGTTAATATTGAAAATCGAGAATCAGAACTACGAACGAAAGCGAACAGCGATGACTCCTACGGCAAGTCAGAGCTCAGCCCTTGTCACCTATTCTCATTCACGATGAAGATTAGACGTAGCGAGGGGGAAACTTGTTCGCTTCCGACGCCCGCTTGTCCTCCTGCTCTCGCTGGGAACGGCGTTCTGCCAATTTCTAAGAGTATTTGAGTTCAGAGACAGGCCTCGAGGGATAAAAATGCCGACATACGTTCTTGGCCGCGATGATTGTCGCCATGAGTGAATCGAGCGTGGCTTCCGACAGATCAGACATCTAAGAGGAATGAGATCCAGTAACTTGGATGCATTGGACAGTAAGTACATACAGCCTCGTCTGCTTGCTTGCTGAGCTCTCGGATACGCTCTAATGAGGGCTGTTCTTCTTGCCGTGGTGGTTGAGGCGGCGCTGGCGCCGGAGCTTCCAGTTGCTCTTGTTGTTGAGGCACCTGCAATCCAAACCTTTGCTGACCCTCTAGCCGCATCCCAGCTCCATAAGCATACCGTCTTTCCCTCGATTCACTCTCTGGCACCCTTTCATCGGACTCGTTGACAGGTGCGCTTTGGTGTACCCATCCTCGTTCATAGTACCCATTCGGGTTGGAAGAGTAGTACCCTGTCTGTATGCGACCGTTGCAGTAAATGGTGGCTACAGTTGCGCCAGCAAGAAACCATAGAAAGCTGCCCATGGTTGTGGTGCTTCGTCGTTGTGGTGTGGTCGTGGGGGTATTGACCAAGAAGCTTCCAGAACTCGTATGCAAATCAAACACTCGATCTATGACGTACTTACTAATCGGAAGCAATGCCGACTATTTCCGGCACTTCGGCCCCATTCTGCAACTCGGCTTCTCTACTTTAAATTTAGCCTCCGGCAATCCCCACGTTTGGCATCTCATAGGATTCCACTGTCGAAATGCCTCTGCTGTCTTCGTAAGTATCTCCTTGACTGCGACACCACCAGGGTGGGATCTTACTGAGCTTCACTGATAATAATATTCACCCGGATCTCCCCTGAAGACATCATGGACAACACGCTCCCTTAATATGTTCTACCCAACCTCGAGGCACAGAACGTAGAGCTTGTGCACGATTTGACGAATTTATCCAGTAAGTTCTTACCCTACCTCCGGTGCTGGAATGAACATAGCATTATACATGCAGGCGTCGATATTCCAAAACCTGAGAACCTATGGCTGCCTAAGTCTTACGAAAATCTCGAATTTGTTCCAGAAGAGCAAATTATCCCCAAACATCCCAACCATCCTACGCAAAGTACTTTCACGCCATCGGTCTGTCTCTGAGAATCATCACCAAACTCAGAGGTGGGCTTTCTGAGCAAGTCCTCACGCAGCGTTTTGCCCCTGAGAAACTTGGTGCAATTGTCCCTCGAGTCTTGTATTACCCCCCTTTCACAGAGGATACCCCAGCACCACCAGCGAAAGGGGAACAACCCCCTAAGGACTGCTGGTTTATGGCCATGGAACGATGCCCAGATGCTCCTTTGAGCGACATCGTCGACACAATGTCCCCGTCCCAGCTCGACCACATCGCCAAGCAGCTCAAAGCTTTCCTCGCACGTATAGAAATTGACATCCCCCTTCGAATACAGTGGGTTCAGTCACTGGTGGTCCCTACTGCAATGCTTTTTGGCCTGATGAACTTGCTCCAGAGAAACCTCTTGCCACTCTCGAGGAGTTCATCGTGTACTATCGCTGGATGATCTTGCTCGGCCGTACCGAGATCTGGATGGAATCTATCTTCTCTCAGTTTTCCAAGGAAACTACTATCCGATTCGCTCATGCCGATCTCATTCCGAAGAATATCATCATAGAAGAATCGACAACTACTGATATCGGGGATTGGGCATTGTCGGGGTTCTTTCCAGACTTTTTGGAGTACGGTCGTATGCGCGATCCGGCGGTGATGGTTTTTCCCGGTCCTCGACGCCAAGCCGAGATTAACTCTCTTAGGCGATTGCTACAGATTCTGTCCACCGTGTTTTTGAATAAATTCGAAGTCGAAGTCGAAGTCGAAGTCGATGGGAGACAATGTATACCAGCCTATCAAAGCTGAAGGGCACCTGGAAATGACAAGAACCGTCCAGTATGTTTATCGCTTTGTGTCGGTTGTCCGGACGGAAACATCTTTTCCAGGATCAAGAAGGTCGGAAAGTTGGTAACAACGGAACGACACGTTCAGAAGGTTGTGTAGCAAATCTCTTGGCAATTCATGCCTCAGGTTCCCACCATACAAACAGTATGTTCCGTTTCATATCTTGAGTATCGTCTTAAATCCACTGTAGCCCAACCAAGCTATTGATGCTCTGCCCCACAAAGACATATCCAGCGAGTAGGAGACGGCTCGTTCTACGTTGCGTAGAATCGTACTCTGTTACGAAACCTGTTCATCTGTTCTTCTTTGTAGAATATTATATTCATATCTACCAACACTCAACCTCGTTTTCAGGCGTCCGGCGATGAAAGACGCATATCTCGCCGCAGACACAGCACTCACTTAACAGCATTTCTAGTGTTAATGAATCAACGCCTTGCTGGTGTCGTCATTCGGCTATTGTTTCTAGTGTTTGTATACCGTGAAGTTAATTATAGGCGGAATACACAACAGCTTCGGAACTAGCAGGTGCCTTCAAGGCTATACCTATCTACTGTTAAAACACAGCGTCGGGGATACATGGAATGATGGCCTGGCCTTACCGTGAGAACATTAGCTCCCCAGCTTTGACTCACTTGACATAGAAAATATCTGATACTACAAGATACTCGGCTGCTTCTGGACATACAAGACGTTTGATTGGAGCTTAATAGTTAATAGTACAAGGGAGATCTTCTACCCATAATCTACTGCTGGGTAAAAATTGGGAGGTAAAATTACATACTGGGATATATAGTACAACAAGTGCTGCATGACTGAGGTATCAATAAAACCATTTCGAACCTATCGGAAAAAGTAAGGGTTTAAGTTGGTCGTTCACTGTAGTCTGACCAGAGCGGACGTTGACGGCATTGTAGAACCTCCCAGGTACTCTGAGCAGGACGTTCATAATAAAGGGACGACTCTCTTTCACCAGTGGATGAGCCTACTTCCATGAAGGATGCAGGAGATGACCGAGAGACGTTACGGACATCTGCATTTGTGTCAAGCTGATGCTGAAAGGTCGCAGTGAATAGCTATAGATCATCATGTCAGAAGAGGTTTCAATACAGAGAAGATAGGGGTTGACGAACCTCCGGGCCATGGGTGATGGGTGTGACTGTAGGAGCTGAGGGAAGATATTGGAGGATCGCAGCTGGGTTCATTAATGTAAAATTCTGGCCCAAGGCGTTGTGGTAGTAGGCGGCGTGGTTATGGATCTGAGGGTCAGAGTTTTCAACGAAGGTAGCAGCGACAGAGGTGGAAGCTGGCAACTCGTACAAAAACTGCATATTCTGTGCAGCATACCTGTGCTGGGCATCGACTATGCCCCGTCCGTGAGTCGCATGGACATCGTCAAGCATCTCACCAGTGTTCGTCATGGAAGGGCCACAAGGGACCAGGGGCTCAACAGCAGGAGCGATGGCGAGGCTATGGCAAGGGAGAGCCTGTGCCTCTGTCCCTGGCTGATCAGCTGCTGACCGGGAAGGGATCTTCCTGCGCCCTCGGTCGCTCTTCGAGCCCTTACCCCCACCCGAACCACAATACTGAACTGCATGTGCGGGGTTGTCGCGCTCATACGAATCCTTCTCCAGTCTCGCTAACATCTTATAGACGGCCTGTCCCTCCTCTGAAAGCCCCTGCCAAATCGGACCAGCGATCGCGTTGACTTCGATTTGTCGCCTTGGAAGGGTGTTCTTGTTTGCAGCTAAGAAGACGTCCCGGAATATGATAAAGGGTGTCCGTGGACGGCGGCTAGGAGTTTTCGGGGCAGACATTGAAGCATTGGAAGTTTGGGCAGCTGGTAGGGTGGACAGGTCGTTGTGAACCAGTGCGAGATCTAAGAGTCGAAGTCAAAAGGACAGAAGAGGCACAGACTGTTCACTGACTGACCCGATAACAAGGTGTACGGCAGTTGGGGTGCGTGAGCCATGATGAAGTTGACAGAGAGATAGGCCGAGAGGACTGGCTGTGGCGAAGCATGTTGGTAATGCTTTATATTCGTTGGGTAGAAGACGGAACTTGAGATGAAGATGTCTTCCGGACTTGGGTTGCATAGAGTACTGGGTGGTGGTGGTGGTGTTACCGACGCCAGGTCCCGCTAGTGCCTGACGGGGAAACGTGCCGAACCGGCATGCCGTGGACTGAGTCAGATCGGTGCAATTTTTCGATCCGATCCAATGATGATTTCTACGATGACTCGATTCGGACCGAGACGTAAATCAGGGCGAAGTAACAAAAGGTGTAGATCCGCAGCAACTAAGCGCCAATGAATATCAGGAATACCGAAGGCCATGGACTCCTCTGGACCTTTTAGGCCCCGCCAGCATCTGCCTTGGTCTGCAGTTCGGCGAAAGTCCGGACTATTTCCAAGTTCGCAAGTCTCGGCGGAAAACAATCCTCAAGCTCCTCCGAGTCGGTCTTGTTCTGATCCCAGCCTTTCTTGAGTATCTGACTGCCCAATTATTCCACTATACAGACTGTATCAAATGAACTTTCGAGAAACATAGTCAGCGAAGGTATTGCCAGACCAGAACTAGTACATGCGCGCTTCTCGGGCAGGACCAAGTTATTATTTTCCGCACTCACGCTTGTTTACAGAGAGTACGTCAAAATCATAGCTTACAAGAGTATTTAGCTTTGACACAGGTCCTTGTAAGTAATGCTGCAGCTTATTGCCATCGGCTATGTTGAACAGCCATTCCAAAGGCTTCCTGATGCGCATGAAAAACAATGCTTGAATGATGGAAAGAACGACTTGAATAGATGAAACATATCGGTAGCGCAGTAAACGGCATGTAAAAAGATGACAGATATATCTATCCCTCCGGTACCTTTCTGTGTTTTGCGGAACCGCTCAAGCTTCGAATCACATCCATCAGACCATGAATACTTCCCCTCAGAATTTATAGTACAGTCTCTGGAAACGATTTCGTTTTATAACTTGTCAAAACCGACATTCTGTGTATTTTCTCTATAAAAGTCGTGATTGGTTTCCTAGAACACGGCCAAGGAAGGAAGCTGTGGGAGAGTCAGGTACGGTGTCAGGGAGGCCGTTCTATGCTGTTAAACTCTAAACCTCGTTTTCGCCACCCAAGGCTGTAAGCAAAGAAAATGACGAAGCGTAGCACATGGGATATCAGCGAGAAGTTTAACTTTTACATAGCTTTGCAGCGCCCTCGAATAGTGTGGCTGGTGCATTGCATTCACTACTAGTCGGTTCCTTCGCCAGGCATTTACAGAGACTCCTTGGAGCTACAGGCTTACAATCACCGAGACTAGGTTATGGAAAGATCTGATGTTTCAACCTGAAGTGGTTCTGTGTAGGGAACTATCACGGTCATAGAGCCGTAGTGGTTGACCGGCGCCTTTGGTTTAAGGAGAATATCGTTTTCATCGTTCTCCGAGTCATTGCCGAGGCCACGACATAAACAACATCGAATTTGGGCTATGAAACTCATAAGTATACTCAAAGGACAGTGAGCAGAATTCGGATTAATTGCCTAATAGGGTTGACCTTCGCCTCGCGTCGAGCGAGGAAAACCCATCCTCTAGAGCACATAGTCCCATCCAGGTACCATCTCCACCGAATCGTGCATACAGCCGTACTCCCAAAAAGCCAGGAAGAACCGGGCTGGATAGAGCCTAATCCACGATACCAATAAACGTCGATCCTTCTACGATGATATTCTTGGAGACAAGGTCGGCGTGAGCGGGTTGTATCGTAGCTTTCATAGGCAACTGAGAAAGGATAGATTCTAGGCCTCGGCCCACCCGAGCATGATCACCTAGCAATAGTATGCGATGAATTCTTCGAGAGTGACGAAAGCTTCCCATGAGCAGGATGTGTGGCCTTGCGTACTGATGCATGTGTATATCCAAACATTGATTGATCCTTTGGAAACCCGTCTTGGATGCGCTATTATGGCGGAATTCGTTGCGGCCTCGCCTCTTCATGGCTGTATACGCCAGGCCGTCTTCAAATCCACTGCACGTTGTCCTGTTAGTACCGCTATTTAGGCTTAGCGTTGAAAATTGACGGATCATTTAAAACCATACCAAAAGATCATACTCTTTGTCGGGGCGGACAAAAATTGAAATGAAGCGGGCAGCCTTCACACAGCCCCTCTGTATACCCCCCAATAGATAGTAAATGGTACAAGAGAGGCCTTCTACATACATGTCGACCATAGATTGCTGATGGGCAACCATCAGAACGTAATGGAGCTGTATGTTGGGGTAAAGAGATCATATGCATGTCAAGGGCAATGTATAAATCATTAAGAACGTATCAAAAAGAGGCGCGCGCTCAGGACAATGGCCCGCTGTAACCTGATGACCAGAGCTGGTGTTGAGGGTCTTGGAAACCATCCCAGGTGCTCTCAGCAGGATGCCTATAGTAAGCGGATGATCCATCTCCGTGGGTGGTCCCTTCTCCGTAGGTGGATGATCCTACCGCCAACGAGGACGAAGCGGATATATGAATAGTCGAGGGCTCACCCAGGCCTTGGTTGTATATATTTCCATTTAACTGGTAATGAGTAAACGATGGAGCGACTGGCTATGAACTATCATGTCAGCGATGGCTTCAATATAGAGGAGATGAACGAACGTTTGGGCGATGAGCAATAGGTGCGACAACGGGAGCCGAAGGAAGATATTGGGGTGTCGTAGATTGATTCGTTATCAAGAAACTTTGACCTGAGATGTCGCGGTAGTAGGGGACAGAGTCATGGATCAGCGAGTCACTGATAGAGGACTCGGTGACGACAGGGGGAATAGAGATGGAAGGCAGCCACTGGTGCGAAGTTGGCATGCCCTGCGTAGCCTGCCCATGCTGAAGATCGATCATGGCTTGTCCTTCAGTCGTGCAGACATTATGAGCAACTACATCGGTGCTGACGTCCATGACGTCTATTATGGAAGAGCTGGGGTATTGAATACGAAGGTTCTCGTCCGCGGCAGTGGGAGTCATGATGGGAAAACGGTTAACGAAAGCCTGTGGATCCACTTGGGCCACTGGCCAGTGCGGCTGATCTCGACCAGCTACCGACCGGTTAAGCACCATCTGGCGCTCCCTGCTGTTTCTCGAGCCACCATCCCGCGCAGAAACGCGACGCTGCAATGCAGGTGTAGTGTGGCCGCGTTCACAAAATTCCCTCTCTTGCCTAGCCAGCGTCTCGTAGAAAAGTCGTTCCTCCCTCGCAAGTCCATCCCAAATCGGAAGGGCAATCAGTCTGACTTCGGTTCTATGCGCTGGAAGCCTGTTCTTGTACTGAGCGGTGAATACGTGGAGGAATATAGTAAAGGCGTCTCGTGGGCGTGGACTCCGGCGGTGAAGGGTTTGATAACGCTGAGCGGCAGCATAAGTGGGGAGGGACGCTGTGGCATTTGACGTTCGAGTAGCTGGGGGGGTCAACGAGCCACTATTATGAGCCAGTGCAAGATCTGAGGGTCGAAGTCAATGAGACGCAAGTGGCACCTGAACTGGTCACTGACCACCCGGAAACAAAACGTAGGGGGCCATATAGTAGAAAACACGCTGAACAAGAGATTTGTGAGGTGAAGCATCTTGGCGTCAGTCTTTAGTAGTAGGGGCATAGCGTAGGCTACGGAGAGACCGACGCGGCACATCCTGTATATACGATTTCGGTTTCTCTCTCAATGAGGAAATATCCCTTTTGGATGCTCCCTTTTCGGTGTGATGCTGTACTGGTCTCTGGAGCAGGGTAAAATTTAAATCAAGAACCACCAACTTTAAAGCATCGCTTGATCCTTTTCTGTACAGCAATTCCACATACATCACACTGCTGTGGATACCCCATGATGAGGGTGAAAAGACCTGCTCGAAAGGTGCACCTGTTAGACGACCACACGACTCCCGGCATGTACATCCGTACGGTTTTTTCCTCATGGGGGACTTTCTGGAGTGTTCCGTGGTAAGTGATTGGACGGCACTGGTCAGAGAATTGCTGTTACGAGCTGTAGAAGGCATGCACAAGGGATGATGTCTACCCTTCAGATTGTGATGGTATGTCAATGTTTCTTTACATCATGAATGTTGAGCGTATGCTGTGTACGAGTACGTTCATTGATTCACGCGAAAGGTGTGAGCGAAAGAATAAATTCTATGTATTGTATGTACATGCCTGTCAGATGGAGTTGACTTAATCCATCCGAGAAAAAGACAATAGCTAAGGAATTTGATACGCTGTCATGATTCGAATGCCGAAGACAGGAATGTCGCATGCTCTGAAGAGAAGTTCATTCCTGCTTGTGCCCGAGTTATCATTATCACCTCGGACTGCATCGTCGGGTCGCTGTGCAACACTTGAAGTGTACATACCGTCTGGATCTGTGCCGCCTACGCTCAAGGCGCAGGCCACGCCTGTCAACGAAGGGGGTAGGTTGAGGTGAAGTATTGATCATAAGGCTATGTCAATTTCACAGCTAGGCAGCATAACGTGCGTTGGCTTTCCGATGAACGCAATCAGAGTAAAGAAATGATTGTATGACGTAACCCAATGACTGACTTTCTGATTAGAACGAAGATCATTACCTGTGTGAGGCTATGAGTAAACTCAGACGCAGTGTGTACAAAAAGTGATCTATGTGCGTCTGTTCAAATGATCTAAAGAAATGCTGTTCTGAGCTGTTGAGGATACGCGCAAGAGCTGATGGCGACCCTTCAGGTGGTGAAATAGGCACACTGCCGCGTCCATTGATTTCTGCCAAAGCTGTGTGGAAAAAACGAAGCATATAGTCCGATCCCGAGAAACCCTCTGAGGTTTTTACATAGCTTCGCGGTACCATCGAATGCACAGAGTTAATTCACGTTAACCATTCAATGGTGGTTCTAGTTCCTCAGAAGCGCAGTTTACAGCTGGTACTCGAGAAGCAAGCGTCCTATGCAAAAGCACCAGCCAAAGGAGTTTCGTAAGACCGAAATTAAATCAGAGGCATCGCCTGAGGAATACGCATACATCGAGCCTTCTTTCCTCATGTTTAGATGGACATTGCATCCGGGAGCCTAGCCACCAGACGGGCAACACTTGGTATCAACTGATATTACGATGGAGGTGATAACGGAGGTTCTTCGTGGACTTTCATATCTGACCAACTAGCTTTGCGTGGAGGTCGTCATAGTTGTAGTACCGTAGTAGCAGATCCATGTCTTCTTTGGCATATGGAAGGTGTATGGCGTATGTCATGACCAACAAAACGCATAGAATTTTCGATGTCGATCTCCAAGACCAAGCCAACCATAGGACGATGAAACTAACTTGTCAGCAGTAAACATCCCGATGCTATAGACGGGACAGCATATAGTATTCGACGTCGTTTTCACCGTTCTTTGTCGCTGAGGCTACACACAAATCCACAACAACGTCGAATTGTGTGTTATGTTGCAGTTCATGAGAAAACAACACTTAAACACAGTGAACGGAACGCAGAATGATTGTCGAAGCAGTTGATCTCCGCTTCGGGTCGAGGACCGGGAAATATCTTCTGGAGCACGAAGTCCATCCAGACGTCATCTCCATCGGAACGTGCATACAGTCGTACTCCCGAAAGTCCGAAAAGAACCCCGACAGTGCCCTATCCACGAAACCAGTAATCGTCGATTTTTCTACGATGATATTCTTGGGGATGAGGTCGGTATGCGCGAAGCGTATCGTAGCTTCCGTGGGTAACTGAGAAAAGGCTGATCCCGTCCAGGCCTAGGGACAGCGGAGCATTATCATCCGTCGATAGTACGCGATGAACTTTTCGAGAGCTGCGAAATATTTCTCTGGGGCGAGACCGTCTGGGTAGAGACTGTTATGTAGAAACCACAAAACCAAGAGGGACTGAGCCCATCGCGTTCGTAGGGGACATGATGGTTTTCATGCGTGCGAGAAAAGCATTGAGCTGCTCGGCGATGTGGTTGAGCTCGGATGAGGACATCATATCAACGACGTCGCGTAAGGCAACGTTCCATGACCATATACCAGCTGCCCTTACAGGGTTCCCCTTTGATTGGTGGTGTCAGGGTATCATATATGAGATGGGGATGATGTGACAGATTTGAGGAACGATTGCACCGAGTTTCTCGTAGGCAAAAACGCTAAGCGACAACTCTTCAAAGAGCTCGCCCCTGAACTTGATGATGATGCCTGGAGACGAGCTGACGACGTGAAAGTACGTCGCAAAAGGATGCTTGCAGTCTAATTTCTTGATGATTTGCTCCTCTAGAACGGATTCGAAGTCTTCGGCAGACTTAGGTACCCATAGGTCCTTCGAAGTACGGTCTGTCGGTGTCAAAGATGTCGAGAGAGAGAATGAGGCGGTGAAAAAATGAATTACTGGTCCAATCGTGCTCGATTCCTTCGTTTTGTGACTTTGGAGGTCGGCCTGTCCCCAGGAGTAAAATGTCAAGAAGCCGATTCGTCACTGCTGCGTGCCGCGGCAACTCGGAAATGTATGTCGGCTGCGGACCACGCGTCATCGCGTGCCGCTCAACCGGATACGTCAATGTCGTCTGCGGCCGAGTCGATTCGCGTCGTCCATTCACCATTTAAATAATGGCATCCAAGCCCTTCAATCCCAACATTCATCTATCTTCAACACTTCCAACTTAATTCTCATATATCATCATGGGCGGATTCATCTGGTTCCTCATCGGAGCGGGTACGGCTACCATTTGGAGCCACAACCACCACCGGAACCAGACTGGGTTCTGTGGACGGACGGAGTACACGGAAGGAGGCTACGAACGGCGAGGATTTGGGCCGTGGGGACATGGATGGCATGGCCGGTTCGATGGACAGAATCAGAATCCTCAGCGTGACGGCCGCCGCGACGACGCGGTTCCTCCTTCTCCTTCTCCTGCTCCTGAGCAACCTCCTGTAATGGAGCAACAGGGATACGCCACAGAGAGGCAGGCATATTCAGAGCCTCCCCCATCTCCGGATAAGGAACGTATCCGAGAACTCAGCCGACAGGCAGGCGATGCTGTACGTTCACCTATTTTGACTTCATTCATTTGTGCTGATTGCGTCGTAGATGTCTGAATTATCTGAAGCTACCCTGGATACACTCATGTCGACCATCTTAGCGGCGAAGAATGTATGAAACGCTTTCCATTTTACCCACGGAACGAAAGACTGATGTTTTCCATGCTATAGAAACTTGCAGACCGGCGCATCCAACGAGACTTGGAAGAGAAGCGTGTGGCAGATGCTGCAGAGAGGGAGAAAAGGTTTCCTCTTCGTTATGTATGACTCTAAGACGTGATCTCCGCATTCTGTATTTCTATTGCCCCCACCTCGATTTGTTTTGGACGCATCATTATTTAATATCAGTTCTGAAGGAGATACGGAATAATCAGTTGAGAATAGATGAAATGTATAGCAACCAGAAGAATCAATTTCGGACCGGGGGGTGAAACTTAACTACAGTAAAGTACACGAAAGTCATAACTGAGAAGATTCAACCAGAGCAAAGGCGACACCATCACGCTACGTAGGCGAAACTGTCGTTCGTACCCTCAACCCGCTCGATGTATTCTTTCTCGAGTAGAATGCCGATTGCCTATATGTGGAGTTGAGAAAGGCGCCGAAAATTCACCCAAGAACCCAAACCTTTTTAATATCAGCAACATTGGGCGTAAACCGTTGGGAGAGCTGCGAAATGACCTCTTGAATGAGCTGTTGGTTCATCATCGTTTGCCGAGCTTTCATGACCCTGCGGAACAGGACGATCATTAAAAATCCCCGGTGTAAACAGACATCCTAGTAAAACACAAACCGGATGATGCTGGCTTGGATGGCATATTTTCTGTCCTCCTCGACGTTCTTCAGCACCTCGCCCAGTTCTTCAGATTTAATTGGCCGATTCAAGTTGATTCGTATCTTTTTGGACCCAAAGTCTAAAATCCCCATCGGTCAGAAGAATCAAGACTAGGATCCTCTCTTTGACATAGACGCACTGGGGTTGAGATCATACTGCTCAGACTCTTCGTTAACGAGGATCCTGGCTTTGACGAGGATAGCGAGAATCTGAGTGATAATTTCCCTCGGAATCGACGTCGCTGTGACAAGTTCGGTCAGAGAAAGCGTGTCGTCGCTGTTATACATGACCAAGATGGCCATCTGGAACGAGCTCGTCATCAGAATGTACTTCTGGTCAAGGTAGTTTGTTCGGAGCTCGTTCCTCGAGTAATTCCACAACCATGTTAGTTTCCGCCCCGAATGTTTCACCTCATAATACTGTTGGAAGCGGTGATATGTGGGGTATATGTCCCTCGGGATGGTGTATTTATGTGAAGGTGGGTCTAACAGCCAAGAGTTCGTACCAAGGACCGCGACGCTGAATGTCAGGTCTGTGTCGGAATCTTGCCTGCGCTCTAGGTCGAACTCATCTGTCAAATCATTGCTCAATTCCATGTCTGGTCAGCGTTGTCATCAATAACATGCAGACAGCCAAGAATTGTCAATACCGTACCGGTCAACATCTGCCTCAAATTTCTGGTGTATTCAGGTCCACAAGCCTCCTCAAGCTTGGAGACTATGCCCGCTTCGCTTTCATCCGACACCGATGCTCCATAGATGAGACGCTTCGACAACCTGGCAGCGTAGAAGCGTTGGAATATGTCTTTATCCTCGAGGTAGTTGAAAATAACCATCTGAAAACGTACTGAGCATTTCCGGAACGAAACATAACGAAATGAATACGCACCACGCGATCCAAGGCCCCTTCTAAGTCCTGTTCCTTCACTATCTTGTTGTTCTTCCGCAGTAACAGATCTAGGTGTTTAACCAGCAGGTCCGGAGACACACCGGTCGAAGTTCTCTTTTGGTTCACAATGTCCCTGCAAGCCCTGTCGAAACAGACCGTACATTCAGAGTCTCCTTTGAGATGTTGGTCCACGAATGTCGAATACTTGGAACGTATATCAAAGAGCGCATCGACATAGTCTTGTAAATCAGGTGCCCCTCCATCGTCTCCTATAAGGGTGGAGACCGAATCCAATCCAGCTTGCTTGAAGTCTTCCTCGAACCTCTTCCAAGAGAGATCGAATTCCTCACGAATGCGCGATAATGGCACCGGGTGCTGCAAAATGACGTCTCGATGGAACTCGGGAAGACTCTGAAATGTGTCCCACATGATATTGACGTGGGCATGGGTGAAGACCTCTTCAAACATGGAAACAACACTGGTCTGCGTTTCGATGGCCAGATATCCCTCGACGAGGTCCTGCTCCTCTTGTATCCACTCTGTGGTTTTCTTGCGATAGTCCGGCACGCTGTTCTCGAGCAAGAATGCTTCCGACTTCTTCTTGTAAAGTGTTTTTGTAACGGCCAGGAAGGGTGTCTCGATATGATCTTTGTATATATCGAGACATCGCATATTCAGATCTGAGTCGTTCAACCCGAGAGCTACGAAGGAATCGACCACCCCGTTGAGAAGGTTTTGATCGATGGTTTCTCCATTACGCTGTCGTTCAACGAGATGCAGTACTGCGAGGGTGAGTCTGTAATTCTGCTGCTGCATTGGAACAAGTAGACAGTCCTTCCATTGCACCAGAGCAAGCTACAATGACACGTGAGCTCATGAAGATCGATATTGATGAGTGAAACATACAGTATAGACTGGATAAACTTTTTTCTGCTTCCCTCCACATCTTTGATGTGCGATCCAATGTCGATTCAAGAATGCGAATACCCGATGGACATAATGCGCTCCTGCTATGTATCGCCGCCATTCTTTGGCATAATACGTCAACAATGCTTCCTCTCGAAGGCGGTTGGCGTTCTGCAATGAAGCCAAACCGTAAACCTTCAACACGGCACAAAGGGGTTCAACGAACATCTCTAATTTTTTTGAGGTATGCAACGAAGTACTGGGTGAGTTTGATGTAAAGGAGACGCCCTGGGGGTTCAGGGAGGGTCTTTATATTCTTGACTTGCAGATTTTTCCGTGCGTGTCCTTTGATCTTATTGGGTTCCACGAGTGTGGGGTGCAACGGCATGGATGTGCAAGTGTTGTATACAACGGTGTATAGTAACGTATACTGCACATCTGATCGTCAGTCGATGAAATGGAGCCAAGATTTTAACGCACTGAACCGGATGGGAAACTCCGGCGAAGTCATAATAAGATCTACTCCCCTTTCCAGATAGGTCCAGTTCGCTTCGAAATCCGATGATTTAGTGGGTATGCATGTCAAAATACTTGAGGATGCCATGATAGTAGCAGGAGTGCAGGGGATTCATGTTATCATTAAGCGCCCAGGTACATATCCTACCTTGGGAGTCGAAGTGCAGCCGCGGAATAAAGCTACCCGCATACCGGACTTCGTGCAACGAGTACAGAAAGGAAAGAAGGCAACTGTATGAGACCTGTGACTGATCTGGTTAGGACGACTCGGATAAATTCCTGAGGCTGTAAAGCATTTTCATGCTTGCCCAAGGATTCGAGGTATGCCATAAAACTTGAGCAGTAGTGCCGTCCAAGATAATCTGGCCTCGCGGGGAAGAAACAAAGTCTGGCACTTGTTTTCAGGCCGTGAAGTACGCCTTTCACAAAAACAGATGATATTCACGCTGAAGTGGCTATCTTGTAGAGAAGATAACTTTCCTAGGGTCTTCAGTCTCATGACTAATTCCTAGACAGCCTTGTCCTTGTACCTGGTGATTGCACCACTGGAAGAGCAATGTCTATTGTGTCAAGGATGTAATAGTGCATCATCTCCGTACTGCAAGATCAGCAAGGCCGGTTAGTGATGGTACTATTTGTGATACTCATACTGGAGCCTAGACTGCCGCGCATGACACTAACAGGATGGTACCAATGGCAATGCAGAAGGAGATTTGTAACAAATGGCAAGGCTCTTTCCCCGATGATCGACTTTGCGCGTATAGAATGAAAAGAAGGAGGAGACAGTTACGAGTCAAGACACCGAATGGGGGACGAACCTAGTTCCTTGATATGTACGGTATTGAGCAATCAAAATGGTTTTCCGTTCAATACACTGGGTATTTCACGTCCGAAAATCTGCAAAGAAGGGAGCTTTCGGAGAGACTTCGGAGAGACTAAATATAGGTAGCGCGTCATTGCTTGTCATTGTTTGAATTAGATGCCGACGCCACTACTCATCTATAATTTGACACATTTTTGTGAACACAAGATGCTCTAAATTTTTCGGGCCCTCCGGGCATAAATTTGAATATCCACCTTTTTGTGAATTGTAGTGATCCAGTCACTACTGACTGGAATATAAATTTCCAGCCCAATGCAGTCCACTGCTGTGGTGTTTCATCAGTGCTCACTGTCACAGTGAGAGCATTCAATGTTGACTAGCTGGCTAACTGTGGTAGAGAGCAGGAAGACAGCCAGCACAACAAATACCAGTTGCAAAATGAATGGCACCACACCTCCAAACAGGAATTTCTGGCCTAATTTGAACTCAGTTAAGACTCCAGTTGCTAGCAGTTGCTATCAGTAGCAACCCCTAAGTATAAGTAGCCAGCTGTGTCAGGTCCCAAGCATGGGTAGCCAGCCGTGTCAGTAGCTTTAGCATGTTTGAGACAAATTTTTGAGGCTAACAAATGAAATGTATCCCATCTGTTAAATGAATCCACTACTGAACAGCAGTTCTGCTGCTTGATGTGGTTGTGTATTGGGCATCAGAAAGGTGCAGAGAGTGCCATCTCTTGGCACCCTCTTTAATTTGTGTCTCTGTCACTCAAAACTTACCTTAGAATTTGCAGGTAAGTCTTCTGAAACCTCCCTCCTTTCCCTTTTCTTCTTCTCTCCTTTTTCTTTTTCTTTTTCTTTTTAATTTATTTTTATTTTTATTCCAGATTGACCCACAAGCATGAGTAGTGAGCCCTGACACTCACCAATGAAGCTTGGTGCCTTTTACTGTGCACATTGTCCCTCTGTCAACACATCTACACCCTGACAACTGCCCACAAGTAATACATGGGACTAAGCATGGCTTAGGACACAACAAAATGTTGTTCATACCCGGACATCCCTCAACTGCACAGCAATGACATGTGCCATGAAGTCTCTGGACATGGTCAGACCTAACCATGATCTGTCTTCTTTTCAGTGTGTGGCTTGTACTCAAGAGCCTTCTATGTCCACTGGCATCCTTGCAGCAATAGCCTGAGAAACCTTGTTGTCAGTATTCCCTATTGGCACTAGATCCCTATATAATATGGTTAGCTTACATTATTATCAAAGCTGTTTAACAAGAAAGGATAACATATCAGAGTACAATTCCAGCTGTGAGTCATCATCCACTCTGGGAGGTATGTGATTTGAGTCTATATCCATTGAAGAGCTTGGCACAATATCCAGTCACGATATAGAGGCTGACTTGAATGTGCTTAATGGCTCTGAACTCGTGAATAGTTGAATTTCTGGAACCACCAATGAGACTGAAAGATTTGTCAAGAGGGATGGAGGCACTACAAGCAAGCTTGAATTATTAAGCTCAATAATACCAGCCTGAGGGTAGGTATGCAATTATTTTTGTTAATAGACAGCTAACTTAGTCTCCACTTGATGGGTGAAAAAGACTGAGGTAGGATGGAAATGAAAAATATTGAATATACTGTTGTGATTGCGCTACTGAATACACCTATGAATAGGTAGTCCAAAAACCCCGATAGAGAGTGTTGACTGATCCTCTCAACAATTTTTCCAACAAAATTCTGGAAACAGAAGGTGCAGGGCTGTAAAGACATCGGCAGTGGCAAAACAAACCTTGAAATAGCCATTAAGACATGTTATCCAGGTTTAGAGACCAGTAGAAATTTACCTGATCAAAGATTATAGTGATATAAGCTAATTACATTAATAGGATGCAAAAAAAACGGGTGAGAAAGGTGCTGTAGAAGGACGAGAACGAGAGTGGCAGCTAAGTCATCGAAAATGGCAGATAAGGCTGCTGACTCAGCATACCAACTTACCTGCCGTTTGCTCTAATCCACTTTCCACGCAACGAATATATTTTGAATGATGTTCAATATATATATAATACATCTTTGTTGTCTAGCACACAAATTATCCGGAAAACAGGCATGCTTTGAATGAATGGGAAGCCAAAAGCCATCCTGCCAAATGCGGCATGGCAGCTAAGTGCACAGCATGGCAGCTAAGTGCACAGCATTGGCAGCTAAGTGACCGTGGGAACCCAGTGTATTGGACGGTAAACCATCAAAAATGAAGGGTCCATGTCCATTGATGATGATGGACGAGAACAACCGAACGGCGGACTCGGCGCGCAAAGGACCCGGGCCGCCATTCCCACAAACAAAAAAATTTCCTACCTGCTCTTGATCTGTACCACCATCATCTGCCGCTCCGCTTGCCGTATCTTCTCTTCAGAGGTCTCTTCGTATGTTCTCACGTTTCGCTTCTGTTCGGGGCGGCATGGGAAACGCGTACGACTACTAGTCGACTTGGTCAGCAGCAGTTCAATATGCTCACTCAGCAAGAATCCGCCTTGCTATTTAAAATAGATCGGGGGCAATCTTAGCCGGTATAAAAGGCATATGCTATCTCTATTAGGGATCGCACCATTCTTACCACGACAACGTATGTCCTTATCGCTTCTCTAGACTGGCCTGAAGTTTATTCCTTTTCCCCCCTAGTTCGGATATCATCTTCACGTTTGCGAATTGCTACTATGTCAACGACCTCTACACCGCCAGATTTTGACCCTAAGAACATGCTGTTCCGGAGGCTAGGACCCAGCGGGCTGAGAGTGCCGCTGTTTTCTCTCGGTGGATGTTAGTGATATTTCTGATAAAGTTCTTAGCTGAAGCACTGACTGTTCACAGGGCTAACCTACGGTGGTACTGTTGTCGGTGACCCAGTCAAGGTATGCTCTCTTCGGACAGATATCTGTAGCTACTTTATTGACCTGATGATGTACAGGAAATCATCAAGACGGCATTTGAGAATGGTATCAACATGTTTGATACCGCAGAGGCGTATGAGAAGGGCAAGTCTGAAATAGAAATGTCAGTCCTCCATTTTCTCTCGCTCATTCAACGTTGAATCAGATTTGTAGGGGTCGTGCCATTAAAGAGCTCGGATATCGCAGGTCGGATCTCGTGATATCGACAAAGATTTTCTTCGGGCTACGCTCCGGACCTAATGATGGCGGTCTGTCTCGGAAACAGTTTGTTCTCAGTAGTTTTTGTGTAAAGCGTAAATTGACGTGAACCTCAGTATCATCGAGGGCACACAAGAGAGTCTCGCTCGCCTTCAAATGGACTACGTCGACGTGATATTTGCCCACCGTCACGATGCCAATGGTGCGTATTAGGCCACAGGCCAATGGCCATTCACCGACCTACGTTCTTCTAGTTCCAATGGAAGAAATTGTTAGGGCCTTCAACTTCGTGATTGACAAGGGTTGGGCCTTTTATTGGGGAACATCAGAGTGGAGTGCGCGCGAAATAGAAGAAGCATATCGTGCGTAATACCTTTTTGCTGTTTTAGATTCTGTATCTCACCTCCATGTAGACGTTGCTGATAGACTCGGCCTTCAAGGTCCCATAGCTGAGCAGTGCCAGCACCAGTGCGTCTTTCTCTCTCTGTCGTCATGCATCTTTTCAACTTAGTTTGAAGTATGCTTCATCGTGAACGACCAGAAAAGGAATACGCGTATGTGTTCTAAAAAGATCTCCAAACCACTGACATCTTATCATTGATAACGACCGCAGCCCACTTTACAAGAAGTATGGTATCAGCACCACCACATGGTCATCTCTTGCCAGTGGACTTCTAACTGGAAAGGTATGTTACTTTCCTTGACCTTCTAGTACACACTAAAAGGACTTTAGTACAACAACGGAATTCCACCTGGTTCACGTTTCGATCTCAAAGCCGACTTTTTCAAGGACACTCGCGCGAGCTTAACAACGCCTGAAGGGCAAGAGAAAATCCGCAAGGTCCAGGAGCTCACCAAGATCGCCGAGGAGCTTGGAGCATCGACCGCGGCTCTGGCTCTTGCGTGGGTAGCAAAGAACACGAACACAGGAACGGTTATTTTAGGCGCAACAAAACCTGAACAATTGCTAGAGAACTTGAAGGCATTGGAGGTGTTGCCAAAATTGACAGATGATGTATTGGCGAGGATCGAGGAAATACTAAACAACAAGCCGGCGCCTTTGGTGGGTTTCATTGGGTTTCGTTCTGGGACGCTGAAGATGCTGACGGACCTTTTGTAGCCCGCGTATAGCAGACCGCCTCTGGATCCTCTGGTGAAGAACCGGTTTTGAAGAGCAGCACTCGTTTCCGTTTGTTACTTGCCAGCCTTTACTATGAGTTTGAAGCTCATTTTTACAATAGGTTATAAACAAAAATCATCTCAGACTATTTTATAGGTTAGTTTACTCGTTTTATTACGGTAAATTTCTAAGGACTCGACCCCATTCAGTATAAACAATGTACGGAGCACGAATGTTCATGTTATTCTGTCAGTGTATCGAAAAGTTGTGGAATACCATCGAGTATCATCTTGTAGCCGTCACGGAAGTCAAATTCATGTTTCCGAGTACAACCTCTTTCCGATGCTATTCTCCGGGAATGGCTACCAATAGATGGTGTTACTGAAGTGCGGCATTTCGCGCCCTATCACGCTTCTTGAAAGGAGTTCGGCTTACTGGCTGACCATTATTTGTTTGACTGATACCCGATCACAGGTGTTGAAAGGTCGCCGACATGTGAAGAGTGGATCGTCCCGGAAACGTTCAGGTCCATCTCAGTACGTTCTTCAATTCGTATCGATTATCCTTTGCAGGTGCGATTTTTGCGACCTTCGTTCCGTTGGCGTTCATTGCCAAAATGAGGTAAGTAACGAGGACATCCCCTTCGGATGCGTTTCGGAGCGGCAGCCGTCCCTTCGAGCGGCTATCACTCTACACACCGGAGCATGGCTACTTAGGCCCCGCTCTTAGTCCGTTATACAAACTGTAGGTACCTTGACTTTCTAGTGGCTGAACAGGGCTGAGCACGCATGCGAGCATAAGTTCTTCACTATTCAATTGTTCGAATCTCCATTTCAATTCGCTCAGGACAAGACTGGCATTTCCTGACCCATGTAGTCGTCATGCTTCGCTGATCAGAATGCACAACCCACTTCTCGATGGTTTATTAGAATGAATCATGTCCCCTTTCCTTCTTGTCCATCATTTGTGGCGCCAAACGCTGGGACCTTTTCTCGGCTATCTGTCATCTGTATGTGAATCGTATGTTTTTACGTCTACAAACCTCCATCTTACACGCCCATCTGGCTAATCCTGGACCCATGTTCAACGTTTATCAGATCTGGGTGTCTTCAAAAATTCCAAAACGTGTTGCATCAGTAACTTCCCGATATATATGTCTAGGCTTAGCTGGCTGGACAAGGCGCGTGTTTTTTGGACTTGACAGGGAGGCGCGTCGCTGGCGTACACGAGGCAAGATCCCTTCAATCTGACTCACATCAGGGTTAGGGCAACGCGTTTGAGTCATATAAAAACCGTTCTTTTCGATTATTGGACTCCAGCTTCAAGCTACCTGGTTCGCGTCTTTCCCCACCGTCCATCTCTACCTGCTCTCTGCACGACTTTATCATCATGTGCTTCATCAGCTATACCTCCAACCGCTACAAGCTCTGCGGAAAGCTCATTTCGTCCTCGAAGCAGATCACGCGCTGCAGAGAGTACACCGCATGGATGAAGGCCGTCGAGGCAGGGATGGCCCGCATCACTGACGTCCCCTACCATTGCGACCCACGCGTCATTCCGCCCCACAACAATCCCCTCTCTGCGCCCGGGAGGTGCAGACCCGATTGCCCATATGGCAGGACCCGCCCTCGTGCTGATCAGTAAGTACATCTTCGACGTTCGGCGTCCCTTGATTCTGACGCCTGCGGAGCAGTTAGAGTTGGGCTATTTTTGCAAAGTCTGGGGTGTTAGTTGGCTGGTCTGCTTATATCTTACGCGTTTTCTTTCTGCTTTTGATTTTGATAATCATCCCTCCTTCATTCTCGTTATTGAAATAACTAAAACAGCTTAATTACATGTGCATACATGATACATTTCGTACTTATATAACACGACGCTACTTACTAATATCTTGTTTATAATGCTATATTGCTTCGAGCTAGATAAAGGTGTAAAGGTTTCCAGAGGTCAACGTTGCAACCGTTACGGCCAAATCAAGTTCGCGTTCACAAATCCATAGTTCCCTGCGCCGCATTTCTGACACACCATACCAACGTTGACTGCGGCCAAGGGTGTTGCCTACGTACTAGATCCATGCCATGGGCAGAGGGTTGGATAGCATCGCGGATATCTCCGTCCGGTGCGTGTTATTTTAACTCGAACCAGCCAGTGGCTGCAGCATATATAATTGTGATACGATGAATCAGGGACCGTCAATCATTCGGGTTCAATCAGTGAAGTATTGAAAGTCGAAAAACACCGTAACCAATGGGTCGCCGTGCATTGCTTCACGGAGTATTCACGGCTACTTCATGTTCAGATCGCCAGTCGGGCATAGTAGGAGTTTCATACATGGGGCGTAATGTAAGTATCAAGGTAAATGAAGCATTGTGTTGGTCGTGACCCTAGTTTAGAAGGAAACAAGTTTGAAATCGAAACATTCGACACACAGTATCAGGATCATCAGCCAATATAGCCACAGTGATTGACGACCGTCGCCTTGCATTGTATACTGTCAAATAGTACTTCGTCTCACTCTCCTCATGGGAAAAGGTCGGACATGGCTCATAACATGCTCGGGCCTGGCAAATGGCACTACTAACGTTTCCAACTCTCGTTCAAACAATTCCAAGCTACCGAGTCCGTGGAATATGGGGGATTTTCCATATCGAGTCTTTTGGGGTAGACGATGCAGCTAGTACGTCTATTCTAGCAAACGACGGCTGGTTGCGTAATGAATCCTTAAATGCCGTTCCTGCCATTCTTTTCAAGCGTTCCCGCTTATTTCAGAATAACATTTAGTCAACTCTACTAATGTACATCAGGTCGGGACGGGCTACCCACATACTTTCCAGTGATCACCGCCAGTCTCTACGATCCATCATCCAGTCTACCGCCGTGAAAGTAACCGTCAGTCTGAACGTCTTCCACAACCAATCCGCAACGAAAGTTTCGAACTCGAAGGGTTCACTCTTGGACGCCACCAAGTTCCAAGAACAAATTCCGCCTTTGCCAGCGTCCATCTTCTGCGCGGCTTACTTCTCTTCCCAGTTCTTCGTCAAGTCACCTTTGATGGGGACATTATGCTGGCGAAAACGTTTTCATATTTGGTCGATTGATCCGCGACCTCACGGACGCTTCAAAACAAGACAAGATAATCCCTCCACATCTCAGTTGTGATCAGCTTGTAATCTCCGTTCTCGCTAAATGGGATGCTTTATTGACAGCGGGGGTTTTGTATTGCTTTCACACTGCGATAGAAAAAGCGTACTTCCTTTCTTGGATTCACATTCGACAGAAACAAAACGAGTATCATACCAGAACATTTACCTCAGTCTTGAAGGTGCGACCCAAAGAATTCCGCTATTTGTCCAAGTAAACTTTGGCGGTCATTGAAAGGCATCGTAAGACTCACCCAAGGATAACGCCGAGCGCTTGTATGTCCGCTCCAGTGTCGTGTAATCCACGTGCTGAATACCATATCTACACTCGTGGTAAGACTAGAGAATCTCTTAACCCAGAGCAATGACTACGCACCTCATGGATTTTCCAAGCATCCATTCTGCATTGTCAAGTATTGCTACAACGAGTCAGTGGCAATTTTTTATGTACAACTTCGCTGGAACTGACACCAAGTGAAAGCACCCTGGATCGGGACACCGTCTTCGTGGATGGATAGCAACATTTCACCGAGGTACGTGAGCAAGGAGTCTGAAAACAATACATGATTTGTCAATTAGTTAATCTAAAGTGTGACTCAATGCGCACTTGTTCGGAGCACATCCTCCTTTATTTGCGATATATCCGTGTTCGCGTAGGCGAAAGGCTCGATGAAGCCGAACTCGGAAACATACTGGCCGCCAAGAGTCAGGAATTACCACAATAAATTTGACACATACGCACAAGTTTATTACTTGGCCATCGAGAGTGGACGCCCTTCAGCAAAGCACGAATCGCTACCGGTGCCGCTTGAAGGGGCAGGGCTACCGGGTCGCCAACGGGACCCGCAGGCCAGCCGTAATCCGAGTCGAAATATGCAGGTTCGTTACAGACGGGCCACAAAGGGTGGGAAAGATTGGCCACACATGCGTCGATCCCTGTGTCCGGAGCCTTTACCCATAATGAGAAGTAGGTATCAATAGCAAAGAAATCCGCGGAGCCGAGAATATCAATCTTTTCCTGATCCGTGAAACGCGGGAGATACTCGGCTGAGAGAGTGTCTTTGACAATGTCGGGCCAATCGCCAGTTGTGTGTATAGGGTTTGAGAAGAGGCCGATTTCGAACGCTGCATGGCGTTCAACGGCAAGTGCGTCCTCAGTGGAGTTGCTTCTCCATGGCGTGCCTCTGTAGTATGTCCAGCGGATACTAGCAAGAGAAGGAGAGACATAGTCACATGTAATCACTGTTCTTGAAGCCGATCTCTCCAGATATGTTCATTGCGCGAAATGCTAGGGAGAAAACAGATAAGTCAGTGGCACTTCATGGCGGTACATTGACAAACCCTTCACAGCTCCCGCATGGGCCTTTACTATGATAGAGCATCAGGATGATGGGTGCTATGGGGCAGAAAGATGCAAAACGTACATAGATTGTACGCACAGTGATAAGGGGCGGTGGAGGAGTTTACACCAGGGGCAAGCGTGACGTCTAGTCTCAACAGTAAGCTTGTAAAGGTAGGTCTTGATGTAGAGAAAGTTTACCGAACGGATAGGTGGCAACCTGGCCACAATAAATCCTTGGCTCATTGAAAGTATACCTACAGTATTTGAGAGTAATTGAGCATGTATCCGGGGGCAAGAAACTACGGCCACCAACCAAGTCTTAACACGGCCATTGTATGCCTTGAACACAGTCTTGGCGTAGCTAAAAATTGTATGAGTACACAAACCGTCGTATCCTTCTAGCACCCACTTTACAAAGTCGTCGACTACTTCTGGCGACGTGAAACCTCCGTAGTAGGTCTGAATGGCGAGAGGAGTATCCGAATGGACTATTTCATAAGTATCCAACGCCGCCCACGAATACCGGGAAAATCTTACACAATGTCACAACGGGCTCCACACCATGAGCCAAATGGTAATCAATAACTGCGGTAGAAACGATCAGCGTCACTTACGATACTGTTAGGACGAAACTGTACCATCAGAATAATGATCAATACCAGCCGTATTAACGGGAGAATCGGCGACAGCAAACGGGTAGATCCTCGGCCACGAAATCCTAATAAGTCTTGTTCAGATAAGTCCAGTCAATGAGGTCCTAGCACGTACGAGAAAGAATGCGCAGTAACGCCAAGAGCAACAATGCGCTGGATGTCTTCTTTGTACAGGAAGTAGTGAAGATCGGTGACGTCAGCTGCAATAATCTCGGTCGCATGATGATCATCGTTTGGGTACCACGCATACTCACCAGTCGTGTTATCGTATACGCCATTTGGCTGTCTGGAAGCCCAGTCCCACATTTTCGGACCCTTTCCTTCATTCTTCGTTGCACCCTCGACTTGGTACGCGGAAGTAGCGACTCCGAATTTGAAGCCCTTCGGGAATTTCACGCCTGGTAGGACATCCTTCGGGGCGGGAGCATAGAAGGATGGATACAACGGTGGAGGCGTGGGCGGTAGGGTCACCGCAGCGCTGGGTACACGGGTAGTGGTGAACGGAGGCGCCTCGACAGGTCCGATCTGTAGAGTTGAGAATGCCACGTTCTAGAGGAGATCAGTGAGAATACGAACGATGTCCCAAAGTCGTTCCAGTCCTTCCGACGTGTAATCACGAGGGATTGATCCGATTGGAGGAAAGCTAGCCGTACCCGTTGGGATACTTGTGGGAATCGTTGTACCAGTGGTGGTGGATACTACCGAAGAGCTAGTTCTTGTACTATCCGACTGTGCGAGTACTACAGAAAGACCGCTCCATCTGATGGGGAAGGTGAATGAGAGTAACAGTACCCCAAGAAACATCTTGGAGGAAGAGGATCCAAGAACACTGGGAGCAGCTGTAAGGTATCGTGCCGTATATATAGCCTCTTCACGTAGACATATGCATATGGAGCCACATGTCTTTCTTTTGTCCATCACTCTCGCTCTCGGACTCGGACTGCTAAGCATTGTGACAGCATGGCACTTCTTTTCGGCACTGGGTCATGGGCAAGGATGCAGACGGCGATAGCTTTCCCAGATTATCGTGGTAATATCCTGCATGAAACCTCTCGGTCATGATACAGCTACTGCCTGAACCGAGATGAGTTCCATTCCGTATAGGTCCTTGACACACGTAACAGAGTTGTTTTCTTCTTTTCTAGTACGTCTCTACGTTCCCTAAAGTGTAATCCTACCGACCAGTCCTTTTTTATGACGCGTCGCTATCCAGCGACTTACAGTATGTGCCGACATTACCAGTACAGTGAAGAGACTTGAACCATGGTGAAACGGTGCGGGGAAGGAGAAGATGCGATTTCAGCCATGGCCGCAAGAGTCGACTGTAAGGCGAGACAGACTTGCCAAACAACATGTCTGTTTCCCCGACTCGGACACGGTCGCGAGATAGCAACAGTCTAACACGATTCGTGGGGGAGGCAAACATGTCACAAGATGGGACATATAGGTGCTAGGAACAAGCGTAATAAGCAGAGGCATAAGACTATTAACCCGAAGTCAGGACAGTACAAGTGGGAGAGACCATGTCTGCAAGAAGAGTCGCGTATGGATCTTCCAGCAGGAAATATTTTTCTTGCCAAGCCTCTGGGTACGCCCGCGCCACGGTTTGGTCATTGTGCGATAAAAAAGGCGTGATGTTTTTTTTATAGAGAAGTTTGGTGCAAAGATAAGTTCTCTCGGAATACACTTCGACACTATAAACGGCCTCGCGCGTAGGGCTCGTCAGGTAGTCAGCCCATCGCAAGTGGGGGAGGTTCGGCCGAGACTCACAGTTGTAGATAAGACAAAGTTGGTTGAACTTGAACAGGACCCCTGATTATTCCGGCTGAGCTTCGCTGAAAAGTCTGGACAAATCCTGCACCTTGAAGCTGCTGGAAGGTGTGCACCTAAGTCCGGGCAAAGGGTGTCCTCGAGGCGATATGTCAGAACTTTCAATCCGGACAATAGCAGGCAGATCGGACGGGTTAGTCGTACAATAGTCCAGACAAACCCACTCGCAGAGGTGGCAACTTCGTTGACATTGCAGCTTCTTGTATTTCTCTGTCACAGTCGCACCCAAATATACCCGTATAGACGGCAAAGAAAGGTTTGTGAAACCAATTTTGGTGGATTTTGGGACAAGTTTTGCAGGTTGGTCGGAAGGTCCAGACAAATTTCAGGACCCGGGTTCCAAGTGTGGCTCAACCAACCTCAACACGATCACATGCTCGGAATGCTTAGTAAGGCGCACGCTTTGTGATCACCTAAGCCCGATCCGAACCGAGCGCAACACACTATCGTCGCTTCCCCCATGTTGGTATGAAAAGTAGCTATCACACGTATCCGAGGCCTTCTTATGGAGTCCTGACTTAGATCCAAGGAAGCGTTCATCATTGCTATCAATGACGAGTGCAGATGGAAGAAGACCTTGTGCAGATGGAACCCTGAACACATAACACAACGAAAGGTCCTTTCTCGTTGCAGCGGATGCTTTATCAAGGTAGAGCAGTGGTGGCCGCACTACTCGAAAAAAGGTAAGTCTATGCGAACTGCCAATCCTAGCTTTTGCGTGCAGCTATTTGCAACGTGCACAGACGCCCAGGTCAAATCTGAACGAACTTACGATACGGCGGAATTTTTTCAAATAATGCATGCCGTTGCTAGGAGTGGAGGTGTTGGAACCCGGAGGTCGCTTTTCATATAACAGTGTCAGTGAGTGCTTTATCTTTCATTTGCAAAGTGCACGCGTACTTCGTTCACACCCCCAATAGTAGACAAGCCGTGAGTAGGGAGCCGTAGTGTTTCCGAACGGTTGTCTATCTCAACTTGTGGGTCGGCGATTGCAGCAGTGCATGTACCATATGCAGGTTCTACCTCCTCAGCCACTGGCGCCGGCAATCTCTGATACTCGGCGTCGCATAATCTTCATTTGAACAAATGGCGATACTTCTCTAGACATACAATTCGTTCAACAGCTTTCAGGGCCGTCAGTTCTTTGGCGAGCGAGCCTTACTCCGGGCTTACTTTTCAGGGGGCTGATGTGCGGATGGGTAAGCACTTGCTTTCAGTCTACTCAATGGAGACATGGAAACGACAGCCACATAGCATGGAGGCGCTATGGTGTAGTGGTAGCACATGGGATTCTGATAAAATTATCACCGTGCCATTCCCATAACCCAGGTTCGAACCCTGGTAGTGCCTGTTGACTGTTCTTGATATGAAATATTGCTAATGCTCACTGTCATTTTTACACAACACATGCTTGGTCAATAGGGCTACCCACGAAACCTCCGGGGGGGGTACGATACCGTTTTGTACCCACCTTCCCTCAGGGGTTTCTTACCGATACGGTTACTTACTGGTCACATGACCGCCGCGGAGCAATTTTTCAAACCCTTCTGTGCAACGCTGTGTTGTGGTTTTCCGTTCAATACACTGGGTATTTCACGTCCGAAAATCCGCAAAGAAGGGAGCTTTCGGAGAGATTTCGGAGAGACTAAATATAGGTAGCGCATCATTGTTTGTCATTGTTTGAATTAGATGCCAACGCCCCTACTCATCTATAATTTGACACATTTTTGTGAACACAAGATGCTCTAAAATTTTCGGGCCCTCCGGGCATGTTGAGATTCGGGCAAGCTGGCATCACTTGGCATGATTAGTAAGTATAGAAATTGTATGAAAGATGGAGAAGATACTAGATTAGGTAGTAGCTAGTATATATATCTGTGAATAACAGGCAGACTCCTTGCGAGTTTGTAACCCATAGCCAGGGAAGCTACAGAGCATATACTCAGTAATTCCAACAGGGCATAAATTTGAATTTCCACCTTTTTGTGAATTGTAGTGATCCAGTTGCTACTGACTGGAGTATAAATTTCCAGCCCAATGCGGTCCACTGCTGTGGTGTTTCATCAGTGCTCACTGTCACAGTGAGAGCATTCAACATTGACTGGCTGGCTAACTGCAGTAGAGAGCAGGAAGAAAGCCAGTGCAACAAATACCAGTTGCAAAATGAATGGCACCACACCTCCAAACAGGAATTTCTGGCCTAATTTGAACTCAGTTAAGACTCCAGTTGCTAGCAGTTGCTATCAGTAGTAACCCCCAAGCATAAGTAGCCAGCTGTGTCAGGTCCCAAGCATGGGTATCCAGCTGTGTCAGTAGCTTTAGCATGTTTGAGACAAATTTTGAGGCTAACAAATGAAATGTATCCCATCTGTTAAATGAATCCACTACTGAACAGCAGTTCTGCCACTTGATGTGGTTGTGTCTTGGGCATCAGAAAGGTGCAGAGAGTGCCATCTCTTGGCACCCTCTTTAATTTGTGTCTCTGTCACTCAAAGCTTACCTTAGAATTTGCAGGTGGTGTGGTGGTGTTACCAACACCAGGTCCCAATAAGGAACAGCTGGGTCCACAGCCCTGACATGGCATACCATGTGCTGTGGCCACAAAGGCTCATGCTGTCTCAATCACACCGTTGAGTGTGTATCATGGGTTAGAGTATCTTCATGGGGTTCCCAACCAGTATAAGAGAATGACAATGATATCATTACGCTAACAAGACAGGGACTTCCTTAAATACATGAAAAATATCCAAAACAAATTTAGCAAAGCAACAAAGAATCGTTGGATCATTGGCATGGAAATAAGTCTTCTGAAACCTCCCTCCTTTCCCTTTTCTTCTTCTCTCCTTTTTCTTTTTCTTTTTAATTTATTTTTATTTTTATTCCAGACCAACCCACAAGCATGAGTAGCAAGCCCTGACACTCACCAATGAAGCTTGGTGCCTTTTACTGTGCACATTGTCCCTCTGTCAACACATCTACACCCTGACAACTGCCCACAAGTAATACATGGGACTAAGCATGGCTTAGGACACAACAAAATGTTGTTCATACCCGGACATCCCTCAACTGCACAGCAATGACATGTGCCATGAAGTCTCTGGACATGGTCAGACCTAACCAGGATCTGTCTTCTTTTTGGTGCATGGCTTGTACTTGAGAGCCTTCTATGTCCATCCTTGCAGCAATAGCCTGAGAAACCTTGTTGTCAGTATTCCCTATTGGCACTAGATCCCTATATAATATGGTTAGCTTACATTATTATCAAAGCTGTTTAACAAGAAAGGATAACATATCAGAGTACAATTCCAGCTGTGTGTCATCATCCACTCTAGGAGGTATGTGATTTGAGTCTATATCCATTGAAGAGCTTGGCACAATATCCAGTCATGATATAGAGGCTGACTTGAACATGCTTAATGGCTCTGAACTCATGAATAGTTGAATTTCTGGAACCAACAATGAGACTGAAAGATTTGTCAAGAGGGATGGAGGCACTACAAGCAAGCTTGAATTATTAAGCTCAATAATACCAGCCTGAGGGTAGGTATGCAATTATTTTTGTTAATAGACAGCTAACTCAGTCTCCACTCGATGGGTGAAAAAGACTGAGGTAGGATGGAAATGAAAAATATTGAATATACCATTGTGATCACGCTATTGAATACACCTATGAATAGGTAGTCCAAAAACCTTGATAGAGAGCGTTGACTGATCCTCTCAACAATTTTTCCAACAAAATTCTGGAAACAGAAGGTGCAGGGCTGTAAAGACATCGGCAGTGGCAAAACAAACCTTGAAATAGCCATTAAGACATGTTATCCAGGTTTAGAGACCAGTAGAAATTTACCTGATCAAAGATTATAGTGATATAAGCTAATTACATTAATAGGATGCAAAAAAAACGGGTGAGAAAGGTGCTGTAGAAGGACGAGAACGAGAGTGGCAGCTAAGTCATCGAAAATGGCAGATAAGGCTGCTGACTCAGCATACCAACTTACCTGCCATTTGCTCTAATCCACTTTCCACGCAACGAATATATTTTGAATGATGTTCAATATATATATAATACATCTTTGTTGTCTAGCACACAAATTATCTGGAAAACAGGCATGCTTTGAATGAATGGGAAGCCAAAAGCCATCCTGCCAAATGCGGCATGGCAGCTAAGTGCACAGCATGGCAGCTAAGTGCACAGCATTGGCAGCTAAGTGTACAGCATTGGCAGCTAAGTGACCGTGGGAACCCAGTGTATTGGACGGTAAACCTGTGTTGTCGCATCGTCGTAGCTCAAATCCTAATGAATTTTGTCCTGGCACCAATAAGAATTCTCTGGCTACATCTTCTTACATCTTTAAACTCATCTGAGTCTGTGATCTCTTCTACCTAATCCAAAATCAAACAGGTTGCGAGTCACGACTGCTCACCAAACATTTGGCGGAACAGTCTCATGAGGGTGGTAAGTTACCTGAACAAAAAACCCTTCCACCGACTTGTGGTATCTTATCAGTAAGAAACCGGTAACTCACCGGTCCGAAACTGGAGTGTATCAAAACTGGAGGTTTCGTGCGTAACCCTATTAGTCAACGCCGAACGACGATGCTGGAGCTTCTCCACTCCCACCAGCCAGAGTCCTCGGAGTGATGTACATGTTCTGGTTTGTGCCAAGGAATCCCAGAAGCTTTTCTCACGCTGATATTTTCTTTTTGGAGATGCATGATATGAAACTGTCACTGGTACATTCTACAGAAACCAGACAAGTTTCTTCCGAGAATGCTTCAAGAATTTACATGTTTACCAAATACTGAAACTCACTCATTCTCTCATCCTAGAATCATCAACTGGCCCGTGGCTCATCTCACACCCAAAGCAAATGCACCTGCTTCAGCTTTGGCAACTCGCGAGTCTTGAGCTGAGAATCCACATTGGCCCGAACAGTGTGCCAGGCAAGAACCATGGACAGCAATCTCTTGGGCAGTTCGAATGCGACTCCGAGTGCGATGGATTTGCAAGGTGGCAAGAAATTCGGAATATCAAGTTTTAGTGTAGAGTATCCGAATGAAAGCGAGTCGAGCATTTGCCACGTATTTTGTCTTTTAAACAACCGTACACTCACCTTATGCCTCCATTCGTAGCCTACCATTACATTGACAGGTCCCCGACAGTCGCTGCAAGCTCAAGGACGAAGAAGTCACCCACTGGCCACTCCCTATGATCATCACTCGTACTATGGTCCTATGACCAAAAGAATGAATACATTTGACAAAGTGAGAATCCCACTTTGGGCTCAACACTCAAACAGACGCGCCAGGCCGGCACGATGGTTAGAAGTCCAAGCACATGTCTGAATGCGAGTCCGAAAGTGATGAAGTCATGATAAAATTGAATATCAGTGAGGCGGGGTCAAATCGTCTATGTTCAGGCGTCATTCTCGGGGATTTGTGCATGTTCTTCTTCCTCCTTTTATTCTTTCGAAATACAGATCAGAAACCCAATGCTCTACCTCTTTCTTCTCCTCGTGTCGACCCAAACACTTGCAGCAATCGACCGATACACGTTAGTGTCCCGGTACAATCCCTCCCACAATGCATCCAGCCTCACTACACCAATGCAAGTAGGAAATGGAAACTTCGCTTTCGGCGCTGATGTGACAGGTCTCCAAACATTCCAGCCATTTGCCATCATGTCTTCCTGGGGGTGGAAAAACGACAGTTTGCCTCAAGGTAAAACGATGGACGACGTGAACAATTACCATGGTGCAAGCTGGTATAATCACGGACGACTTGTCGAGTATGATTTTGGGGGCAACGATGAGCTGATTGAGCAGTGGCTCACTGCGAATCCCAACCGCGTTAATCTGGGATGGGTGGGGCTAGTGTTCCAGTCTGCCGAGGGAGAGGTACTCAACGTGATGGAGAGTAATTTGACAGATATTCATCAGGAGCTCGACCTCTGGACAGGAACAATTACAAGCGAATTCTCTTTTGGAGGAGAGCCAATTACTGTGACAACGACATGCGCACAGGATTGAGACACCATTGGGGTCAGTATCAAGTCCACACTACTGAGCAACGGCCAGTTGGGCATGTTCGTAGACTACCTGTGGAATGATGGTTCGGCTATGTTCAGTGGGCCATTCATCGGAAATTGGGACGCTCCTGCCAACCATACAACTTCGATCAGTACTGATGTTGACGGCCACAGCGCAGAGATCACCCATATACTCGACGAAGCCTCGTTCACCACTTCTTTTGACAGCGATGCCTTCACCATATCTCGTGATTCTCCTGATGCTCATCGTTACACCATCCTACCCAGAGACTCTACGGCGACATTCCGAATCGCAGCCACATATGGCATCGCCAGCCCTGATGGCAGAACGAGTTATGAAGCTATGGACGTTTCATCGCGAACGACTTGGGACACGTTTTGGTCACAAAATGGTTTCGTCGACGTGTTTACCGAATCTTCAGATCCGAGGGCAGATGAACTACAAAGGAGGATTATTCTGTCACAATATTTGATGCGTGTCAATGAGGCGGGCGACACGCCCCCGCAGGAGGTAAGTCAATTTTAGACAGCGTATACAAACCAATTCTCACGCACTTTGCCAGTCCGGGCTAGTTAATAATGGCTGGGTGAGTGGCTTTCAAGTTGTACTATTCTACAAAAAAGGACTCACAAATCCTTCTATAGTATGGGTAAGCATTTTCGAAAGGTGTCTTATACATTGCTCTCAATTTACTATCTGGATAATGTAGGAAGTTCCACATGGAAATGTTCTTTTGGCACTCAGCACACTGGGCTCTCTGGAACAATTGGGAGCTGCCCAACCGGTCCACCGGTACCTACGCTAAATTCCTGCCTTCCTCTATAGCCAGGTCGCAGGAGCAGCAACACTGGCCCTCCGGCGCACGGTGGCCAAAGATGACCGACCCCTCAGGTCGTTCATCCCCAGGCGAGATAAACAATCTGCTGATCTGGCAACAGCCGCACCTGCTCGTATTTGCAAAGTATGCGTTGATGAGCCTCTAGGCTCTGTACGCTCAGAATTCGCGATTTTTTGTCATTTCTAAGTGACAATGACTCAGCACCGGTTATAACGATAACACCGGTGTGTACGCACCATTATACGACCTCTTTGACACTTCAACGGCCGGCTATAACGACGAATACCCATCCCAACTTGTTTCGCGACCTAACTTGTATGCCATCACGAATAGGCACAGTATTGATTGATCAGGCAAACCCCGGTGATAAGCGAGCTACGCATCACTAACGCATCAGGACCGCATCACCAGCGCATCACGGTGTAACGGACCGGTGTTGATCCTTTCATTATATGAGGTCATACCCGCCGACAATTGCCCTACTGCAATAATCATCGAGTTCTTGTCATCCAAACGACCGGCGTTGATAATATCGCCGTGCCCAGCTCACTAGAAGGCGTTATTCCTTTCGTTCACCTCAGCAATTCCACCGTACCCTCACAGTCCGCAGTTAAAACAGCACCCCAATGACCCCGCTGTGACAACCCATGATATAACGAATTTATCTGTCTTCAGTCCCGCTAAGGATTAGCTGTTACAAGAAACTACGGAGATTCATATGGACGTTTGACTCGTTACAAAGCCGCAGCCTTACAGCTTTACTAAGTCTTTCTATTAATAAATATCTCTAGTAGTATAAAATCCATAGAAAATCGTAGAAGAAAAGAGACATAACTACCCGCTACTTTGCTATTAGCACTCGCTATACCACTCACAACCGGCTATATTCTCATCTCTATACACTTGCTACGCTCATTAGCACCGGTTTAAACAACCATATTTCTCGCATAGCGCAGTACACGAACAATAACAATTGTTTGCAACCCATATGCTCATTATAAGCAACGGATTGGTTTCGCACCGTCTTTAGCTTCGCACACCCTTCGTTCTCTTTGAGGAACATGCTCTACACCGTGATCAACCGGTGTTAGCATTATCTTCGGTCGCCCGTCGCACCTTTGATTGCACCCTGTCATTATTGGTTTAATACTCGCATCTAGCGCGTAACCCCGTACGCTCGCGTCGTACACCGCCTCTTTTTGTTTTATAGGATCGGATCGTCTTCATCTTCGTACCATAGGAGTTTTATTCGGCTTTACTTTCAACATCGTTCATTGCAGCCCACTTGGGTAGTCTCTGGCAGACTTATAGGAATCAACATCGTCACATAGGATCGTATTGGACTCAACACCGGTTTACACCGTCATAGGATAGGATAGGATTGGATAGGATTGGATAGGATAGGTTTGCACGCATAGGATTGACATTGACATAGGATAGGACCGTCTCCGAGTAGACTCAGTTTTCAACATCGCCCTCAGTATATTTCGTCTCGTATAGGATCAGCACTCGTCATCGCCGCGTCCCACCGGACATAAACACATTTTCACGCTTTTGCCACCATTAACTGGCATTATTAGGATCGACCCCTTCAGTATTTCGACACTACACCGGTTATAAACCGTCTACCGCACACATAGCTTCATTATCGCCGTTATTTTCATAGGACCTTTGTCTAGAGACCTCGTCTAGTCGTTTCTCCTTCTTTTACACCGGACCTGTGGTATTCACGTCATACCCTCTCCCGTTCTATCTCGTTATCGAGATTATCACCGGCCTACAGCCAAAACCTTTTAGTACTCGATCGCTTGAGTGCTACTTGCTTGACTGAAAAGTCGCAGTATAAACTCGCGTCTAGAGGAAGTGATTAGGTCGCACGGAGGTGCCCCGAACAACTCGCACAACACAGTACCTTTATAACCGGTCTGTCACCGTCATTAACCATTACTCTTCAAGTTTTTGGTGTGCCGTTGCCACGGAAGTTTAGGTTCATCATTTTTGGAGCCCACCGCGAGGGGTTCAGTTCACCGCCCACATATCATTTCCCTTCACGCGTTTATATACGCCTCATCACCTTTAAATTCGCCCTTCGTAGCGAGCAACCACTTGCTGCGAACCCGAATCTTTCACCATTTCTCGTAAATTCGCTCGAAAATCAGCATATATTCCCGTAGAGGGCAAAGGTCTTCGTAATACCTCTGCTCGCCAACAGTTACAAGCTTCCACCGCTCATTTGTCGCAGCCAGAAGCTTCAACTTCGAACATCGAAACACCAGAACCGTTACCAGAATCCCCGCTTAGCCCAATCCCGGGCAATTTCATAGAATCATCACCAGAATCACCAGTTCCTCGTGAACTAGACATCTCCACCGGAGAAGAATACCTTTTCGGCGACCCAGAAGACGACGAATCTGCACCCAGAAGACCGGCCGTAGATCAGTCATTTGCTGACGCTGACGAAGTCAACACCGAACTTTTTGGTTCAAATTATAACACCGCGCCTGCATCACCCTACACAGGAAACGTTTTCGGCGGATACCACGTCGACTCCACTTCCTTCACAGACTATAGAGAAGAATCAGTCGGCTCTAGCGACGAAATAGTCCCAGATACAGCTACCACCCTACGCTTTGATATCAAAGAAGAATCCTTTGACCAAAGCTTATCGTTTGAACCCCCCACCGAAGAATCTACTTCATATTTCCCTTTTGTACCGGTTATACCACCAATCGTGCAACGTCCAGCACAAACTAGTAACCCAGTACCACCCGTTAACCCACCCGTACCACCACCAGTCATGGCAACCAATATGCCGTTTAGAAAGGAGAAGAGCGCACCCAACATCGTCGATGAAATTAGTCCAGGACGCGAATTGCCGCGTTACATCGGTGATATTGAAGGCCTCTTTACCCGTCATTCCATCAACAGCGACGCAGAAAAGAAGAAATGGTTTATCTACTACCCAGGACTTGTCATCTCCGAATTTTGGGAGAGCTTGCCCGAGTACATTGATGTGGCGAAAACCTATACCGAATTCAAAGCCGCTATCATAGCACAATACCCCGACGCGAATAAAGATCGCAAATACGAGAGACATGATCTCGACCGCGTCATTGGAAAGTACGCACGAGAAGTCGACAATTTGGCCGACCTCGGAGCGTATTATAGAGAGTTCTACCCGAAGATACAACATTTAATCGAAAAGAAGCGCTTATCAGAGAGCGAGACCGGAAATATGTTCAGCAAAGGCTTTCCTAATCACGTTTGGGACGCTATTGCTCGCCGTCTCCAGATCAAGTTACCAGACCATCACCCTGCAGATCCTTACGAACTCAAGGATATTTATGCAGCCGCTCAGTTCGTTTTACAAGGCACGAATAAAAGCGAAGGAACCGTCAGTAGCATGCCTACGCATAGATATCGCGAAGTAGCACCGGTTCGACCAGAAGAACCATTATACCCGGCGCCAGTTGCGCAAGCCCCATCACCGGTTCGAATTAAAGAAGAACCCGTCGAACCTCAAGTAAAGATGGAACATATCAATCAGCTCATTAAGCTTGGAGAAACGCTTTTGCAGTTGAATTCGAACGACAGATTCCCGCGTACCCAACAACGGTACCAGCCGGGACCGTCTTTACCATCCCAACAGAGCAGCTATGCTAACGCGACTACCAGTCAAAGTTGTAGTTTCTGCGGAGAAATAGGTCATTTCATGCGCGAATGTCCTAAAGTCGAGGAGATGATTCGCGAAGGGAAGTGCCGACGCAACATAGAAGGAAAAATAGTCCTATCTACGGGCACGTGGGTCCCCAGAGGAATTCAAGGCACTTGGCTCAAGGATCGCATCGAAGAATGGCACCGTCAGAATCCCGGTCAAATTGGAGTAGTCAATCATATGATGAACGCGATTGTACCTCACCAGCAACGTTCTGCATCCGTAACACCGGTTGCTTCGTCTCACAGCACCTCGGGTACCAGCGTAGACGCACACCAACACCTCGAGGTTTTGATTGCTAAATCGGAAGCTATTGGCAAAGAGATTCAAGGCATCAGACAGTTCATGAATATCACCGGTGATAATTCGCAGAGTTGGTCGACTACTACCGAAGATACTACAGACACTATGCTACGCCAAGTTGTAGTCGAAGTTCCTCGCATCCTCAAACGTGGTCCACCGAAGAAGGCAGTCCCCATCGTTAAAGCGGATCATGCCGTACCACCAGAACCGACTAAGGTTGCAAGTCGCCAAACTCGTACTAGTCGGAAGGCCGTCGAAGACGCTGCGCTTGAAGATGAGCACGAAGTAACAGCACCCAAGATCATTGATCGACCGGATCAGGACTTTACCCCAGATTATGACGACATGCCGGCGTTAGTGGCAGTTTCGGAGGATGAAGATGACCTTGTTATACCGGCTCAGACCAAGATAGACGATGAGAAGGCAGCAGCCATTATAGAAGCATATTCTCCGCGTCGTTACGAGAAAGCTAAGACCGTGGTTCACGACAACGGCGAAACGATCATTTCCAAGATCCCCGATTACGTTCCGCATGGGGATATGCGATCAAAACCGGTAGACCCCGACATCGTGAAAGAGCGTGTACCTCAGCTTATGCCGGAAGATATTCATCCTTTCGCCGCTGCGAGACCAGCCAATTATGCACCGCCAGTAGTTCGTAACGCGGGTGCAAAACCGGACGTACGCAAGCGTGTCAAAGACAATGAACCCGCTTATAGGACTAGGGCACCAATAGAAGGATCAAATGTTGCGCGAGAAGTGTACGAGCGCGCGTTGGACTCCACAATCACGTTGTCGCATCAAGAGCTATATTCTCTATCGCCCGCTATCAGGGAAATGATTAAAGAAGATAACACCAAGCGCAAAGTTCCTACCACCTGTGGAACAGTTCCAGAAGGAGTTAACTCTGCCGTTCACCGGCTCTGAGACCGTCGAAATCACGGTGAAAGACCCAGATAGTCCAGAAACCGGCAAAGCGACCACGTTGTTATATTCGATGCCAGATAGTTTCGCTCAAACGATTGAACAGACCAATAAAGAACAGACGCGACCAGATCCACCAGCAGGATCTTCCGTTGTTCCAGATCCGTACGAAGCTCGCATCAAGAAGGGAGAGAAAATCGGTCCCTTGAAATGCGCAGCCGATTCTATTTCGTTACGCTCCATTGTCCCCGTAGTGGATCATCAACTTAAAGTCGAGTGCATCATTGATCCCGGATCTCAAGTTATATCCATGTCGGAAGCCGTTTGCCTACGATTGGGGTTAATTTATGATCCTACCGTCGTTTTGGAAATGCAGTCAGCGAACGGCACTACGAATTATTCCTTGGGATTGGCGCGCAACGTTGCATTTTTGTTCGGAGATATTACACTCTACCTGCAAGTTCACGTCATTAGGCAGTCAGCGTATGACATTTTACTCGGGAGACCATTCGACACGTTGACCCAAAGTATTGTTCGCAATTACTCCGACGAGAACCAGACTATCACTATTCATGATCCGAACACCGGCAAAACAGCTACTATTCCAACTATTCCCCGTGGTCGTCCCCGAATTTTAAATCATGTTCCCTTTTCTTGGGAAAATTGACTAGAAGAACCCGAAGATAATATGGAGGAGATCGCTCTCGTCATTGAATTAGACGATGATCGACCCAAAATTATCGCTTATGCCGCCTCTCATTCCGAATTTGATCAAGAACGCGCCTCAGCGCAATATTTGTCCGCTTGCGACCCTAATAAATTTCCTATCCGCCCGACTACATTTACACAATCACTATGGTCGTCTCAAGCTCAAGAAATCGTTCCCAGTTGACACTACACATGCCGAATATTTGTTACCAACAGACCAAAGCCGTCTGATTCCACTATAT
This sequence comes from Armillaria luteobubalina, assembly GCA_030435615.1. Lineage (NCBI taxonomy): Eukaryota > Fungi > Basidiomycota > Agaricomycetes > Agaricales > Physalacriaceae > Armillaria > Armillaria luteobubalina. The sequence continues at coordinate 152,511 of JAUEPU010000042.1, forward strand.
GCTTTACCTTCCAATTCTTCGAACGAAACGCCCGGTTTTAATAATATCACCGCACCTCGCGACTACATGTACAGTTTATACGGCTCTAATATAACCAGAGATCAAGCCTACGCGTCGTGTTCCCCTAAGACAGTATCAGTTTATGCAGGCAAGAAGTACAAGCCGGTCGCGTTGAAAACAAAACCGGTCCTTGCAACCTTGCCTGATAAATTTCGTATTGTTCGCAATATTAAGGGAGACCCTTTGGCCGACATACCTACATTATCTCCAACACCACCACCGTTTATACCCACCGATCGTTATACACCCGAACGCAAGGAGTACATCGACTCCATTCACAATGACGGTTTTCTCTGGCCTGAAGAAATGAAGCTCATGCATCATTTTATGACGGTCCAAGATAAAGCTTTCGCATGGGAGGATTCAGAACGAGGAAGCTTTCGTAGAGACTTCTTCCCGCCCATTGATATACCCGTGATCGAACATACTCCTTGGGTACTTCGAAATATTCCTATTCCACCAGGCATTTACGCCGAAGTTTGTCGTATGATCAAGACAAAAATCGACGCCGGCGTATATGAACCTTCTAATTCATCGTACCGTTCTCGATGGTTCACCGTTCTTAAGAAAGATGGCAAAAGTCTTCGCATAGTTCACAGTTTAGAACCGTTGAACGAAGTTACTATTGCGCATTCTGGATTACCACCGGCGACAGATCCATTAGCAGAACATTTTGCAGGCCGTGCATGTGGTGCTACCTTAGATTTATTCGTCGGCTATGATGAACGTCTATTGGCAGAATCATCGCGCGACCTCACAACTTTTCAGACTCCTTATGGAGCCCTTCGTCTCGTTACATTGCCCATGGGTTGGACCAACTCCGTGCCAATTTTCCATGACGATGTTACTTTCATTCTACAACCAGAAATTCCTGAATACACCATACCATACATCGACGATGTCCCAGTTAGAGGACCCGAAACTCGATACGAAACCAAAGACGGCTATGAGACCATTCCTCACAACACCGGCATTCGACGATTCGTTTGGGAGCACTTCCAAAATTTAAACCGGATTGTACAACGGATGAAATATTGTGGTGGAACGTTCTCTGGCAAGAAAGCCTACCTCTGTTGTGCTGAAATCATCGTGCTTGGGCATAGATGCACGTATGAAGGCCGACTACCCCTCGAAAGTATTGTAGCCGCGATATTACGATGGGGACCTTGTATCGACGTCTCTGACGCCCGCGCATTCATTGGTACTGTGGGAGTACTCAGGATATTTATCGACAATTTTGCAACACGAGCTTTACCCATCACCAAGCTATTCAGAAAGGACGTCAAGTTTAAATTCGAGACAGAAGAGATTGCAGCACAAGAAGACCTAAAGGACGCAGTTAAAGATAGCCCGGCGTTAAGACCACTCAATTATTCGTCGACCGGCGCTGTTATACTCGCCGTAGATACTGGTCCCGCCGCAGTTGGTTATTACCTTGCACAATGCGACCATATCCACCCGAAGATACGATATTTCGCTCGCTTTGGATCTATTACTCTTAATGAACGAGAGTGTGGATATTCTCAAGCCAAGAAAGAGATATTTGGCCTCTATCGCGCGTTAGGAGACTGCAAGATTTATTTGATTGGACTTCCCACCTTCGTTGTTGAAGTAGACGCAAGCGCTATCAAAGGAATGCTCAAGAACCCGGATATAGCACCTTCAGCAGCAGTTAATCGATGGATTATTGGCATACTCTCGTTTCATTTCGTTCTCGTCCATGTACCAGGCTCAAAGCACGGTCCAGATGGACTTTCTAGACGCCCACCCCAACTAGGAGATCCTCCACCGCCCGAAGATGGTATGGAAGACTTCTTACACACTCATTACGGGCTTCTACATTTCGTTAATTCAACCTCACCTACTATTCATCATCCAACGGAGTTAATTCAAGTCCTCCAGCAAGATATCGTAGAAGAACCCTCAGACCTTATTTCCTATACCGATGTACCTCGATCAGCGAAACAAAGCCGGTTGGACGAACGGCTTAAATATTTGCTGCCTTGGCACCAATATCTTCGACGACCCACCGGTTTTGACGACAATCAGTATCGGAAGTTCATGAAATACGCTGTTCATTTCTTCGAGAAGGAAGGCAAATTATGGCGTAAAAATATAGATGGGAAGCATCAGCTAGTATTGTTCCCCGAACGCCGCATTCAAGTGATGACGTCTTGTCACGATGACGTTGCTCACAAGGGCTTCTATGCGACGCACATGCTCATTAGGGAACGCTATTGGTGGCCGGATATGAAGAACGACATTGCTTGGTTCGTCAAAAGTTGCCATTTGTGTCAAGTTCGGCAGATCCGACAAATTTATATCCCTCCCACCGTTGCTATACCTGCGCCGTTGTTCTCGAAGATGTACATGGACACGATGATGATGCCAGTTTCAGGACAATACCGGTACATCGTTCAAGGAAGATGTTCACTCAGTCACTACCCAGAGTTTCGATGTTTACGCAAGGAAACAGCTCGTACCATAGGCGAATGGATTTTCGAAGATATCCTATGCAGATGGGGATCCTTAGTCGAGATTGTATCTGACAACGGAGCTGCGTTTGTCGCCGCGATCAATTATTTGAGCAAGAAATACCATATCAATCACATACGCATCTCCGGTTATAATTCGCGAGCCAATGGAATTGCAGAAAGACCTCATTTTGACGTCCGTCAAGGCCTATTCAAAGCGTCGGACGGAGATCAGAGCAAATGGAGTCAGAACGCCTATTCTGTATTTTGGGCAGACCGAGTAACAATTCGGAAGCGCATGGGATGTTCTCCATATTTCGCAGCGACGGGCACGGAACCCTTACTCCCAATGGATATAATTGAATCCACTTGGTTAACGCCACCCCCAGATAATATCATCAGTACAACGTCTTTGATTGCTAGACGCGCTATTAGCTTGCAAAAACGGGCACAAGACCTTGATCGTCTAAGGTCCAAAGTCTACGAAGCTAGGCGTAACGCCGCGGTCAAATTCGAGAGAGATCACGAATTCACCATCCGAGATTTCAACTTTCAGCAAGGAGACTTAGTCTTGATGCGCAACACACAGATAGAGAAAGCCCTGAATCGCAAAATGCGCGCCAGATATTTGGGACCTTTAGTCGTATTAGGTCGAAATAAAGGCGGTGCATACCTCCTTTGCGAATTAGACGGTTCGACCTTCGCACGTCCTGTTGCTGCATTCAGATTATTGCCGTACTTCGCCCGAAGAAAGATTGACATACCGGACATCAACGCGATCATTGATGTACCACCAAAACGGGTTAATGATCTACTTGAATCTGATGATGATGGTTCTTTCGATGAGTTACCGGATCTAGAGGAAGCTCACAATGAGGCAGAACTTGCTTAATGACGGGCGGACTCTTTGGCAACAACCGTATTTATTATATTGGGCCCCCTTTTGGGGCCCCGACACACTCGTTTCGCGATACAAATCTATCTAATGACCATTATCTCCAATCGGTCCTATACACTCGTTCAAACATATACCCCACTGCGAAACGTACGTATGAATAAAAGAAAACTACCGGCGTAAAGCAACTACTTGCGACCGTTGCGGCGAGCACGGCGACCGGAGCGTGACTTAGTGTTCCAAACCGGACCGTAGTCGAGAGGAGCGCCGTCGCGGTATTGGGTGGAACTAGTACTATCACTCCAGCTACCTCGGTTAGCCTGGCAGTTGACCTTGTTGCAACCCCATCCACCGCAGTCACAAACTCCGGCGTCACAGTCTGTATGGTCGCACCCCCAACCAAGGCACCGCTTAGGAGCGACAGTAGTATCACCGTTACCTTTGCCTTTACCTTTACCTTTGCCTTTGCCCTTTCCGCCGCGGTTCTTTCTACGGCCCCGGCGATCCTTCTTCAGAAGCCACCATGGAAAGACGGTAGAAGCGGCCGGCTTAGCGGAAGAATCCATCTTGGCGGCAGTGTTAGCTTCGGCCGCTTCCTGTTCGCGTAGATCATCGAGTTTGGCAGTAACAAACCGAAGTTGCTGGACGACGATGTGGCGAATCTTAAGGAACAAGTAGAGTTCTCTGGTATTGGCCTCGAGATGGTTGTGATAGGCGTCCTTAGCCTTCACCAACGCGGCGATAGACTCGGCTCCGTGGAATGGGAGCTGCTGAGAATTAACGCCGACGTAGGCCTTGGCATTGTTGATAATGCCCTCAGTATGACGGTCCTCTGGAAAACCGAATGGGGTCCCTGAAAGAAAAACAACCGGGTTTAATTGACATGTAGAAACGTGATTAAAACAAGAAATACTCACGAACGCCGAACGGATCCATATCGATCATATCCTCGACCAGATTAAGGACGTGATCGTCATCCTCGGGACGAAGATCATGGAAGGGCATCAGGAGGATCTGACGGTCGGGAACACCGCCGGCGCAGGAACGAAGAATGCCTTTCTGGCAGGCGATACACTCGGTAGCCAGACCGGCGAAGATACAGTCGGTACCTTCCTGAATGCACGAAGAGCAAGGACGAATCGCCTAAATTATCACCGGGCAAAGAAGTCAACATATGACCGGTTTAAATAAAGATCATGCGTACCTTGATAGAACGAGCAGGGCACTCGTGAGCAGGATGACTCGGAGTACCGGAGCAGATAGCGCAGAAAGTCTCGCCGTAGCGAAGCGCGGATTTGTTGAATGAGCGCCGATACATATCAGTAATCTTGTCACCGATATCGACAGCGTCCTGAAGGGTCCCCTCCTTCTGAGCGAAAAGCTCAATAAAAGGAGCCGGATCAGTCGAAGATGGAAGCTAAAATTTTGTTGATCAGTCAAATATATCCAGAATTACAGCCGATATCGAAACACGCACCGTCCAATCAGCAGAAGAGGCCGGGGATACAGACCTACTGATAGGGCTGGGAGCACCGGATCTATCTACAATGACGGGATCGTCCTTGAGGGTGACGGCAGTAGAACCACCACCGGTAGACTTCGGCGAAGCAGGAATAGACTTGGTAGCATCCAAAACCGGGGAGAACGGAGCGGAAGACATCAAGATGTCTTCATCAATCCTGTACCTGATAGGAGGAAGAACCTCCAGCCCACCAAGGATCTGGTCACCGGTAAGATGGTAGGTACCGCTGACGGCAGCACGGAGACGAGTCATTTCGACACGAAAAACCGACAACCATTCCTCAGTGAACTGAAACTGGATGACCAGCCCAGAGATGAACTGCTCAAAGTCTTGATAGAACTTGACGCGACTGGACGATGGGTAGTACGCCAGCAAAGAACACTGTACAAGAGTATCAGCGATAAATCCACCGGTATTACAATCATCACCGTACCTTGACGGTCGCCGCTTCGTTGAAGAAGGTAGCGACAGCCAAAAAGTCTGCATTAGAGGCAGGCGGCGACTTCATCATCGCATCGGCTTGCGCGACGAGAGAGTTGAGAGTTGGGACAGAGTTGTTGTTAAGAGAAGACATAACGGTTTAGAATGTGGAGGATTCTGAGGATAGACGATTAAAACCGGTCCTCTTATACGAAAACCAGAGGCCTCCTCACGTCAGAACGTTGACAAAATATGTTCTATTTCGGCTGGAGTGTTCGCCTCGCCGAAAAGAACCCAACACATGTTTTGTTCTTTCAAAACTCAGCGGCTACAACTTTGAAATTCATGCATCTGTACCCGGATAAATCTTTTAAGTCGGCGACGCCAAAGATTTAAAAAGTTTAGGGGGAGGAGACATGGACGCCATGTTGTTTTCAGACAGAAATCAAGAGCGATATTCAGCGCACCGTTTTCGCGAAAAATCTAACGAAATCATGAAAGAAACGAACTCACAATTCACGAAATACTCCATCAAAAATTGCACGGTGATAAAAATAAACTCGCATTACACCGGCATTTTCAAGATTTTCAAAGGAGATATCACAAAACCCACATTGCAGTAACAATATCTTACGACTAGAAGCACGGAGATAAACGAATCCAACCACCAACGGCGCCAACGCCGTGGTCAACCACACTCCTTATATTTCCAAATATTTCGATGGATCGGACTTAGGGAAATATTTCAAGACTCAGCCACGGGAAACACCGAGAGATCACGTGATCCCAATCGCTGAAAATTTCTCTAAGTCCAAATTCCTCAAAATTCATCAAAAATTCACAAATAAAATCACACATTCATTGAAACGACACGAAATATTATATTTTGCCCATCTTTTGAGGCTGCGACTACATGCGATACGAAAATATTTGCCCGAAGGCGCGACAACAACCATACGTGTATAAAAACTTCGAAAAAGTCCCGCTGCCGACGATCAAAGATCCTACTTCCCAGAACGCTTCCGCTTCCTAGAAGGGCCTGGTTCTCCTTCAGCTACCTCGTCAGCATCATATCCCTCTTCGTCTTCGTCCTCAACAACTTCTTCAACCCGAGTATCGGCGCCTAAACTATGGTGAAGTTGGCCAATTTGAGCTCGGACACCTTGGAGATGGGATAAAGCGTCTACTCCAGCCATGAAGTTGATAACGATGTCTTCAAGGGCGGTTGTGTGCTGGTCGAGGGTGGTCATAGCGCTCTCGAAAGCATTGATGGACTCTGAAGAGATTTGACAAGCCATTAAAAGCAACAACAAGAAAATGAATAAAGGACTTACCATATTTTTGAGGACGATAATGGCGAAGCGGATTTAGGGCTTTGGTACCGTTGACCAAACAAGGGAGTTTAGCGTAGTGACAACGAATACAAATTACCGAGTTCGTTAAGAACTTGCGGCACTGTGTTTTCTTGCGATGGCATGAGTCGCAAGGTTTCACATACTAAAAAGATGATAAGGAACGAAGAAAGACAAAGAAGAAAAGAAACGAACTTGTTCACCAACAAACGGCGCTATCTTCTTGTTCCATAAAGCCTTATCCACCTCGACGAATTCGCCAAAGTCCCTCGAAACCACGAGTACACCAATACTTTTGAGTCCGTTCTGGACAGCCCTATAATCGGCAGGGACTTCCTCGCCGAAACCACCAATTTGGATGCCTATAGTTGCCGGAGGGGCTCGGAGGCGAGAAGGACCGCGAGGACGGTTGGCTTTGGTAGGAACGACTTGAAAAGAGGAGATGAAAACCAGAGTACGCGGGAAAAAGAAAAGAACGCACCGTCGCTGGGAGTAACCTCTTCGATCTCTTTATCCTTAGTGGCCTTTTTCTTCGACCGCTTCGCTCGTACGGTCCCTTCATCGACAATATCTTTAGGAAGTGGCGGCGGATTATCGAATTTGGGCTTCTTCTGAGACCCTTTCCTCGGTTTCGTGGAGACAGGAGGAGCCCCCAATAGCTTGAAAAGAACGCTATTGGGGTCAGCGTCATGGATAGTACGGCGAGGTCTTACCTCAGAAACCGTTATAGGCCTAAAAGAAAGGACAAAGTTAATATGACCCCAAAAACATAGAAGAAAGAAACAGTACGAACGGAGGAGCGGAAGGAACAGAAGGAATGGGAGAACGATACCTCCAAGCAATCTTGGTAGGAGGAGGGCTCTGGTACTCGTCCTCGTCGACGTCCATATCACCAGACGGGGTCTCCTGACTCTGGAAGTCTTCTTCGTCTTCATCGGTGCTTGGCACCACCTCCTTTTTCTTTCCTTTCGCGGTTTCCTTTGGAGTCTCAATCTCCTCCTCGTCATCTGTACCCGGAAAGAATAAAGGCGTGCGTTTACGAGAGCTGGAGGCAACGCTACCTTCTGGAATCGGATTTGGGCCCGGAAAAACTTGACGACGCGAGGCAGCTGAACTTGACATTAAGCATGAGAATTAGGAAAAGATGAACATCCCTACCATTGACAGCTTGAAGCCGTTGTGAGGAACGAGCCGAACCTTCGGAGGGTGTGACCCCTTTGGGAGGCCCAGTCTTGACAAGAGCCGCAAGGTCGGGATGTAACGGTGAAGTTACATCCAAAGCGAAGACCGTATCGACCGTTGAGAGTTTGTCAGAAACCGCTGTAGTTTTCTTCTTGAAAATAGGGCGAGGCCTTATGGGAAGAGACTCCCTCGGAGGAACAACAACTGATAAAGTAGTTGTAGTAGACGGAGGAGGAGCGACCACAGGGCTAGGAACGGAAGGCGTTTGCGGAACCGGTGGCACCACAGCCGGAGTTGCGGTACGAGTACGAGCCGGCGCAATGGGAGGAATGGAGGAAGGAGTCGAATCCTTTGGTGCCAACTGTTTTGAAGGCATCTGCGACATGGGGACGGAAGCGACAGGCATATTGAACAAACGCTAAAAAGACGCATAAGTCAGAAGAAGATTCACAAACATAAAACTTACAGCGCACTTGGCCAACTCGTTATACTCCCCACATGAATAAACCACGAGGTCCTCTGGCACTTCCGCGAAAACCTCCAGAAACGCGTACTCAAGTTTGCGCCACTCCAGACTTGTTACTTTGGCGGTGCGCCAGTTCTGGGTACACGTTTCCCAATGAATTTTCGCATCGATTACCCATAGGTCCACGGCGGCGACATCGGCGTCTTGAGGCAGCGGAGAAGCGATAAGCTTGTTTAGTTCAGCAGACGAAGTCTCGTATTGATCTTGAGCATTGACAATGGCGAGTTCCTTGGGGTCGGTTGGTTCAGCCATTGCTTCGAGGTGCGCGCGAATGTACTGGGGTTTGATCTTGGCCAGCGTTCGAACACCGACTAGAAAGAACGAAGAGAGAGACGAAAGGAGGAAGAAGAGCGCCAGTAGAGAATCGACTCTTGCAGTACTTGAGGGTCGTAAAGAAAGGAAACTTAGTGAAATTTTCACTAAGTTCACCTGTGCACGCGTGCAGAAGGCTTAAAGTGCCTTGAAAAACTTATAAAAGAAGTCGAACATAGCGAAAACGCGTACCGGAATGTTCTCAGAAGAGGAACCGCCATAACCGGTGACTAAAAATAGTTCACCGACGCGTCTTGAGCAATACGATCGCCCAAAATGGAATAGGTGCACAGCCACCAACGTCATTACCTGGCAACCGCACCCAAAACCCTAGTTTCTCCTGGCAACTCGATTATAAAGACTCCGGATTTATGTTCCAGAGTAACATAATAAAAGTTTAGGGGGGATGATGAGCCTCTAGGCTCTGTACGCTCAGAATTCGCGATTTTTTGTCATTTCTAAGTGACAATGACTCAGCACCGGTTATAACGATAACACCGGTGTGTACGCACCATTATAGGACCTCTTTGACACTTCAACGGCCGGCTATAACGAAGAATACCCATCCCAACTTGTTTCGCGACCTAACTCGTATGCCATCACGAATAGGCACAGTATTGATTGATCAGGCAAACCCCGGTGATAAGCGAGCTACGCATCACTAACGCATCAGGACCGCATCACCAGCGCATCACGGTGTAACGGACCGGTGTTGATCCTTTCATTATATGAGGTCATACCCGCCGACAATTGCCCTACTGCAATAATCATCGAGTTCTTGTCATCCAAACGACCGGCGTTGATAATATCGCCGTGCCCAGCTCACTAGAAGGCGTTATTCCTTTCGTTCACCTCAGCAATTCCACCGTACCCTCACAGTCCGCAGTTAAAACAGCACCCCAATGACCCCGCTGTGACAACCCATGATATAACGAATTTATCTGTCTTCAGTCCCGCTAAGGATTAGCTGTTACAAGAAACTACGGAGATTCATATGGACGTTTGACTCGTTACAAAGCCGCAGCCTTACAGCTTTACTAAGTCTTTCTATTAATAAATATCTCTAGTAGTATAAAATCCATAGAAAATCGTAGAAGAAAGGAGACATAACTACCCGCTACTTTGCTATTAGCACTCGCTATACCACTCACAACCGGCTATATTCTCATCTCTATACTCTTGCTACGCTCATTAGCACCGGTTTAAACGACCATATTTCTCGCATAGCGCAGTACACGAACAATAACATTGTTTGCAACCCATACGCTCGCTATAAGCAACGGATTGGTTTCGCACCGTCTTTAGCTTCGCACACCCTTCGTTCTCTTTGAGGAACACGCTCTACACCGTGATCGACCGGTGTTAGCATTATCTTCGGTCGCCCGTCGCACCTTTGATTGCACCCTGTCATTATTGGTTTAATACTCGCATCTAGCGCGTAACCCCGTACGCTCGCGTCGTACACCGCCTCTTTTTGTTTTATAGGATCGGATCGTCTTCATCTTCGTACCATAGGAGTTTTATTCGGCTTTACTTTCAACATCGTTCATCGCAGCCCACTTGGGTAGTCTCTGGCAGACTTATAGGAATCAACATCGTCACATAGGATCGTATTGGACTCAACACCGGTTTACACCGTCATAGGATAGGATAGGATTGGATAGGATTGGATAGGATAGGTTTGCACGCATAGGATTGACATTGACATAGGATAGGACCGTCTCCGAGTAGACTCAGTTTTCAACATCGCCCTCAGTATATTTCGTCTCGTATAGGATCAGCACTCGTCATCGCCGCGTCCCACCGGACATAAACACATTTTCACGCTTTTGCCACCATTAACTGGCATTATTAGGATCGACCCCTTCAGTATTTCGACACTACACCGGTTATAAACCGTCTACCGCACACATAGCTTCATTATCGCCGTTATTTTCATAGGACCTTCGTCTAGAGACCTCGTCTAGTCGTTTCTCCTTCTTTTACACCGGACCTGTGGTATTCACGTCATACCCTCTCCCGTTCTATCTCGTTATCGAGATTATCACCGGCCTACAGCCAAAACCTTTTAGTACTCGATCGCTTGAGTGCTACTTGCTTGACTGAAAAGTCGCAGTATAAACTCGCGTCTAGAGGAAGTGATTAGGTCGCACGGAGGTGCCCCGAACAACTCGCACAACACAGTACCTTTATAACCGGTCTGTCACCGTCATTAACCATTACTCTTCAAGTTTTTGGTGTGCCGTTGCCACGGAAGTTTAGGTTCATCAGCGTATCGGGCATCACCAACAATGGAGACTCTGCATCAGTGGGAGGATGTGGTTCGTGAAACGGCTAACTGGATGGCGGCATTTGCGTGGTACAATGAGTCTACAGGCGTATATGACCTTGGACCACCCATGTACGTCGTCAGCGAAAACACCAGTCCCAATGCGACTGTGAATCCTGCGTTCGAGTTGGCGTATTGGCGTCTGGGATTGGGCCTTGTGCAAGAGTGGATGGAGATGCTGGGTGCAGAGGTCCCAAAGAATTGGACGGTGGTCAAGGACAATCTGGCGGCACTTCCTGTCAACAACGGCACGTACAAGGTGTACGAAACACTTGAAGATGACTTTTGGACTGATCCGGCATATGCCAGCGATCACCCTGCGTTAGTGGGACTATATGGATGGCTTCCGGAGACAGAGGGTTTGAACCTCACGATTGCAAAAGCAACGGCTAAGAAGGTGCGAGAGGATTGGAATGCACACAGCTTCTGGGGGTGAGCCGAATATACGTTATTTTTACTCGGTAACTGAAGGACTTACAGGTGGGATTTCCCGATGCTTGCGATGTCATCCACACGTAATGGAGATGTTGAGGACGCCGTTGATTGGTTGTTAGACCCCCTTTTCAGTTTCGACGACGTGGGGATGCCATTGCCAACAAACATACCCATACCTCCGCCATATTTTCCGGGCTCAGGTGGACTCTTGTACGCTGTGGCGATGATGGCATGTGGGTGGGACGGTAGTGAAGGCGATGCGCCAGGGTTTCCGAAAGATGGCTGGGTCATTCGCTATGAAGGATTGAGTAAAGCATTGTAAATTGTAGCAATCAACAAGCTTTTGTATATTTTACTGGGGAAGCTCATAATCTATGATGATGGCAGAATTCTTCAAGTTTTGGCCATCATAATGGCTTTGACAATGAACATTTTGCAACTGTAGCAACCTCAACCTACGTATCTTTGGTTGGGGTTAAATGTTAAGCCCTACACCAACAGTAAATATTCTGAAGCCAAGGAGAACATCGATAAACCTTGTTAGAAAATCCTACAGAGAATATATGATGTGAGATGGCATCATATCATAGCTTTTATCAAAGCGAAGGAAAGTGTTGGAATTTGGCAATCCGGCATCGTGCCGATCTGTCTTATTAAGGAAGAAGATTGAGGAAAGGTATAGAAAGTTCTAGTAAATAGTCCTTTAGTATATAAGTAGGTACTGTAGTGTAGATCCTCATGCGTTTGCAGAGCTCAGCCAACCACAATACTATTGGCTTGAACACTATGCATACATACTGGGAACCAACTTGATCCCCCATTTCACAACAGAAAGTCTTAAGGAAGAAGATGGTGTAGGGAGATGCGAACGCCGAAGTCGGTAAATAGAGAAACGGCCCTAGTAGGCCCGGGCCCGTCAAACAGCGCGTCATCACTGCCGACTAGCATTCCTTTTTTGGAATTCGCCTCCTACTACGCTCTCGATGTCACCGCGACGCGCTCACCGACAACTAAAACGCGACGTTCGGCACTATCCTTGGGTGAGCTGTACAACGGCTTCCACAAGTACCAAGTTTAACAGGTACTTACAAGACTGAGGTCCATAGTATTATCATTGGTTTAGTCAGCTGATTTCTGTAGTGTTTCCGTTGAATGTGAATTGAAGTGCATGAGGAATTCTGACGTTGCATCCTCAAGACATATTCCTGAATGTCGGCAATAAGACATGGCATGGACCTTTGCCAAGACGAGTGTTGGACGAGTGTTTCCCTGGAAGATACCTCAGTAACTCATATATCAACCAAGAGGCGCAAATTCTACAGTCACCATATGGTCAATGATCGTTACTGAGACTCGGATTGTGGCTTGTCCCATTTGGCCGTCAAAAAAGCGCACACATTCACTTTGGCGAAGCAGGTTAGGCTCAGCATCCGAACAATTGCGGCAGTCCGGCACAATGGTTAGGAGTCCGAGCCTAGCGCAGTCCGAAGGCGAGTCCGAAAGCGATGAACAAGCCACAATAAATTTGGATCTTAGCGAGGCTGGGTCAAACTTTTAACGTTCAGGCGTCATTCTCGGGGATTTGTACATGTTCTTCTTCCTCCTTTTATTCTTTCGAAATACAGATCAGAAACCCAATGCTCTACCTCTTTCTTCTCCTCGTGTCGACCCAAACACTTGCAGCAATCGACCGATACACGTTAGTGTCCCGGTACAATCCTATCCGCAATGCATCCAGCCTCACTACGCCAATGCAAGTAGGAAATGGAAACTTCGCTTTCGGTGCCGACGTGACAGGTCTCCAAACATTCCAGCCATTCGCCATCATGTCTTCCTGGGGGTGGAAAAACGACAGTTTGCCTCAAGGTAAAACGATGGATGACGTGAATGACTATCATGGTGCAAGCTGGTATAATCACGGACGACTTGTCGAGTATGATTTTGGGGGCAGCGATGAGCTGATTGAGCAGTGGCTCACTGCGAATCCCAACCGCGTTAATCTGGGACGGGTGGGGCTAGTGTTCCGGTCTGCCGAGGGAGAGGTACTCAACGTGACGGAGAGTAATTTGACAGATATTCATCAGGAGCTCGACCTCTGGACAGGAACAATTACAAGCGAATTCTCTTTTGGAGGAGAGCCAATTACTGTGACAACGACATGCGCACAGGATCGAGACACCATTGGGGTCAGTATCGAGTCCACACTACTGAGCAACGGCCAGTTGGGCATGTTCGTAGACTACCCGTGGAACGATGGCTCAGCATCGTTCAGCGCACCGTTTGTTGGAAATTGGGACGCTCCTGCCAACCATACAACTTCGATCAGTACTGATGAGAATGGCCACAGCGCAGAGATCACCCACACACTCGATGAAGCCTCGTTCACCACTTCTTTCGACAGCGACGCCTTCACCATATCCCGTGATTCTCCTGATGCTCATCGTTACACTATCCTACCCAGAGACTCTATGGCGACATTCCGAACCGCAGCCACATATGGCATCGCCAGCCCTGCTGACAGAACGAGTTATGAAGCTACAGACGCTTCATCGCGAACGACTTGGGACACGTTTTGGTCACAAAATGGTTTCGTCGACGTGGTCACAGAATCTTCAGATCCGAGAGCAGAAGAACTACAAAGGAGGATCATTCTGTCCCGATATTTGATGCGTGTCAATGAGGCGGGTGACACGCCACCGCAGGAGGTAAGTTAATTTCGGAGTGTGCATACAAGTCAATTCTCATGAACGTTGCCAGTCTGGGCTAGTGAATAATGGCTGGGTAAGTGGCTTCATATTATCCAACGGAAAAAGACTCAGAAACCTTTTTACAGTACGGGTAAGCATCCTCGGAATATGTTGCATATACGTCGCTTTGAACTTCAGGATAATATAGGAAGTTCCATATGGAAATGTACTTTTGGCACTCGGCACATTGGGCACTCTGGAATAATTGGGACCTGCTCAACCGGTCGATCAGTACCTACGACAAGTTCCTGCCATCCTCGATAGCCAGGTCGCAGGAGCAACAACATTGGCCCTCCGGTGCGCGGTGGCCGAAGATGACCGATCCTTCAGGTCGTTCATCCCCAGGCGAGATAAACAATCTCCTGATCTGGCAGCAACCGCACCCCCTCGTGTTTGCGCAGTACTATTATCGAGCATCACCAACGATAGAGACGCTGCGTAAGTGGGAGGATGTGGTTCGTGAAACGGCTGACTGGATGGCTGCGTTCGCGTGGTATAACACGTCTACAGGTGTCTATGACCTTGGGCCACCCATGTATATTGTCAGTGAGGATACCAGCCCAAATGTGACTGTGAATCCCGCATTCGAGTTGGCCTATTGGCGTTTGGGGTTGGGGTATGCGCAAGAATGGATAGAGAAGCTCGGCGTAGAGGACCCAGAGAATTGGGCGACTGTAAAGGATAACCTGGCAGCACTTCCTATCGACAACGGCACATACAAGATATGCGAAACAGTTGAAAACGACTTTTGGACGGATCAGAATTTCATTTTCGATCACCCCGCATTAGTGGGACTTTATGGATGGCTTCCGGAGACAGAGGGTTTGAACCTCACAATCGAGAAAGCAACGGCTGACAAGGTGCGAGAGCATTGGAATGCGACATACTTCTGGGGGTATATGGAATCTATATTTCTTCCTGTTCGGTAACTGAAGGGCTTACAGGTGGGATTTCCCGATGCTTGCAATGTCGTCTGCACGCAATGGAGATGCCGAGGGAGCTGTAGAATGGTTGTTAGACCCTGTTTTCGATTTCGATGACGTTGGCATGCCATTGGCACCAGTGCGCCATCCGCCATATTTTCCGGGCTCAGGTGGACTCTTGTATGCTGTCGCGATGATGGCATGTGGGTGGGACGGTAGCGAAGGGGATGCGCCAGGGTTTCCGAAAAACGGTTGGGTCATTCGCTATGAAAATTTGAGTAGAGCTTTGTAATCAAGAAACTTTTGAATCTTTTACAGTCCACGATGACGGCAGTACTCCACAAGTTTCTACTTATTATAACGGCTTCAATGATGACATGTCACGTCCGTATCAGCTTCAACCTATAGCCGTTTGATTGTGGTTGAGCGTGTAAACCCAAGCTGGTATATTCTTCAGTGAAATTTAGCTCAGAGTCCAGAATAAATCATCAAAAATCTTACGGAGATGGGTAAATGTCAGGTGCAACCATGCGTTAAGTTGAATCAAAGCGGAGGAGAATGAAAAGACGACGGAGAAGGGTAGATGCGAAGTAGATCATCGCAGCATTGGTATCAGCATCGGCACAAGGTTAAGGGATAGCCAGTACCACTGCTCTGATATCACAAGCTATGTGATGTGTCCATGAAGGGCTATACCGTTGTAGTCACATTAATGAGCACGTCTCGTCGAGTACAGACTCTTTGTGGGATACATTTGGAGATAGCGTGAGTTAGTGAAAGAACCACTAGTGAAGGTGGATGTCGTATATAAGGCGAGACAGGAAAAAATAAGGAACACAGAAAAAAGTTGGCATAGCAGGAACGACCGAAGCCAAATGCAAGCACGAGGATGCACTACATCACAGTAGACTATTTCAACAGCGCGGTAGAGCAGATGGCCTGTGAAGCGGACCAACGGAATGAAACCACCAAGAAAGCGCGGCAGCAGGAGCACTGGGACTCAGGGCCATGAAAACAACAAACAGAAGCACCGAACAAGTGCAACGCAGCAACACCCCATTTTAAGAACAGCGCAGTAGCAGCAGCAAAGGTGGGGTCCGTGAGCGACACATGAGAATGTGAACAACAGCACAAGAACACTTTGAAGTTCGAGCCTTCGACAGGAAGAATCTTCTCGAAGTTTTCTTGGTAGATATCCAGCCGTGTATGAGTAAGACTAGAGTTAGCATATCCATAAACATCGCGCTTTGGTAATCTGTGAGCGCGTCGCAATGTTGAGAGATGAAAGGCAATTTCCAGAAAAGGAATGTTTGGCAACGATGACGCGTTGTTTGCCCGTTCTCAATTCAACGCCACCCGCGCCTGGTCCGGTTTCATCACTATCCACGTCGAATGTCATGGCCAAGGACGCAGGATCTCCGGACTCTCGACTAGCCACGATTCGTCTGTATATTTTTACGACCGCGAGCAGAATATGGACCGTGGGATTACCCGCATTTTGCGAGCGCAGACAAGTGCATGTACTTCACACAGAATGCCTGTACTTTTTGGCAAGACCTCTGATGGACAAGCTGAGGGCAGACAATACTAACAGCAGGAAAGTAGAAATGCGATAACATACACATATTCACTAGTCGAAAATCGGCAAAACATTCTTTATACACGTAAAGCAATGTCAAGTCTCAAAGCGATACGAGAAATACGGCACAACAAAACGACAAGGACGAAGCTGAAAAATTCAATATTATCTGGGATCGTGGCATTTGTACGTTTGCAGTGTTCGGGCACACTGCACCTGACTGGTATCTCACATGTTAGTCAACTCTCTCTGCTGCACTAGGGATGAAGGCAGCGTCATGGTCGAACCACTGGGTTTTCCGTGCATATGCTCCTCCAGCCTAGAGATACTGTACCATCGTGCACCTCTTTTTTTGTATTCTAGTCGACCAAGTCTTTTATTGGTTGTCATGTTCCAGATTCATGATTCCGATGTTGCACGGGACACCTCTTCCTGCACTAGGACATTTTCTGTTCGGCGATCAGGATTCCAGAACAATATGCCAGGCGAGTACAGCGGTCGGCACTGAGGGAACGAACCCGACAACGAGTCCGAATCCGAGAGCGGCGACATCAATGAACACGAATGATGGTAAGCCGGCAATTACCACATGTGCATCGTCCGGCACTTATGCCTCTTTTCGCGGTCTATCGTCGCTCTGTCAGAGCAATATCTCTTGTGGTCAAAGTGAGCTTCGATGGTGGCAACGTTCCTGTGAGACACGCGCTTAACAGTGTGTAGTCCCTCTGGTGCATGGTAGCAATTTTTGGGTAAATTGTTCAGGTGTCTGTTAACGAACTCCTTGCGTAAAAGAAGGTTGGTGTTCTTTGTCCTAGTATCGGATATCATCTGCTCCCGATTCATTTCTCCGAAATACCCAGGTAGTCAAGAAAATCAAAAGGAAAAGCAAACATGACTTTACATGCGTATGCATGCGAGGGGTATATATATGTACAGCGGCTATGACTGTTTGTATCTGCTACCAAGATGCTCATCCAAGTATTGTTCTCAATCGTGCTTCCCAATGTGTGGAACGGAATATTTGAATCATTCGCACAATCGACTACGATGGCAAACTCTTCGGTAGTGTCCACCATCGCCAACATACCGAGTCCCACAAGTACCACGACCGGTGCGGCCAGCTTTCCTTCAATCGGATCGATCCCTCGCGGCGAGTACACACCGGAAGGACTGGAAAAACTCTGGGACATCGTTCGTAGTATTGCCGACCTCCTCAGAGATTAACGTTCTTAACCAACCTGCAGGTTGGGCCAGTGGAGCCGCCTCCGTTCACGACTACCCGCGTTCCAAGCGCAGCCGTGACCCTACCGCCGTCTCCCACACCTTTGTATCCGTCCTTCTATGCTCAGGCGCCTCGGGATATCTTGCCAGACTTGAAGTATCCCAAAGGCTTCAAATTCGGAGTCGCCACGGCCGCCTACCAAGTCGAGGGAGCCGCGAAGAGCGAGGGCAAGGGTCCGAGTATATGGGATTGGGCTACAAGACAGCCAAATGCTGTATATGATAACACAAGTGGTGAGTAACCGTGGCACGGAAGTGGTGTGAATCATCAAACTGAGGCATTTCAGGCGATGTCGTTGATCTTCAATATTTCTTGTACAAAGAGGACGTCAAACGTATCGCTGCTCTCGGTGTTAATGCCCATTCTTTCTCGTATGTGTTCAAGCCTAGTCGATGGGAGCTTCTCTGAACCATGTTTCTCAGTGTATCTTGGGCAAGGATCTATCCGTTTGGTACCGCCGATTCTCCCATTAATACGGCTGGCATTGACCACTATTCCGATGGTACAATCTCATTGTGTTAACATCGTAAGCAACGCTGAAAGTTTCCGCTGTAGTCATCGATTACCACTTGGATAACGGTGTGGAGCCTGTCGTGACATTGTGTAAGATGTCTCTATTATCCAATACACCTTTTTTACTTATAAGTTATCACCGTTGACACAGTCCATTGGGATACACCTCTCGCTCTTCAGGCCTACTATGGGGGTTTCACGTCGCCAGAGATAGTCAACGACTTTGTAAAGTGAGTACTAGAAGGACCTCACTTGTCCATGTACTGATGCAATTCTTTCAGCTACGCCAAGACCGTATTCAAGGCGTACGACGGCCGTGTCAAAACTTGGTGGGTGTCTACAATCTATTTGACATTGTAATTGGCTGAACTGCTCCAGGTATACTTTCAATGAAGCGAGCGCTTATTGTCGCAGGATCACAGAGTATCCTTTCAGTAAATATTTCTGTATATCGAAATCTCCTTCTGCAACCTTATCGTTGAGACTAGATGCCACGCTCACCCCTGGTGTGAATTCATCCACCGCTTCTTATCACTGTGCATACAATCTATGTGTGTTTTGCATCTTTCTTCTTCCTACCCTTGAGGCTGATACTTTATCATAGTAAGGGCCCATGCCGGCGCCGCCAAGGGTCTGTCGATATACCCATGATACTCTACCACTCACTCATCGCTTTCCCTTACAGCATTTCGCGAAATGGGCATATCGGGAGAGATCGCCTTAAAGAGCAGCGGTGACATGTAACTACGGTATCCCCTTCTCCTGCCAATCTATACTGAATGTCTTCCAGTGGTACACCTTGGAGAAGTAATTCTACCGAAGACACCATTGCGGTCGAACGCAATGTAGCATTCGACCTAGGCCTTTTCTCCGATCCTATTTACACAACAGGGGATTGGCCCGATATTGCCAAAGACACCCTCCCAGCCGAGTATCTCCCACGCTTTACTGATGAAGAAACGAAAGACCTTCTAGGCTCTGCGGATTTCTACGCTATCGATGCCTACCACACAGTGTGGGTAAAAGCCCCGGACGATGGGATCGATGCTTGCGTGACAAATACTGCCCACCCCTTATGGCCCAGTTGTAATGAGCATGTATACTTTGACTCGGATTACGGCTATTCCGCGGGTCCCGCTGGGGGGCCACAAGCCTCCTCCGTCGAAGCAACGCCCGTGCCCATTCGAATTATGTTCAAGGATATCCATTCTCGATGGCCGAGTGATAAGATGGTATGTCTCATAACTTTTCAGTCACTGTCTCTGACATCTGGGAGGCAGTATGTTTCCGAGTTCGGTGCCGTAGAGCCTTTCGACTACTCGGGCACAGATATATCGGTAGTAAAGAATGATGTGCTCCGGACGAGTGCGCATTAAGGCTCATTTTAAGCTATCTGACGACGTATCTGCCATTTTTAGACTACTTCCTCACTTACCTCGGTGAGATGTTGCTATCTATCCATGAAGACGGCGTCCCGATCCAAGGTGCTTTCGCTTGGGGTCAGTTCCAGCAAACGGGTCGTAGAAATTACTTCTCACTCACTCATTTGTAGCAATGATTGACAATGCGGAATGGTTACTTGGAACAGCGGCCAGGTGCGTGCTTGTTATTCCGGGTTCAAGTATTGTCTGATCTTAACATGACTGTAGGTTCGGTATCCAGCACGTCGATTACACGACATTGGAGCGGAGCTACAAGCGTTCAGCGCTGTCCTTGGGTGAGTTTTACAGCGCCTTCAATGAGTACCAGATTTTACAAGTACGAATAGCGGAATTCTTTGAGTTCCACCTTCAACAGTGAGGTAACTTCACCGCCCCTTCTATGCCGTGTTTATCGTTCTTGTATCACAACAAACTCACCATTGCCAATGCACTGCACTCCCACTTTTTCTTTTCCATCCGCTATGATGGTTTTCCTCTTTCAATAATGCTTTTCGTAGTAATGCATTTACTTTGTTTCAGTCATGAGGCGTCTACAGCCTCTCTCGACGCCTCTGCCCTTCCCGCAAGCGGCTAAGCTGCAGTTTCAGAACATCAATTCTTACTGTTCATGATAGCACGTACCCTGATGCTTCCGTATCTATTCCCTGACACTTCATCCCACTCTCTCTTGTTGTAAATCGGCTCTACTAGTGAATAACGCAATAAAGTTTCAGGTCTTTGTACAAAGGTTACAGTGGCATATTTCGTCTATAATCGCAATCAATATATAGCAACCCCCAAATATAAGCACGGGCTTGGGGTAGCACCCGAAATCGCTATCAAGTATAGAACATATCTATTGAAGCATTTTTTACATTATCAACCCAGCCAGGAAACTGGGTTGATTGAGACGGAGGGAATTGTACTGAGAGTGAGGACTTACCATAGCCCTGGCCATCAGCGCTACCCTATCTCCCGGCTCAAGGAGCCTCACGAACTCGTGCGAGAGACCCAAAAGACCTCTCATCGATTCTTGCTTGACCCCTTCATCGGTACGTAGCCAGACGTTCGTATGTTCCTTGTACGAGCCTTCGGCAGTAACGTTTACTCCAACGTGCCATCCGCTGCCCTCCTCCTCCTGGGATCGTACTTCGGCAGCTCGTGCTGCACTGCGCACGTCCTCTGCTAGACCCTGCCGGTACAGATCTATAGGCCCACCCCCCAAAGCTTCACTGAGCCACCACGGTTCTCCGCGTATTATTGCGGCCTCGAACCAGGTCCAGGATCCCTGGTAGGTCCCTACGGCATGTAAGATTGCAGGGCGATCCGAAAAACGTCAAGCATACCTTGGTGCCCCGGCTCGCCTCCCCAGCCCTGGTCACAGCTCTGAGTTACAAACTTCACCGCCCGGACTTTGACATCTTGGGGAACGGGAGGGGAGACGACATAGCACCAGTCGGCATTTTGAAATGTTTGTCCTGCCTGGTGATAGACTACAGCGCGCTTCTCCAGGCTGCATTCTCTGTGGATACGTGGCCAGTATTGAGCATTGTCCGGCGTATCGTCGATGATCTCGACGGGGAGGCCGCAATTCTTCAGTAGATATTTAACAGAGAGAAAATCACCATCAGATGGGATGTGGTCTGGGTGTTCATTCGTGCTATTCGCTGTCGTACTTGGAAGTATTTCATAATCAGTTGAAGATTGCGGGGATGACATAGCTATGCACTTGGAAGCAAGGTGAGCAGTTGTTGGGGGAAGGAATACCTGGTTGGATCATGAATACATCACTCTCAATGGGAACGCTATTCATCGGGCATTCGGCCCGAAAGCTTGTTGCCAAGCCAGTCATTTTCAGGAATTCACCTCCCACCAGGCAAATGTGTCAGAGTAGCCTGATCTATGAAGACAATGGTAAGATGGACAGATGTTGTGGAAAGATGAAACAGGAAACGGCCAGAAAGAATGTTAACTTAC
Organism: Armillaria luteobubalina; assembly: GCA_030435615.1. Taxonomy (NCBI): domain Eukaryota; kingdom Fungi; phylum Basidiomycota; class Agaricomycetes; order Agaricales; family Physalacriaceae; genus Armillaria; species Armillaria luteobubalina. The sequence continues at coordinate 174,460 of JAUEPU010000042.1, forward strand.
ACCACAGACAAAGAGGTCGATGGCGATAGATTTTCCAAGAATTCGACAGACCACTCCCAGGCATGACACTGTCTTTAGTTTGGTGGCGCTGCTTGAGCCTCACCCAACTTATGACTACATTATCAGCTGAGAACGCCATCAAGCAATGGCGGCTTGTACAGTCTGAACAACGAACGTATGCACACAAGCCGGGCCCCAGGGAATGATAGATACGCGCCTAGAGCCTTGCAAAAACAGTCTACAGTCAGGGTGTCCTTGAAGAGTACGGATCAGTCGGAATGTACAGAGCATTCCATGTTGAATTTTAAGTGTGTGAAATACAGGCAAGATATAGGATTCTTGAACAAAAGACGGACAGACGAAGCCAAAGTATTTGACGAAACCTTGAGCATCTGCTGTAGCCGGACGAGGCGCACCAATGACGGGAAGAGACCCAGAATGGAACACAGAAGACACGATCAAGGATTAGGTGCCAGGAAGAAGTGCAAGACATGAGGCAAAAGTGAAAAGGCCAGGCAGGAAACAGTCGAGAACGATGGTATAGCGAAAAAGCAAAGTCAAAAGATGTCGCCAAGTGGTGAACTCGTGTTGGACACACTTCTTATACGCATCTGAAGCATTTTGACTGTTGGAAGTTTGTAAGAGGAATATAAGGCGCCAGGGTCTTCACCCTCTTTCTCACATCTGTCATGAAGCCTGCAGTCCTCCACATTGCATTCAACCCTTGAGGACTTTTTCTCGGCAGTGAGTTCTGTCGTATTTTTAGGTCAACTTGGGTACCTACTTGGCTGGTGAGCTCTTCTGATCCAATTTTTTCTATGGTTATGAGGTATAAGGACGTGCAAACAGGAATCGATGATAGTGGTTATAGTCAGTGTTGTATTTCGAAATCCCATTCTGCACCACACAAACGTCATGAGCCGAACCGAAGAGGATGCCGAGAGCAGAGCCGGGCCGCCGTAGAGACAATATCAAATCTCCGACAAAGACCAGCTTAATGCCGCCCCGCCCCCGCTGGTAGGAATACTTAGCAGCGAAGTGGATATTCTCACGTCCTGCTTCACGCGTGATTATACAGTACTTCACCCGAACTGAACGGTGACTGGGAGGTGTTGAGATTTTGCTAGAAAGCTCTAGAAAGGGCAATCCGGCATCATGCCGAGCGTTGATGAGTAAGCACGAAAGCAGTAGAAACCAGTAGTAATTTCTAGATAATGGGCTGAAGTAGTATATATACAAGCTCTGTAGGAGCTGTAGAATACAAGGTTCTTCCTGTCCAGCCTTACCAGCCTGGAGTCTAACCTGCGCACCAAGCCTGATTCTCAACAGGAGATCGTTTTAGTGATCTCGAACAGCTGTAGGCTTCCTCTGATACACTGAACACAGCGTGTGGTCACGCTGATGTGCTGCACCAATTCCTGTGTAATTTCCTAGACCTCAGACAACTAGTCCCTAAAGAGGATCCATATCGTATGCTTCACTGTCTTAGTATCGGACTATCTGTTTCCAATTTATCTCTCCAAAATGTCCATGAGCCAAGGGAGAAAAATGATACTCATGCGAAGGAGCTATATAGACTGGCCACGGTGGTTCGATGCGGATACTCCTCCAGACACTGTTGCTCAGCTCCGACTTTCCTAGTAGTTGGAACGGAATTCTGGTAGCACTCGCAAAATAGATTACCGGAATAAGCTCTTTGCCAGCATCCACCACTACTAGTACACTGAGTCCCACAAGTATCCCCACAAGCACGGCCAGCTTTCCTCCCGTAGGACCAATTCCTCGCGATCACATGCAGAAAGGATTGGAACAACTTTGGGATGTTGTCCGTAGTCTCGCTGATTATTCTAGTTCCTAACTTCTTATGCCTTATCTACAGATCGCGCCTGTCGAGCCGCCTCCCTTTACCACTGCCCGCTTTCCTAGCGCGGTGGTCACCTTACCGCCCTATGTATTCATTTTTCTGTACCCCAGCATCAAAGGCTATTTTACCGCCGACCAGACTTGGAATTCCCCAAAGGCTTCAACTTCGGAGTCGCTAGTACCAAGTCGAGAGACTCCCACAAAGAATGACTCGTTACTCGTAAGTAACTCGATCAAAACTCGAAGTCCCATGGTGCGCAATGAGACTCGCGAATGGACTAAGCTTCATCGAGTGCAATCAGTTCAGCACCTTTTGAAATTCTAGCGTCCGATCGAAAGTGATCGAACGTGCCAGACTCGGCATTAGTCCGGAATTTCGAGTCGTTTGGAGTCCTCAGGTTCGGCTCGTTGCTGGATGAGCATGGAAACCAGACTGTAGCAGAATAGACGACTGTAGAAGGACATCATTAGCAGTATATAAGTAGCTAGGATTTTTTCAAGCCAAAACGTATTAACAATTTTACACATCAACTTGGCACAATTGCAGTGTATATGACTCTTACATTGTGTCAATTTCTAACCTCAACACAGTGTATCAAGTGTCTTGAGCGTGGACGAAGAAATCAATCAAAATGCTGTAAGGACCGGAGTATGACACCGGTACCGAAGGTCGGATTGGCAATTACAAATTATATAGATCTTCCACTTTCCGAGCATCCGGTGAGCACAAGCAACCTTATGAAATGGCATCACATAGGTGAGTACTCAATATTTGTATCGTCGAGTGGAAAACCCATTCTGATTCCTTTTTTCGAGGACTAATTACCGACCATGCATTGATACACGTGTCGGTGTCCTCGGAGAAAGCAATCATATCATGATCCCCTTCCATCCGTATGCACACTCTGTGGAGATACTTATAGTTCCATGTATAAATACTACGGGCCGTGCCGTCGACCCTGATGAGCCCTGAAGGCGAGAGAGCGGGCGCCTGCGAAAGCGGTTCAAACGGAGAACGCTCCTACAACCTTGCCTCTTGCCCCGAAGTTACCCACAATCACCGTCGCATCCTCCCTTTAATTTCCTCTCCATTACTGCAAGTAAATTGCTAGGCCAGTGCTAGGGGGAAGCGTTGAACACTGGATCTTCACCCCCACGTGAACTGCCAGTGCCGCGTAAGCCGTGCTATACACTGTTGAGACATGAAGATGCTGATTCGATCACAGATTGCTACTTGTTCTTCACCCATTGTTGTCCTACATTCTCGACCATGGTTATTCGCGAAGGATATTCCCTCAGGCTGTCTTCGTCGTTGTGGGTCGTCGTAGCGCTCTGCCAAGCAGTTCAAGCGGCATCCAATTATATGGATCAGGTGAGGTTTCACTTCGGTTCTCTCTTTGAGAATGCGTGTTTTGACCTTCCGTAGTCGTTCTACTTTGACTATACGCCGTCCTCAGAAGCAATAGCTGTTCCCGTAACGGGTAGGCCTCTGCATCTTCATTGAGAAAAAAATTACCTACCATGTCGATCTAGCCCAATGTGAAACGATACATATAGAATGGCAACGAGGAACATCATCTACAGGGTGCGTTTCACCCTCGATCTTCCATCTTTTTTCCCAGCTGATCAACGCGGTGTTGGCAGACCAAGTCCTTCTGCCCCGTACTTTCTTCAAGTGTATACGTCGTAAGAGACGCACCTCTCGTAACCGACACATATTTATTCTGTTACAGGGCTTTCGTGTTTCCATTTATCATCTCTGCTGGCAGTGACGTAACTTTCGTAAGTTGTTGCTTCGACCTGATCCGCTCTTGCTAAGCGCTCAACCTTCCATAAATTGTAGGATTGGCAAGTACCTTTCGGACCCGGAACATTAGTAAGGATGACAAAGGCTAAGTACGCGTCGGGCTCTTTCTGATATTGCTTGTACAGTATCAGGTGTGTATGTTCGACAAGAACGGCTACACCGGAGGATGTCAAGAGATTTACACGATGATCGCCAACACCAGCACCAATACCCCGTCATGTTCAAACGCCTCCTTCCCTCTCGGGCCTTTAGAAATTGACGCGCAAGTGCAAGATGGCCCACTATCTCAGTATGGCTGGGTGAATCAGGTGAACAATGCATGATCAACCAATCTGAGGTTCGCTCACCCGAAACTTACAGTGCACTGATATCGCAATTACACCAAAGAATGGTACTCCTCCATATACCCTGACTATAGCGCCTACACTTCACCCACCACGTAATATTACGATTAATGACATGAGCACTACGAACTGGACCGTCGATCTCTCATGGGCATCACCGTTCTTCATTAGCGTGGTCGACTCTCAGTTTAATTATTGGTCATATGGACCTCTTCACAGCGGTGGTGCCGGACCCACCGCATGTCTTGCTCAAGGTGATGCAGAAACCAGGTGAGTGACGCTTTGATACGCCTCCGGTAGGGTTAACACAATAGCCCTACTAGTTCATCGAATGGTCTGTCAACTGGGGGAGCTGTGGGCGTCGGCATAGGCGGTTTAGTCGTCGGTCTACTCGGTGGTGCTCTCGTCGCCTTCTTCTTCCTCCGACGACGCCGACCACGCAAAGACTTTCCCTCATCTTCGTCTAGCCTCGATAACATTGCTTCTTACCGACCTGCGCCCACTACGTCTCCTATTCAGCACCATTCACCACTACAAAATGACTCATATCAGATCGAACCTTTCAGGATGGGAGGAGAAGTCAGGAGTCTTGATCTGCGCACAACACCGAGCACCACCGAGTTCGGAGCGGCCTCGTCCACTTCTCCGCCTCCGTCAACGCGGCAGGCGGGTCAAGTGTATGTAGTACACCATGATGGTGGGAGAGCGCCCATTACTGTGTATCATGAGGACGGCACGCAGGTGGTGGAGCTACCCCCACGATATGCCGATGGATCAGATGCCTCTCCTTCGCCGGAGGCAAGGAGTAGGAGTGACATTGGGAGTGGAAGTGACGGCGTTCTTTCGAGTAGTGATGGACTCAGTTCAGCGCTTAATCAGCCTCGACAACCAAGAAGCAACCCTCGCAAGAATTCTTCACTTATAAGTCCCCGCAGTCCGACGTGAGCGTGCGTCTTCTTTTTTTGCAGGTTTATATTTATTACATTACCATGGACTCTACGATTCTATCACGTCTATACCACGGCTTCTTACTTATGACTTTCGTGCTGATCTTTTACAACATCTTTATTACAACATTTCGATTCTTATTACTTGCAGGTACATCATGATTCATGATCCTTGATCACGGCGTTTTTCTTCGGGTACTATATTACGAACAGTCTACCATATTATTGCAGGAGACTAAAATTATGTATAAAAATACCAATGCTTTAATTCGAGAACAAGGCGCGGTAAATCTTGACACGTAGAGGAGCTTTTGCGCGCTCTGCACGGTATGCTCTCATTTCTTCCACTGTTAGCCAAGATTTTCGTCCAGACTGAAGAGATGAAGTTATATATGTGGACTAGCAGATAAAACGGGGAACACGTACGTCGAGATCGATCTCCGAAGCTCGTTTGGGCAATTTTCGTTTCCACGCAAAGCCGATCACATAGAAGAGAATCATCACAGGTGCGGCAAGATACACCTCTGAGGAGAAATCATCAGAAACCACAAGCCATCACTGGTTGAAGTGCTTACCGAAAAAGGCTTCAGCGGCGGCTCTCCCACTAACTGACTCGCCAACAGGGAATATAGCCTATATGCAAGAGTAAGATGCGGGATCGAATGACTCCGAAGGGAACCACTTACGACGTAAAATTGTGCGATAAGGATGAGGCAGATGAGGACGACTCCAAACCATGATCCATAGACACCGCCCATGGCCTGATAGGGTAGCTCCTCAAGGGAATGACCCTGTGCTTTCCACGCAGCCCGGAATCGGATGCTACACGCGATACATGAGCGATTTTTGCGAAAGGAAGATAAATTCACGACGCACTGGCACAAACAGATTGCTAGCCATGTGAAAAGAGTCGAAAGACCCGAGATAGCCAAAAGCCAAGTGACTAGCCAGTCGTCAGCATTATCATATCATGACGATGAGAAACGGCACCCACACACGGTGTCACCGGCAGCAACCACGTTGACGTATGCGATGGGAGCAAAGAGGAGCAGACAAATGACAGAAGCAAGAGGCCGACTCGATTTGTCAACTAAAACAAGATATGAGATAAAAATATCCTGAGCGAACGAAACGTACTGTATTTGAAGATGTTAGGAGCATAGCCTTGCTCCGCCAACGCGGTCAAGGTTCGAGATCCTCCGTACACACAGGAGAGACCAATAGAAAGGACAGAAACACAGATGGTGGCGTTGACAAGATCTGATGCAACAAGTCAATTTTACGTAGATGTATTGGAGAGCGTGACACTTACGATTCAATCCATTGATGTGGGCCAAATCTAGGGCGATAACAAATGGTGACGCAGAGGCACCACTGCCGCCAATAAGTCGGGGTTGGTTATAAGGAAGCATCAATCCAATGATCGTCAGGGAGGTAATGTAGATAATCGTCTAGAAGTATATCAGGACGCGATTTGACATCCACAAAAAGTGGAAGACGTACAATACGCCAGAAAGTGCCCTTAACAGCACCTGCGCACAGGAGATCAGTTGATGGCTATGCCAAGGGAACCAAGCCAACTTACCCGGCATGGTTTCCCGAGGGTTGGGGGTCTCTGAAGCCGCGAGACCGACCAATTCAGTGCCAGCTGACTGGGTGTCAGTAATTTCTGCGGAGATTCACCGGCAAAGACTCACCGAAAGAAAAGGCAGCTGCGGGTAAAAAGGGTAAGAAGTACGTACAACTTTCGGTGATGAGATACTTACCAGTAACAAACACTGCGCAAACACCTTTGAATCCGTTGGCGAATGCACCTGGGTCAGACCAGTTTTTTCCACCAACGTAGGAACCAAAGTCTCCGCTCTGTGGTCCCCCGCCAGCAATGCAGATGCTTATTGAAGACTCAGTCACTCACAAATTCGAACTGATAAACCGTAGAAGACGCACATGCCGATGAAGATGAACATAACAACGACCAGTAGCTTCAAGCATGAAGACCAGAATTCTTCTTCTGCAAAACCAAGAGTACCAAAGATACTGGCGATCACTGTTACGTTTTCAGGATTCATGGATGGGGGTAATTTCCATGGAACGTACTGATGACTACCCAGAAAATGGTGATCCAGGCGGCGATAGGAACGGCGTCTGTCCAGTATTGCACCGTTGTACCAGCGACGGTAATTTCCAGAGGTAGAGTGGCGAACCATTGGAAAACGTAGTTCCAACCCATAGCGAAAGCGAATGAGGGGTCAAGAAAACGGTCCGCAAGTGTGTAGAAGCCACCGGACACGGGATACAGAATGGACATCTCACCAAGAGCCTGTGTACGTAGGAACGTGAGAATAGCACCACGACCGAGAGAAAAAAATGGCCTCACCTGAGTAACATTTATCAGCATTATGCCGATGAGGACCCATGCGATCAAGACACCAGCGGGACCGCCTGTGTGGAGGGCAGAGCCAGAACCAACGAAGAGACCTGTACCGATACTTCCACCAACAGCGATCATGTTAAGATGGCGCTTCTTCATCTTGGGCTGAAGCATCGGCGCATCAGCCTTCAGGTGCTCGGCGTCGACATGGTCTCCAGTCACCACTTGTTGACTGAAAACCCCAGTCAGTTCCCCACTTCAAACGACGAGAAAAAGTACGGCGCACCCGGTAACACCTGGTGCTCGCTTGAAGCTCTCGAAACTGAGTCCAAGGCGTGTCCATATGCTCTCCTTTGAAGGATCGTAAAAGGCAGGATGGTCGACTGGGTGCACATCGCTGCTGCTGGACACTGTATCCAACTTTTCCTTGTGCTCCATGGTGGTAGAAGTGAGGAGGGGTACAGGAACTTACGGATCAGATAGAACCAGCGTTTATACAGCCCACGTCATGTTGCCTGGATTTCAAGAGTCCGCATGATAAGAAACTGATGCTCATGGAAGGGTCCCATACGGTCGCGTACCGATAAGAGGTTCCTTCCTAATTTGAACAATTTACCGTAGTATCCACCTGGACCCTTAATCCCCTACTTTCTTTCTGTTTCGAGTACACATCAGTCATGACATTTCTCCAGTGAACTGGCTGTAATTTTATGGGTCGTATAGGGCTTGATTCAAGTCCCAAGAGCCGAAGTGCCATGTGATGAACGTAAGGGCTAGAATGTCGTCGGAAGATGCACACAACCTGGACCTTAGATGTTTGAGAGCGTGTGGTTCGAAACGCGAATAGGGACGATATAAATCGGCACTTATCCTGAGCTGGGACCACAAAAGGGAACCTTTTTCAAAGCCAATATTACGCAGTTCTTGGAATAGTTGGAGCCCCATGCGGAATTATAGATCAATCGAATTGCCTTCGGTTGATGGGGGCATTGGTCGCGTAACAACGCAGGCCGCTGCGAATAGAGATCCACAAGGTAAGCTATACCGCGGCGCCAGGCTTATACTTTGTCTTCTGATTCATATGTGGGGGGCATCGATGCGCCACAAAGCGAACCCGCCTCCCATGTGAAGCCGTCGGTCAGGCGGAATAGGATATGATCGATCAGTACTAGTCTGCATTGTAGACGGCCCAAGCGGTGTTCGTGTTACACATGCTCCTAGTGCTATCAAGACACTTAGCGCGGTCACAGATAACAAGATCCTCCAAGGAATACAGCAAAAACGGAACGTGGGGCTACAGCTATTTGATGACAATCAACTTCGCTAGCTGAGTTCCCGCTATTAATTTTAGAGTAAATGATGTTGCCATGTGTTTTGATGCTTCAGGTCATAGCAGTATAAGCACACAGAAAGATGAATCAGGCCTCTTCTCTCGTCCTACACGCAGAGACGTCGTGCATAAGTCGGCCCTGGTCCATTGAATATGAATGGTGTCTATTTTGACATCAGGAGAACCGGTGGTAAGATAAGCGGTGAATGCGTTCCTGTTGAGTTTTCCGGTGTCAAAATATATACTTGGATTAGACCCCACACCCCCAGATCAAGAGAAGCCGCTCGCGCTTCGAGGAGCCAATAACTGAACGGGAATTTCAACAATCTGCTGGCAGAATTCAGGTCGTGTGACAGTAGAAGTCTTCATCGTCTGGTCTGAGGGAGGGTCATCGCAGCGATAGGTGACAGATCTACTGGAACATACCCGCCAAGTGCTTCGCCATCCAAGAGCTGTTGACACCGAGACAGCATGTAAGCGGTTTTTGTTTCGATACCATAGGCCCGCTGTACGTCGTTGATCGAGCAATTTGATTGTCGCTTCAGGGGACTACTGATAAGCACTTGCTCGGGGTAGTAGGCTCCGACAATGTCATATAGTATAGTATACATCTATCGAGGCCCGTTTGACTCTATTAACCCAACCAGGAAACTGGATTGATTTAGAAGGTGAACTTGTGATGTGACAAAGCACTCACCATGGCCATGGCCATCAGCGCTACCCTGTCCCCAGGCTCAAGTAGCCGCACGAACTCATGCGACAAGCCAACCAGACCTTTCATCGACCGTTGCTTGATCCCTTCATCCACGCGTGGCCAGACAATCGTATGTTCCTTGTATACGCCTTGGGCAGTAACATTGGCTCCGACATGCCATCTGCTGTCATCCTCCTCGTGGGAACGTACTTCAGTAGCTCGTGCTGCGCTGTGCACATCATCTGGGAGCTCTAATCCCTCCCTATACAGATCCACAGGCATTCTTAGGGCTTCACTGAGCCACCACGGGTCTCCGCGTATTATTGCGGTCTCAAACCACGTCCATGACCCTTCGTAAGTTCCTGTTGGTAGGCAATTGTGAGATTCGAAGTGATACGAGAGGCAGCAAACATACCTCGGTGCTCAGGCTCGCCTCCAATACCCTGGTCGCAACTCTCAATTACGAATTTCACCGAACGCACTTTAACGTCTTGGGGAATAGGAGGAGAGACGAGATAGCACCACTCGGCCTTTGGAAATGTTTCTCCTGTGGAAACGGCTGGGGCTCCCATTGCTATGCGGCGCCTTTCACGAATACGGGGCCAGTACTGAGCAAAGCCGAGTATATCATCGATGATCTCGAGGGGGAGGTAGCTGTTCAGAATACGTTTGACAGAAAAGACATCATCGTCAGATGGGATGTGATCTTCGTGTTCATTCGTATCATCTGTCCTTGTCAAGAAAGTGTGATCTTGAGATGAGGATTGTTCAGATCCCATGGCCTTCAGCTGAAATAGGCTCGGACAGATTGATACTTGACAGTGAGCTCAAGCCAAGTGGCGAGCGAACGAAAGTCTGTGTGACGATTTCAGTTCAGCATCGGTACATGTACAAGGAATGAGAACCTACAAGGAATCGAGGTTGTTGAGATTCGGACAAGCCGGCATCACTCGGCATGCTTAGTAAGGATGGAAAGAGTACGAAAGATGGAGAAGATACTAGATTAAGTAGTATCTAGTATATATACAAGTAAATAATGGGCAGACTCCTTGCGAGTTTGTAACCCAGTAGCCAGGGAAGCTACGAGCATATACTTAGTAATTCCAACAGAGGTGGTGGTCGATGGTGAAGACGAAATCGAACACATCTCAGTGAATGTCGGTGAGGCCGCGGATATTCGGTCCGTAACCGGGAATTTCTTTGGGGAGTTATGTGACATATCACGTGAAGTCACAACTCTTCGTCATCGCGGTCGACGTCGGGTCGCAATTTCATTCTCAACTCTCATGCTTTCACGAACGGTGCAGCGGGTGCGTGCTCAGGATCCGGTTTTCTTCTATCTAATGCTCTACAACAGACCGCTGCGCGTCGGCTTCGACAGCAGGCTGGCCGATGGACGAGTCAACGAGGACTGGCGACCCCGACCGAGCCCTATGACGTTGTTGTCATTGGCGCCGGTGAGTAGAGCGTTACAAGTAGCAGCAACCTCGACCCTCATCATTTTCAGGTCCTGGAGGCTACGTCGCCGCTATAAAGGCTGGTCAATTGGGTCTGAAGGTGCTCTCCACATCGTCTCCGAAAAAAATTGGTTTACTAATGCAGTTTATAGACCGCCTGCATCGACAAACGCGGTCCTCCCGGTGGAACTTGCCTGAATGTCGGCTGTATACCGTCAAAGGCCATGCTCAATAACTCTCACATTTACCACCAAACGCAACATGACTTGCAACGCCGGGGTATCGATGGTGCGTCTTCAGCCTGCGCGGAATAACGTGTCATTAACTATCTTCTTAGTTAGTGGTGTCAGCCTAAACCTTCCACAGATGCTCAAGGCCAAGGAACAATCCGTGACCGGTCTTACAAACGGTATCGAATTTTTGTTCAAGCAGAACAAGGTCGACTACTTCAAGGGCGCGGCTTCGTTCGTTTCTCCTACACAGATTGCAGTAAAGCTAAACGATGGATCCGAGAACTCACTAGATGCAAAGAGTGTTATTATCGCTACCGGCTCTGAAGTCGCGCCTTTCCCTGGCGGTGGTATTCAGATTGACGAGGAGCAAATTGTTAGCTCAACCGGGGCCCTCTCACTACCGAAAGTTCCTGAAAAGATGGTCGTCATTGGTGGTGGTGTCATCGGTCTCGAGTTGGGTAGTGTTTGGAGTCGTCTCGGAGCTGAGGTCACTGTTGTCGAGTTTTTGGGTGCAATCGGTGGTGCTGGTATTGACGAGGAAGTCGCGTAGGTTCATCTGCTTCCTGTCTTATCTGCTGCTGACTATCATCAGTAAACAATTCCAACGATTATTGACTAAACAAGGCGTGAAGTTCAAGACCAACACCAAAGTCCTGTCTGCGGACAAAGAAAACGGCAAGGTTGTCATCAAGACGGAGGCTGCTAAAGGTGGAAAGGAGGAATCATTCGAAGCTGATGTTGTTCTCGTTGCTGTTGGACGCCGACCGTATGTTGAGGGTTTGAATCTTGAGGCTATCGGTGTGGAATTGGACCCCAAGGGCCGTATTGTCATCGACGACCAGTTCAACACCTCGATACCTAACATCAAATGCATTGGCGATGTTACCTTTGGACCTATGCTTGCCCACAAGGCCGAGGAAGAGGGCATTGCTGCCGTCGAGTTTATGAAGACCGGACATGGACACGTCAACTACAATGCTATCCCGTCCGTCGTGTACACCCACCCCGAAGTAGCATGGGTTGGAAAGACAGAACAGGAACTTAAAGCCGCTGGTGTACAATACAGTATCGGCAAGTTCAGCTTCACTGCCAACTCGCGTGCCAAGACCAACCTCGACATGGATGGCTTCGTCAAGATTATCACTGAGAAGGAGACTGACAAGATCCTCGGCGTACATATTATCGGTACGTTTTTGTCTTCAAATTCATCCGTCCTACGGCTCATACTTGGGGCATAGGACCTAATGCCGGAGAAATGATCTCGGAAGGTGTTCTTGCTATTGAGTACGGTGCTAGCGCTGAGGATATTGCGCGCACGACGCATGCTCATGTACGTTTCCACACTCTTGTTGAATCTCTGTCCGATCCTGATGATGTATCCAGCCTACGCTTAGCGAAGCTTTCAAGGAGGCTGCCATGGCTGCGTATGGCAAGCCCATCCATATGTAATACCTCTCTGCATATCATCTCGCATACATAAAATAGATTTCTTTAAGCCTCTGGTAGACTTTCAGTGACACCTCACTCCTTACCACCACCAGAGACGTGCCTATGGACAGGAGTTGGGTAGATAAGTTCTCACTTTGAACCCAGGGACAAACACTTTCAGCATTGATGTCGTTGCCGTATGGCATCTTCTCATCGCAGATGACATCGTTTGCAGAAGTTCAAGATCAATTATTCAGTCCCATCAAGTTCTCATTGCTCCTGCTTCGATGTACTCCACAAAGTATCTCTAGACAAGACGTACGCCGGTGACTCCGTTTCAGCCATCCACTAACTTTTGCTAAAAACGATGTAACTCGACAGGTATCCCATCAGGCGAGTGGAGCATTTCCAAGAGTGCTGCAGATAGAAAATGTAATTTATCTGGGGATTTCCAATGATGCGCATGTACGTGCTAATGGTTTTCTCCCAGATGCACTATCTTGTATACCTGGGGTCGAGTGTCCTTAGAGGTCGTTCAGTCATCAATCTGGTATCAAAGTATTCGGAACTAAGATGTGAGACAGCTCAATACTCATTGATATCACCACCTCCGAAACTCAGCAACCCATCTTGATCGCTCAGGTGCTGATCAGCCTGTTCTCCGAAAGCTTACCATCCGCCATCAGTGCAGCATTCAGTAATATTGGCAAACGTGCACCACAGCTTCCCCAACAGTGGCGTTGTTGAACTTTGCTCATATGCTGATCAGCCACTCCTCAGGAGGTTTACCATCAGTACAATATTTCAGGAATGTTGACGAGCGTGTGCCAAGTTTACCACCAGTTTCCCAAATGGCAATGTTGGACTCTGTTATCTGGTCACCGGAACACGCACATTTCATAGCCACGGGAAGTTATCTGATTCTGATTTTCGTGGAGTTTGTGAGTAATCTACCCGTACCGTTGGAGAAACGGGCATGAACAGGGTACTTACGATGACGAGATCTTTCCGCTAAAATACACGCGACTTCAGAAAGATCTTGTCTCATTTTCGTGTATTTGGTATGCCTGACAAGTTGAGGATGTTGCATCGAAAAAATCATGTTTTTCGCAAGTCCTTCGGGCTTTAAGTTCGCCGTACGTCCCGTCGTCATCCGGTCTTCTCTCTCTCAGTGGTGCTGACAAAGACTCGCTGACAGTTGGTTTCGCCTCTACACCTACACAAACACGACGGCGATGCTCATGAATCATGATAGATCAAGTCTTACCTGGTAAGAGTTCATCTATAACCCCTTGTGCATATTTATAACCGCGGAAGTCTCTGTTTGCTCCTAGCTAACGTTCATATGGACAATTTGATGAGCATCGCTTGCTACTATTCTAGCATCTGTAGAAGGCAGCTCTATATCCACGATCGGCTGTGGATCAATAGGATTTTGGTGCCATATGCATTCTCTTGTTGCCTTCATATCTCCTGGAGATGTATATTGCCTTAGTGCCGGAAACGCGAAAGAGTAAGGATCATTGTTGCGGCGTCGACACCTATCTGAAGTTTTTATGTCGCTCTGATTTGAAACATGATCCGGGAAGTATTATCTCTGTGAGTATCTTGGTTGATTATCTATTGCTGTACTACGCCTACGGCACTGTGAGACTTACACAGAATCAAGTACACGCTTTAGTACGATGGACGGTCTTGAAACTTCTTAAAAACATCATGATACATCCCTAAGTCTCGCCTCATAGCTCTCCGTCTTCAGCCTCATGTCTGATTCTTCACCACGCTCCACAGCGAAAAGTATCGGAGGATCCACGGTCTGGGAAGACCCTACCATTGAAGCATCCGATAGTAGTTCAACTATCGGTACGGTTACTGTGCCGAACGCAGTATCAATCCCATATACGCGTGGAAACATCTGGTTTGTTGCCAGTCTCGTCTCCCTCGCTGGTCTGGCAAGGTTAGTACTTCATTGTATCACAATCCATCGAAACGTGCTCAAGAATAAATCCTTCACCAGCCCATTCCCCTCAACGATATACTATCCCATTCTCCCCGTTTTGACACAAGTGTTCCATGAGACGACTGAACGATTGAATCTGACTCTTACTATGTTTATGGTACCTATGGCTGTTTGTGAGATATTTTTATATCCGTATACGGCGTCAGACCTCATATTGGATCGACAGTTCCTATGATATGGGGACCGCTATCAGACAGATGGGGTCGTCGACCCTGTATCATCGCGAGCTTGGCCATTTTAACTTTGACTTGTGTTGGTCTTGCACTCGTACCAACCAACGCGTTTTGGCTATTAATGCTTCTCCGATTCCTTCAGTCTGCAGGATGTACTGGCACCGTTGCTTTAGGTTTGTTGAATTATTCTTCTCCATTCTATCTTTGATGACCCATCCGGCTGTGGATGCTTAGGTGCCGGTGCCATCGCTGACATCACGACACGCGCTAATCGAGGCGGTTATTTCGGAGCTTTTAACGTCGGTCCTATGGTTGGTCCCTGTATCGGTCCTGTAGTCGGCGGTCTACTTGCTCAATATCTCGGTTGGCGGTGAGTGAATATTTCCAAACGGTTGCCCTTTACTGAAGTACACAGTTCCATCTTTTGGTTTCTGACAGTCTTCTCGGCAGTAATACTGGCAGTATTGGTCCTGTATGTGTTTCTATAGCTTTGGTTTGGTGCATCTTACTCGTCATCATATTTGCTTCGGACAGATTCCTCCCAGAAACCTTGCCTTGTATCGTTGGAGACGGCAGTATACGGCCGTCATACATTTACCGACCTTGGATTAAAATCTTCCACCGAGATAAAAATCCCCAGAAACCGACAAGCACACATAGACCACTTCCGAAGCCCTTTTGCAATCCGTTCTCACTGATTGTACATCCAGACATTCTTATCGGCCTGTTTTATGCCAGCATTTCATTTGCCATACAATTCAGCATCTCTGGAACCCTGGCAAATGCATACAAAGTGCACTACCCATCTCTCAATAGTGCCAATGTCGGTCTCTGTTATTTGGCCAATGGCGGAGGCATGATTCTGGGTGCATTTAGTAATGGCAGGCTTCTTGATTTCGATTATCGTCGAGCGCGCATAAGCTCATGCGTTCTACTCAAGACAAGACAATAAAAGAAGATACACAACACAGTGACACCGTTCCGCTAGAATTAGTGCGGCTTCGGTGGAGTCCCTACTTCATTATCATGTATGCCGCATGTGTAATAGGCTGGGGCTGGTGTGTAGAAAAGTCAGTGCCTCTCGTAGGACCTCTGATTCTACAAGCAACTCGTACGTTTTCTTCAACCATTTTGTGGCCTCTATCTGCGCTTACGAACACTGTAGTTGGTTTCGCATGCATGTCTATTATCAATACCATCATGACGCTTATGGTGGATCTCATACCGAACCAAAGTTCGTCAATAATTGCCTGTGTATGTATTTAATCTGCCGTGATCTTTATTCTCAACATCTGAAATATCAACAGGTCAATTTCATGAGATCTTCGCTTGCTGCGATTTTAATCTCGGTACAGGACAAGGCCATCTTGAGCCTCGGCTATGGATGGACCTACACGATATTGGGAGTAATTTGTGCCCTTATGCTTCCTTTGGTATTTTTGGAGATCAAAGTTGGTCCCATTTGCCGAGAACGTCGACGAAGAGCCACGATGCCTCATTGATGTCTGTCTAATTTTCCCAGTACAACCTAGAAGCATGGTAAAGAGCACAAGTTACGCACCACGTTGCTAGTGCCAATGACGCTCGCCGACTGTATAACTGTATACTTTTTCTCTCTCTCGACTTGCATCATGTACTATTTAAACGTCTTTCTCTTCCCGGTCTCAGTTAGGCCTTGCTCGTCTAAACGGTGTATTTTAGAAATGGCCAAGCACTACCCACGCTGAAATATGCCATCAAGGCTTGCCTGTCAAGGTTGTAGACCGGGCCGGCGCTCCCGATTGGGAGCATCTTATTACTTACGAAGAACTGCCGAGGTAGATTAGTTTGCGCTTATTTACCTGAGCTGTATCAGCGGAGGTGGCCAATAAATCCAGTTTATCAGTTTATGCATGCACAAATGCCACCAATAGTGACGAGAGCCACGAGACTGGGATCTTCTCACTGTGTACGAATCGAAGGGCTTCCGCTGTCACAGCTATTTGAGGTACACACCAGAAGGCGTCGAAGATTTTTTTAACTTATTGGCTCCTTATCAGCTTCAGTCAGAACGGAAGAGAAATGAAGGCCCGGACTTCAAGGTACTTTTTTATGACAAGTTTTGTGAAATCAAGCCAAGGCGAGAAAAAGAACTACTAGCACCTTCGGTACCATAGGCAAACTCGTTCCTAATGATTTATGTCCCCGTACAAATGGTATTCTTCACATTGTCTAACTAAAGTCCCATAAAGTCGCAGCCGGATACTTCTCCCCTTTCCCTTCATACTCGAAATGTTTTACCGTCAATTGCGCTGCGCGTAGAAAGAGTGTACCATCAAGCTTGTCTGCTCCCTTGAGTTTCGTCTGCGAAAAATCGGGTTGACCGTGCGGACGCGCTCCATAGAGTGTCGCATAGTGTACAAACGCTCTTTGGATTTTACATAAATGATCATCAGGGTGGACGACTGCTTGTTGAATGATCGCAAACCACGGATTGGGCACGGAAGTTAGATTCCAGGTTGGGGTGGAGAGCATAGGCTCCGAGTCCTGGTTTACCGGAGTGTCGAAGAATTTGGGTATGTCGAAACCGGGCCGACCACGAGCGACCCACCAGGCGAGGGACACGGCCATGTAACTTCGGAGAAGGAGTACTTGTGAAGGAGGAGTGAGATATGCTGCGAAAGACGGTAAAAATAGCGAAGAGGTGACAAGATGCATGCTATATAAAAATTCAATGGGTTGGCTCATTCATTTGTATGAAAGCCAAAATTTCAAGTACGCACTGGAAGAAATCAGCATAAAACTTCTTTCCAGGACGAAACCCCACGATAGCATATAGGATGGTGTTCATCCATTGCAGTTCTTCGATCTTACGATTGACATCCTTGGGACCGAGCGTCCACTGGTTCGTATATCCAAGTAGGGTCTTTCCGTTGTCCCGAAGCGTATATGCGAAAAATTCGGGGTCACTGGTGTCCGGAAACTTTAGCGTGTCGTCCTTGAGAACCCGTGCGAGGATATCGAATGCATGAGTCTCTGGTTTAATGTCTTTCGGCTCCGAGTGCAGCGTGAGATTCGCAGAAAGCTTCTCTGCGAGGGGATCGACCGGTTCGAAGAAGGAAGGGGGCAAGAGGAGTTCGAGATGATCGTGATGAACTGATGCCTGTGCGAGACCTGCATCCAACGATAATATTACTATATGGTCGAGGCGATTCTAATGTTATACTACCTTCGACGATCATACCCGGTAAACCGAATTCAAGACCATATCCAGTGTGGATGATGGGGTGCACCAAGCCACTGAGCAGACGTTTAAGCATAGCCGGCTGCTTCTCCCCAGCAGGGCTGATATTAGCAGACGGGGAGAAGACAAGCTCCTCGAGCACCGTCGCAATACCTTTGTCCTTGATGTTCTCTCTGAAAAATGTCTTGTATGCTTCATAATATCTTGAATAATTTTCAACGTCAGTTGCATTTGATGAAATTCCGTACATACTGATCATCTCCCAAGTGAATAGTAAAATTCTCCGACGAAATGTCATTCGGGGACTTGATGGCGGGCCTTTGCATGGGAACGTACTCTTGATAGACGGCTTCAATGGTTTTCTTGTTCGCCCCAAGAGCCCAAATCGCGAGAACATGGTGCGTGATATGGCTGTGGTCGGTTGTAAACTTCGTAATCGAAGCAGCGTCCGCCACGAGGCTCTGAACTCACTTGTGAAACCTTATGTGATTGAAAAAGACGTGCCATTTCTCATGGTTATCTCGGAGAATATTCTGGAGCGAAAGTGTGGATTCCGCGTCGATGCCCGGGATGGTGTTCGGAGTGAACTCGGAAGGAAGGATGGTGGGTGGTGGGAACCATTCGAAGGTAGGCGTAGACATCGTGATTCCTGTCAGGACTCTAAGTCAAAGGTCCATGACTTGCATACTTATACGAAGTAAGGCGTAAAGAACATCCGCTCAGAAGTCACAGCTGACCTTGGGGCATGATGATACTGATGACGAAGGAGGCGTATCATCCCAATGACTGACAGCCCAAATTGAAGCACATAAATTCAAGTATTTCCTGAGCGAATCGGAATGCCTTTATCAGTAATTAATCGATGAAACGTGGAAAATACTCATACGAGCAATGAATATAAATATAAGCTTCGTTTTCTCGGGGTAAACGATGGATTCATTACCAGTCCAACGTGGGAAAGCCAAGGGAAAGCAGAGTCCCAAACCTATGGGCACGGTAGGAATCTACCTGAGAGGGCAACCCAATCATGTGAGTCTTCCAACCACATCCCATGGTTGCCAACAGTCTAGGGAGCCATCATATTGATGCTGATCGACTCTGTGGCCCGGGCCAGGCAGTGGTCAGAAGGTAAGTCCAAAATAGGTCAACTCGGGATGCGTCACAAAAGGCAGTTCGGCGGCAATCTTTCGACAAGATATTTTTGGACTTCAACATTCAGGGCCCAGGAGTATTCATAGTCTTGTACTTATGCCATGTAACCATTAAAATACGAGTATGAGGCTACTGTAATGGGTAGTAAGATAAGCATGGCGTTGATCAACAGCGGAAGGATGCATCATCGAGATGGTACCAAGTAAGTATCGAAAAATTAGGTGCGTAAATTAAGAGCAAGGTAGCAAGCAGGCAAAGCAAATACACAGTAGCTGCGAATCGAAACGAAAATCAGCCGAATGCCAGCTGTAAGCAAATCATGGGGGCGAAGATACGGTCAACCCCAATTCTTTGGAGTACGTCACTTCCAGCCACTCCGAGTCCTCCTCGCAACCCAGATCGCGTTTCGCGCTAGTCCAGAAGCTTCGCTGACGTCCCGCTGACTCTTCAGGTATATCCCACAGGAAGCTCTTCTCCGAATACTCCGATGCGGGTGAATTACACTCCGAGGAACTCGAACTCAAGCTCAGAGTCCTTCGTCGGGTCTCGAAGAGTGATGGCGGAGTAGCTGCATCAAGTTCGGATAGATCGAAATATGGTACAGGCTTACGCTTCACTTTCCGCACAGCGCGATGAGGAGAAGGATAAGACATGGAATCTCGCGACTGAAGAGGCTTGGGAGGCACAGGTGGAGGTGAAAGCAGCACCGGAATGAACTTCTTCTCCACCTTAGCCTGAACCACGACACTCTCCCTCTGCTTGGGGAAAACAAGGTCCACGGGGACGCCATCCCCGAGCTTCCTTCGTAATCGGTCCATTTTCTGCCGCCGCAGACTGTTGTGTGACGGAATGGTGAATTCTGGGGCCATCGGAGAGTCTGGGGGGGTCATAACGGAGGGGGAGAACGAGTCTGCAGCCAGAGGAGACGCTGGAATGCTGGGCAGAGCTCCGGGGGACTTTGACAGCTTCATAAGCGGAGGCTTCGAGCTTGGCCATGGTTCCTCGACGCTCAACCGCCGAGATGGCATGGACCGCGACCGCGGCCTGTCAATAGACGTCACCCGATACAACGAACGCGAAGAGTCCACGCTGCTGCGCGACGATGTCGATGGTCTCGAAGGGATTGACTCAGAATCCCCGACGAATGGAAGATCTAGGACTGTTCGTATCAGATATCAGTTTTTTAGTTGGTATTTGGTATGATAGATCGAAAACTTACTGAGGGATCGTCAATGAAATGGGGCGCGGAACCTAATACGCGCTCGAGTTTCTTCGTCTTGCGGAGGAGTCGAGATCGCTCGAGGGACGAGAGGCAGTTCGTCGTCGGTGGAGGGGGAGGGAAAACGATTTTCGTCGTAGCAAGCATTGTGAGTGGGGACCGTTACGACCGATATTCATCAACATCAGTACTTATACACCTCGCCATTGTGCATCACAAAAGAAGGCGGACCCGAAATGAACTAGACAGCCCATCTTATTGTCAACACGGAGTTATTTTTCCACCCAAGGCACGTAACCACTTACCTTATTGTTCGGAGAACAAAAACAAAAAAAGCATGAAGCTAAAGCATATTTAGAACGTAATCACCTAAATAGAACTTCCATGACGCTTTGACGTGAGTATACGCGTGTACCTGGAAAGATAGAACGGGGAGCTTTAGGATTTAATCAAATAGTCAAAGATGCAGTACAGTAGCGTACAGTAGCATGGCAGTTACAGTTAGATAGTGATTTATGGTCATTATGACGGTAAAAATGGAAATCCGTGATAGAGAAGCGGTGGATCATTCGAAAAGTGCTCCCGAAGAAAAAATCAAGTGAGTTGAACCTGCAAAAAAAGAACACGAAACCGAACACACGCGCTAGCCCGTTTCACCGCAATCCCCCCTCCAGATCCGTAGCAAACCTGCCTTCTCCATACCCTCCCTTGCTTGGCGACCCGTCATTGACAACTTTAACGTGCCCTAGAGATCCAAAGTCTTGCTGCATCGGGCTTCCGTCGGCAGGGGGAAACGACTTCCTCTTCGTGTCATGTTCATCCACATACGCATCGAGATAATCATAATCATCCGATACTGGTGAATCCGACCGTTCCCTCTCTGCAAAGCTGTCCCCTTTACCGTCCTGGGATACTGCCACGCTCCCCCGGTTGGGCGGTAGAGGAGAACTTGCAACAACTGACCGTTTCTTGTTGAACGATAGCGGACTTGTATCAGCGGGTCCAGGGACGGGGATCGGGACGGGGGGTAGAGGAGGTGAACCTCCAGCGCCCAAACTTGCAGTGGGACTAATGCTAAAATCGGCTGTGCTTCCATTGTTCACTCTTGGCGGTGGTCGTCGGAACGCAGCTGCAGATATGGTCCGCGCCCCAGAAGGGACCTGCGCCGACGAAGAACTAGATGAAGAGGATCTCACACGCCCTGCAAAAGCTGGCCGGGGAACTGGGAATTCGGGGGCATTGGTACGGTAAGGAGAGTTCAAAGAGGGTCCAGGAGACGATCGACCACCTGCGAGGTGAACTGTGGGCGGTAATGGACGGCTTTCGATTAGTGGGCTACTCGGGGCTTCACTGCGCGATCCAAATGAGCTCGACGAGCGATGTGCTTGTGCATACGACTGTGCTGGAGTAGGTACGGTAGTCTCAATATTGGAGATCGAGCGATGAGCGAACGGAGCTAGCGGAGGAGCAAGAGGAGATGGTTCGCGGTTTGGAGGTGGACCATAACCAAGCGAGGAAGGTGCAGAGACTAGTGGGCGACCACGCTCGGGCGATTCTTCTGGCTCTTTTCGTGGAGAAGGAGGCGGTAGAGGAGGATTGAACGTTAACGCATCTAACTCTCTACTGACTTCCCTAGCAGCTGCTGCATTCAACTCTCGTTCCTCATCCTCTGGTGACACCGGAGGCACAGGAATCCGACGAGGTGAACGACCTGGAGGAGAGTCTTTCTTAGGCTCCGGCTCCACTTGGGCTTGATGTTTTTCCACCTCCTCGTCGACATCGCTGACGCGCCCAAATCGGACATGCTTATCGTCTCCGTGCTCATTCGCGGCGTCTTCTTCGCCCGCCATGTAAGCGAGTTCTGCATCATCAGACAAAGTAGTTGATACTCGGTGCGAGCCTGGTTCAGAACCGAGCAGCACTGCGGCGCCAGGAGGCGGTCCTGGAGGCGGGGCATACAGATGTGAATGAGATACCTCGTAAGATGGTGCAGGATCATCGACGGGGCCCTCGAGACCTGGGACTCTCAACGCCTCAGCGATAGACGATGAGAAGGATGGTTCGGGTTCATGACTCTTGAGCAGAGGAGGTTCAATGCCGAAAGATGGTTTAACTGGGAAAGAACTAGGTGGTCCCGAACCGGAATACCCAAACTTTTCCGGTTCTCTGCTCCGTGGGCCAAAGCTGTCTCCGTTGCGACCCTGTACTATGGGAAGCGAGTCCATCCGGGTCACAGGCGTTGAAGGGCCATTGGCTCCACCTGACGCGTCTGAGGCATCGAGGAAATGGCCTCCGCTCATGCCTTGTGGCGTAGACAAATAATTAGAGCTCGACAGGGTTTCATCTAGTCCCGCGTGTCGGACCGGGGAGCCGGGGAGGGAAGGCATTGGAGGTCGCTGTAGCTGTTCCCGGGGTTCAGAAGCGACGGTGGAAAAACCAACCTGATTGACGGCTTTGTACGTTTCTGAGACGAGCATCTCTACCTTGGGATGGCCAGTGTACATCAATCTAGGCATCCCAGGCTGCGTCACATCCTCTGGAATCTCCGAGACAATCAATTTTCCATAGTCTCCTACAATCTGAAGAATGGATTAGGGCATGAATTACAAAATGAATAGTGGAAGAGGTGAGAATGAAGTTATGTCAGCTTGGAGGAAAAGGACATCTGCAGGAGATCGCCAATTCGAATCCTTGGCGTGGCAATCCGCAGGCGCACGCGACCTCCGTGGAAGGAATTAACCAGAACAAGCATGTAAATGCCTTGTATGCACGCAATAAAGGTCAATTAGGATAGAAATGAGACAACGTACCACTCCCTTTTCGCTCAACTCGAGCAAACCTCCAAATTTCAAGCCCATCATTGACCGTGTTGTAGACCGCTTGAAGTCTCCCAGCGACGCCTCCTCGGTCATGATATCAGAGTCCAAGGACCGAATCTGATCTCGGAGTTGATTGAGGGTGTCCGTCTGCATTGCGAGGTTCTTGTGCTCGGGACTCATTTTACTGAGCTTCCGCTCCGCAGCCTCGGCCCTGCTGACGATGACCTTCCTCTTTCGCTTGAGATCGTCAAGAGCCTCTTCTCGCGCCCGAATGGACTTCATATGGTCCCGAATGGCATGCTCGTGTGTAGCATACGAGGTTAGGGCATGAGTGAAATGGGCTATGATTGACGTTGATGCACCTAGTACATCCTAGCAAGGTTCGGATCAGGATTTTGGATATATAGGGAGGTAAAGCTCACCCCAAGGTCCTCTCCTTCTCCTATACCCCACCCGCGCAAGGCTTCCGCAGCTTTCGTCAAGTCAACACTGAGTCTCTGAAGCCTGGCCTTTACTGAGCGATAAGTCATCACATACGTGGGTAGAGTACATACGATATCAGCACAGCTTTCTCTGCTGTGATAAGATCTTGCAGAGGACGTATATTGCTATGACCGGCTAAGGATGGTAACGTCGAATTGTGTGCAAGTCTCGTTGTTGCAGTTTTGAACATGGTCGAAATTTCCAGACGTGGCAAGCGCAGCCAGTAGTAAGTAATATACACCTAGACGCCGGCGGAGAATCGTCGTCGTGGTCGGATGTAAAGAGACGAGCCCGCTGTCATTAGATAGGCGCGAAGCACAGCCTCATCGTATGACCAAAATTATGTCATCCGATATTCATTAATGCCACGGTCCGGTCCCGACGACACGTCACTTTGCAGTGCACTGAGAGACCAGTGTGTTGATTCTATACTGAATCTCAGGCGTTGCTGATCTTTTCCATCCACAGGTGCAGTCCTTGTAGACACTGCATAGGATTACTGTATCGGTATTACGTAGTGGTAAGCTTGCTTGTTATTTCACCATCACTTGACTATGACGGCTTTCAGTATTACAGGCCGAGTATTGGGGTTCGCACTCTTCTTCCAGACAAGAATCCGTAACAGATGGAACGACCCTTAATCGGTGACTCCCAAGGACGATACAGAATCCACATAGTGGGGAATTCTGGCAAGTCATGTCACACGAATACAAAGCACAAGTTGAAGAGCTGAATATCTCACAGGTACTGGGAAGGCAAGCAACGTTTTTTTTTTCATAATTCCTTGCCAATCGGACTTTCAATGAACAGAGCACGGTTGCGAAGAAGCTATCCCAAATCCTTGACATCCCCTATGTCTCGCTTGACAGCTTATTCTGGAGACCGAATTGGGAAGAGACCCCCCATGCAGAATTTAAAGCTCTAGTGAGCAAAACGATGAACGATAATCCAAACGGATGGATTATCGATGGTAATTACCAAAACCACGTCGGAAAGCTTGTGCAGGATACCGCTACCGATATTATCTGTG
Organism: Armillaria luteobubalina; assembly: GCA_030435615.1. Classification (NCBI taxonomy): domain Eukaryota; kingdom Fungi; phylum Basidiomycota; class Agaricomycetes; order Agaricales; family Physalacriaceae; genus Armillaria; species Armillaria luteobubalina. The sequence continues at coordinate 199,053 of JAUEPU010000042.1, forward strand.
AGTGCTTGCGACGAATTTCTAGTAGTTGAACTTGTGACCGAACCTTCGCAGGGCTTGACCCCCCTTTTCTTCTCTATTTTCCCCGTGTTCTTGTGCGAACGTTTCTCCGACTCATTGGTCTCGAAACTCCATGTAGTCCAGGCTGTAAAGAGTCCTTCAGAGAGGTTCTTTTCTCGCGTAACAGCATTTTGTGCTGGTGTTGGTGTGATCATCGGGTTCATCGCGAACGCGGTGGTAACCGCATGAAAGAAATCGGGCTTGGAGTAGGTTCTGACGTTGAAAATCAACGAATGCGTCGACTGGGTGGATGGGGCAAGGAGTTAAGCGAATGGATCAAGCGTGTCGAGAGTATGGTTCGAGGGAGATGACGCAGGTTTCGTGCGTTTGCAGAGGCATATACAACATTTTCTGGTGATTTTCCCAATTTCATGTGAACTGAAGGTATACATTCGACAGATGATGGACTGGTTCAATACAAAGACACGCAGTATAAATCTATGGCTCTGGTGAAACTGGACCACGCAGCAAACCTGATAATTTGTTGTGAATCTTTCAAAATGGTAATCCGGCGTCTACCCTGAGGACTTGGAGGGCGTTGTTTCTTACTCAGCATCACCCTAACTGACTGCTTACATCGCCTTCGACGGAAGCCAACTTGAGCTTCCTGAACCTTTGCTTGAGGCGTTCCGTAAGACTGAATGGATCGGAGCCTTGTGTTTGATCTCCCTGCCGTATCGACTTCCATCTTGGAAGTTAAAGCCCTTAAAACGACGAGCGCTTATATTCCTATTACTGGATGAACGGCTAATAGGATAAAAAGTGACGAAGCTCCTCGGCATTCATCTGTCTTTCTCATCCAAACGATTCCGATACCGTGACCTTCAACAAGTATTAACTGGGTTACTGGGAGCTCTGGGTACATATATAATGCACTGCGCTTGATTGGTTTACTGGTACATACGCATTTCTTCTCTGTATCGAATATGTCTTCCAACATACTCGAGCTTTTCCCAGCGCCATCCAGCGTCGCCTCTAGTCTGACCCCGGTCTTTCTTCCTGGGGCTGATGCAGACTCCACTCTCGCTATGCAGAGCGTCCTTCGTGACAACCATGACAAATGGCATATATTTTTCAACGACAGGGAGTTCCACAAGTAAACCGCGCGTCTGATTACTGCCTTGTTTGGGCTTACCACTTTGATCAGTCATATTGCTCACCATGTATTGGCTATTTGGACTCTCGGAGCCAGCAAAGAAATAATCGAAGCCGTATATCGTGAAAGTGTACCTGCTCAAAAGCCTGCCATCAAACCTCCCGGCCCGATATCATCTGTAAATTTCAACGCTCATCTGGGAGACGGGAGGTTCGTATGGGATTCCCAGCATGTTTTCAAAACAATCTGACAGACACCTTAGGTATTTTGGGGCGTACATGACCTTCTTCAAGGAGAAACTATCCGAAAACGGAACCGCTTCTGTATTGGAAGAGTTCGTCTTTTCCGAGTCTGCAAACGTCGACGTGACGACGAACGATAACCAGCAGCCGGGCATGCTCAATCGGTTCATGGGCGGCTTGGTTCACCCCCTGATTCACACTGCGTATGGTCTTGAATTCGGATTGCCGGGAATTGTCATTGAAGGCATGTTTTGAGTCTTCTTGTGCGTACATGCGTACTTATGATAGTCCACGTAGGTCTGGCTCAAGCGGCGGTCCACCATGATAATCTTCAAAATCTCCTACCTTATTCTGCCCTGACTTCTGTCGCGGCGTTAGACTGCGCGTGCAGAAGAGGCTTCTAGTCTTGAAACGCCTCATATTCCCAGCGGAAAGAAAGGAACTCATGCTTTCGACGTCCTAGCGCGTGTTCTGAAAGATGACGCGCTGAGAATCCCTCTCGTTAGAGATGAAATCGCTAATTTTGAGACTACGATCAGCGCAAAGGGAGAAGCATTATTCCAGTATACGAATCAGTGGACGTTAAATCTATCCGACCCCAAAGAATTGCACCGGAAAATTGAGGAGTTGCAGTGGATGAACACGATCATCTACGCAGGAAGCGGCTCTCGGCCCGGGAAAAGATTTCATGCAGACTTCTTTCTGTGCGTACTCACTCCTCACTGGCATGAAGGAAACAGTGACTGATCATCCTTTCAGTATGCATCTTGTCACATCGTCCTTATTTTTGCCGTCTCTGGCGAACTTCCTTTCCACCACGTCCCAAGCATTACTTCTCCGCAGCTATATGGCTGTATCTTTTGCCTAGTGGATTTCTCACGGCCGTCCCAGCTTTGATATGTCAAAGTTCCTCGAATCGGACAACGAGACCGTGTACCCTGACTCGTCTTCTACGACAACGCCACCTGGGGACTTGTCATCTGCACCCAATCCGTGGTTTGCTATAATTCAGCAAGCTTTATTCCACCAGGATGATCATCTGTGTAAGATGCAGAGAGCACTTGCATATTTTGCGGCTTTGTATGGCACGCGTGTTGGTGGCTCTTCCCGATTTTTCTCAGACGGAGCTTCCGGGGGCAGAGAAACTTGATGGTACTCTCTTCCTTCGGGCTGCAAAGCTCACGGCAAAGCATTTTGAACTTTGTCGAGGAAAGGAGTACGCTGCCGATCTTCCTCTCTGGGACCATCATTGGCTCCCTGAGGACGATCTGTGATCCACACAATATAATCATACAATACTTGAATTTGACTCCCTCATTATGCTCGGCTAAGTAACAATGGAATTAGCGATTTTTACTTCATGGTCTGAATAAACAAGATAAACCGTTCTAGACTATCGTGGGCATTAAACACCGTACGGAGCTTTGGCGACACTTACATCTGTCGCTCGGTCGCATATCTTCCCATCCAGATTCTGGTCTCGACTTACGAAGAATGAATCACCTTGTCATTTCTGCGGCGGAAAGAGCAGAATGACCGCGCATCGGATTTTCTCTAGTAGCAGAGACAGATCCAATTTTAAGATGGTAAAACGATTGTAACGTACAAGGTATAAACCATCTAAAATCTCCTATACTTGCCAATAATATACCCCAAGAAATAGTAGAATAAAACACTCGGAACTAGTAGCGTTGGACAAGGTGCTGATCCAGATGATGCCGCAAGGAGGCTGGGGCGCAGTACGCGATCTGGAAAACATCATGGTGGCGTGAAGGTGTCGCTGATATAGCCCCGAGCCAAAAATAGTTTGTGAATGAGGCAAGGGCATAGATGCAGCGCCTAGCTAGCACTATAGACGGGGGGCAAATCAGTCTTCTGGTGGGGGACGTGTACGAACCCCACTGTCTACATGCTGGATAGGTTCGAAGTATCCAGCCACGGCCTCCCCTTGGCGTTGCTTCATCTCCGCTACGCTATCACCGGCAAACCGACTAGCGGACGAGGATGACATCGGCGCTGTCGACGACCCTGGTGCCGCCGGTACGTATGACAAAACCGTCTGTTGGTGTGACAACTTGGAAGACATGCTAGAAGTTGGACCAGCAAAGATGGGTTCTGTGAAAGAGGAAGTATCCACGCTGTCTCTCGCACTATCCCTGTACGAGACAACAGGGAAGACTGGTATCTGTCTCGTCGGTACAAAGGGTTCTGCGAACCCAGAAGTAAGAAGCGGTCTAGGACCACTAGAACCTGAGAAATTGCAATTCGAGAATGTCACACGAGAAGAAAATGGATGTGGGCTTACCCGGAAATGGTGGCGGGGGATCACCGATTGCACGGGTATGCACATCCCGTCGCTTTTGCCTAGACCGATACCAGACAAATACGACGGCGACGACCAGAAAGACAAAGACACCGCCAACGATACCTCCCACAATGGCGCCTATATTTGCTGATGATGAATCGGAGGAAGCCAAGGAAGCGGCGGCATCAGAGGGATCTGCCGTAGAACTCGAAGGTGACGATGAAAGTGATGCGGAACCGGTGAGTGGGGAAGCCGATGTTGAGGTCGTTACATTGTAGACATTGAAATAATCAAACCATACAGTCCCTTCGAAGTCACCATAGCCTAGTATTGACGCGCACCATCGTCACGACTAGTTGGCTGTATAAAGTGTGAATGTACTTGACAACGCAGAGACGTGTTAACAACTTACTGTCGATGGGGCTTCCAACAGATCCGACTCCCAAAACATTTCATTGTAGGTATCTCCGCTACCAGACGAATGAGTAACTCGTGTTGCATTACCACCATCGACAGCGTAAGAGGTGATAACTCCCGAAGAGCTGTAGTCGTACGTTCCATAAACTGCGATCTGAGTTCCTATAATTATAAGACCGTTGGTCATATATATATCGCAGGCACAAAGCGAACACACCAGTGAAAGTGACCATAAGCTGGTCCCCATCAGACTTGGAGCTGGACACTGTGCTATCGTACTCATGTGGGGTCCCACCGTCTGTCCAGGCGCCAATACGGGACACAGAACTGTCCCTATCGTCGATAATAGTCGGATTCATGAGGGTAGGTGGCTGTTTGCAAAGGAGGGTATGCACACGCTTATCTCATAAAAGACTTGATGGGGGTTAACGTACTCATCGCGAGAGATTGCGTCCGTGCTTCTCTGAGATATGATCTCCATCCTTGGAAGAACGTCCGAGTTTAGCTGTCCCGCGACGCTTATGACACCTCAACACCCTAAATTTGCTATTGAGCGTTTATTACAAGACGATTGGCAAGAGGAATTTCCATAAAACATCGTGTAGCGTGAGATAGAGAGTGTCATCCACATTCAATTTGGCCACGGCCGGGCCGGAGCTTCCGGCATGCTTATTAATCAAAGCTACGAGCTACAGTTTCAGGTGCACGACGATGAGAAGTGAATCTGTGAGAGCTAATCTTCTTAACTTCTATCTGAGCTGCTTTTGCCTCCAATCCAGAACAATATGCTTCCATCCATTGCACTATGCAGTGCTCCCACTTCTGAATAGTCATAATATCCAACACAGTGAGTTGTCTCCCCATTCCAGTTGCACTGCTCATCGGAGTCTTCAGAATCCACCAAATCAATGTTCTGAATCTTGACATCAGGCTGTATTTCGCTGGCCGCAGGATTCTGTGACAAGATCACGATATCATCATCAGAATCAGAGCCAGTGATTGTTATTGGTGATGGCACATGTAATGAGTCGAGGATTTTGCAGAAGAAGGATTAGATGCTCTGAGAAGAAATATTGTTGACGGCGTCTCCAGGGAGATTGAAACGGGGTATTAGAGCGCGCGCCTCATGTCGGACCGACTAGCGGACTCAATATTGGTCTTTATGAACGATTCAGCACGAGGGGATCCAGCATTGCAAAGTCTTAGTTGAAACAATACATGAGAATTATTCACACTATAGTGGAAGGTATGTTCACCGAGAATCGGATTTGAATGGAATGGAAGACGTAGATTGCGGCGCAACTCCCATCATTTTCCTTCAGAGATGCCGGTTAATCACCAGATGCAAATAAGCGCGCTTTAGATGTTTCAACATTGGTCTGAATAGTTTCCGATTTTTCGTTTTTCACGACAAGGATGATTTCGTGCATTCCCCAGGCGTTTGTGCAAGGAGGTGGGCGCATTTATCTGGTAATAACAGACAAAATGGCGAGGTTTATCGCCTGACTATCCCATTTAATTTGACAAGTCAGCCTGAGATTACAGCATTACGGCAGAGCAGAAACATGCTACCAGTATGTAGCTTTGAGTATGGGACCGTGAAACAAGCTAACACAGCTAGGAACTATGACCTTTCAAGAGATCCTAGACTCGTCGTATCAAAATAAAGTATGAGGAGATGTTGTCTCGTTGAACGATAAGTTGGGAGAGGAGCGTCAGATGATGACTCAAAATTGATCTAGGACCCTAACCTCAACGTGAGGCAGTATGTAATTAACACGGTCACATGCCTTCTCTGCTTACAAAGACATGCATTTCCCCTTCCCCTTCGAGATTCAGGACTGGCTTATATACATATATAGCAAACATGTGGGTTCAGCACATCGAATCTTCATTAGTCAATTAGGAGAGGAGGATCTTGACCGGGCTCCGGCACTGTGATAAATCGTCGCAGCTTTTCCTGAAGGTCCTTGTTGTTATGGATCCGCCTCCGAGAGTCCTCTATGCATCAATATTAGTGTAAGGTGACCTAAATTTAGCTTGTCATACACACCAAATGTTACCAATTGTGATAAAGTCTTCAGAAGCAAATCATCGTATTTTGGAGAATAAAACCGCAACCGCTCTCCAGATTCTGGCTCGTCCTTAAATGCCGCAAGAATATTCAAGAGTTTATCTACTATCTTGTCGTCAAGCAACATCATCCGTGCTTTGTCTTTTAACATTATTAGAATCTGGCGATGTTAGAATGCAGGGACTTTACTTACCGATGGTGATAAGCTTTCGTATACAACGTACACCGGATTCTTGGGCTTTGACATCCTGTTTCAGATTGTGTCCTTCACGAAAAGCATAAGCAACATCCCAATCAATATTCTTGGTAAGTATTGCAAAGACGTCCGGTTTTAGAAGCAGTTCAACAAACGGGCCTATCACAAAAGCGGTCACTGGTGCGGCAAGTAGGATGGTGGAGTTACATACTGTGAGGCCGAATAAAATCCTCCAAGGCCGTCCTGACGGAAAACAGTGCATCATAGTCGTCACCATCACCAAGTTTGATGATCTTTTCGAATAGCTGGATTTCTCCCATAATTGAGTAGATCTCAGCTAAGCGAACAACAGTAATTATCAGTCTCGGTTGACAACATCGATGAACATCCGTACTTCTCATTGCGATTGATTTCAGGAATTCCACTGCCTTCATACGAGAATGCGGATATTTCATGGCTTTCACTATCGTTTTCATGACAGAGGCGTCTGGAACTAAGACCGCATTCGCTTCATGGATCTCACCGGGTCCATATATTGCGTGGAAAAAGCACTGAGTTCTGTATAGATTAGCGTCGTTGGTGCTGATGGTCACGAGTTCATCACTGATTTCGTTGATGATTTCCACGCCCGAATCTGACGTGTGAATATGTCAACAAAGCGAGCCTTGGCTTAAATTACTGATTTACTGACCACCCGAAGTTATCTTTTGCAGAAGAGTAATGCACTCGTCCACATTGAGCCATCGGTCTACGCACAGGACATGGACCAGGACATGGATTACCGATTTTTGCTGGAGTTGTGCAAAGCTTTCACCTAACAGAAAGTTAGATAATGCACACTGAAAGAAAAGGTGACGGTACTATGTGACTATGAATGCAAAAGCATTCACGACAGCACCTTTGTCGTTGTAGTGGCAATGACACTCTCCGAAGAGGTTTGTGATCAAGTCCACGAACAACTCGTTCTCTTGTAGAATAAGTTTTCGTATTGCGCCGTCTTTAGTATTCTGTAAGTGACACGGAGAAACTTGGGTAACAGTTTTGGGCGTACCATTAACGAAATATTCGCTGAGGCATATGACACCAGCTCGTTTCGATTTAGACTTTTTAAGCCCGGTGATTATTAGCATCAGGTGGCGCAGCATCGCATTCTGGTGGGCGGGAATCGGATCTAGTACGACACCTTGAGTGACTAAATGATGACTATCCGGCGAAAGAACGTACCCTTTACTAGACATTTCGGCATGCTTCTAAGTACCAACGCCGCATACACTTGAGTGTGAGGGGTCTTCAGAAGAAGTAATAGCTGATCTATAAACCTAGGAAGTTCTGACAGCATGTTAAATTCACTTGCGTGGCATATTAAGATAACGGACGTACTATTGTTCTTCCAAAAATCGTCTCGAACAGAATCTGGATGTCTCCATTTGACATGGTATGACACATGATGAACAACACATACCTATTTTAATCAGGCGAGAAAGACAAGATGCACCCTGTGTTTTGTTTCCCCTGTCTTTCGAAGTAAGGAGATCGTAGAGAGTCTCGATCCAAATGTCCGGCTGTTCCGACAAAATTCTTCGAGCCGCGAGTAGGTGCTTCTCCCAAGGTTCATCAGGTACACCAGACCAACCCGCTTCATGCTTGTCGTCGTCCTCGGGTATCAGAATCAACTGGGACAGACACTGAATACTGGCGCGACGTGCTCCTTCCGATTCACCACGCAGCATTGACTTTAGACGTAGGATAACATCTAGGTCTTCGAAGATCTCACAGTGATGCCCTGTCATGTGTTGGACCATAGTGAAGCCTAATATGAAGAAAAGACATACAATGCTTCGCAAGCTGGAAAAGACAAAGAGGCACTTCCCGCTCTAATTCTGTCATCCTTGTCGGACAGCATACCCACAAGATCCTTTATCATGTCCGATATTTTCTGAGAACCTTGCCCTAATTTGAAAGTGAGCAAGGATGACCAAGCATGAAACATAAACCACTAACTAGATAATGCCATAAATGATAAGCGTTTCAGAAGGACTACTTGTCGAACAATATTGTGTTCTTCGCTGGACCCGGTCAACGATTCAAGTTCTTGCATCGCAACCTGAGCAACAGAGTGGTCAAATAGATCCATCTCAAATAAATCTTCCCATTCGTCAGGCCCAAGAAAGATCTTCCACGTTGCCAGACCCAATAAAAGGCTCCCAAGCCTCTTTTGTGGTGCCGAAAAACACGGCCGAGGGAGTATAGTCTCGTGTTGAACGCCAAGGACGCGTGAATAAGTTGTGACGGAACAATTAAACGCCGTCGACCCGAACGAGGTATCCTAGTAAATGGTTTTGTGAGTCAGACTACCTGACTAGCCTGGAAGTAGAAGTACCGCGTAGTGCTCTCCTTGTCAGTATATCGCAGATGCTTGAGCGGCAGAAACTCAAGTGGCCACCATAACCAGCTCAACGTGTTCTTCGGCTTATCTGGATGGTGATCGCCCCATCTCCACTCAAGTCCGCCACGACGTGGTTCAAGCTTAAGACGGGCTGCACCAGCTTCATTCTCCATCCACAGAAGAGGAACTCGGGAAAGATTGATGGTATGCCATCTTTGGCGGCTCCCGCCGCTTTGAAAAGAGCAATCAAGGTGAAAACGAACGAGCATACATGTCAGAGTGGCTTCCTGGGAACCAAACCTCCTTCGCATCGGGAGGCTCCTCATAGTGTCCGCTCCCAATTGGCGATGGCTGGTCCCCAGCCAGGTATTCGGGCAGGAACTTTACACGACGCCCGTCTAAGACCAGTGCATGGCGGATGGAACAGAGATAGAAAGCGGTTGTTGTTAACGGTAGAAGCGGGGTGCGCGAAATTCCCACTGAAGAGACGATGTCCCTGGAACAGGAGCAATATTCGCGAGAAAATTAGTACAGAACGTACCAGACACCCACAAAATGAACCTTCACTGCTCTCGCAAGCATAAGCTTGAAGTCAGATACCAGAGCCTCTGCTTCTGCGTCGCTCTTGATTTCTGATTAAGGAACATCTGATCTGATCTGAAGAACATAGATATGAAATATCTATTTCGCTTATGCCCTTGTGTCTGTTGGAGTATAACTCATAGGTACTAAATCTACGTAAGCTCTGAACGAAAGGAATTGCAGAAAGTTCTTACAACGGGATCATGCCTCTATTTCCAGGGACAACGAGACTGAGCTGAATTACGCTGATAAATATGGAAGGCGGTGTACAGTAACAAAGGAATACGAACCTTCTCAATCATCCCTGCCAACGCACGAACTTGGTACGCCCCGCGTGAAAATCCTTCAAGATGCATTAGATCGAACTGCCTTCCTCCAAGCCAAAAAAAAAAACTTACCGAACAAAAATAATCTATCCCCGGGCTGATAATGATCTGCTATCCACCCATACGCTTCCTCGATGAGGAGCTTGAAACCCCTAATGAAATCATGATCAGTGGGAGCAGAAAAAAGGCGATGGCAGTGTGAATACCAAGCAAATGCTTTGTCGAAATTGTGTAGCCAGTGAGCTAGGGAAGGACTACTGGGAGGAACATAAGTCCCAATACCGCTGCTGTAGAAGGTAAGCTGGGGGACGTCTGGATCGTCCTTCAGTATGCGATTGTGCAACTCCACAACGTTCGTGTTCTAGAAGAAGGTATCAATAGAGGACAAAGGCGAGAATCGGAGTACAGATCGATGTCCAAACTGATTGCCTGTCCCGTCGAGGTATACGACCAGATTTCGGTAATTCGTATGCGAGCCGCACTGTTTGTTGCATGTGCGCTCACTGTCTGGGTAATTGTCGCCTTCGTTCGAGAGGCAGACGCAATGTTCACGGCAAGGACATGAACAATCGCAGCCAGGATCACAGCGACATCCGCACAACTGATCGCTACGTCAGGAATCCGCTGCAGTGGGAAGGGCTGTGAGCATTGTGCTCGCGTCGCAAGGATCAGAGGGAGCTGTTAGAACAGTATCAGGGTATGCGTCGTCCATGTTGTTCTCAAAGAACAGTCAAGTGGAGACGCCGTTTAATAATCGACGACATGTGGTCGCGCCATTCTCTGAAGGTGCTACGGAGAGCGAAGATGCGTGGTAGGCGCGCGTTTATTAACCCGTTTCCCACCACGGGCGCTAGTGTGAAGGAACAAGTTCGAAAATGCCGCCGTGGTCCATGACCATGCTGATGTCGAAGTCGAAGAGAATTAAAAGGTGCCGTACAAGAGACGTCTTGAGCGCAATAAGATACAGGGGCTGAAACATCTTCTCTTGTCTGACAACGCGCACACAGACGCGCGCGTCCTATTTTTGTGTGTGAGTGCTAAAAGACATGACAGGAAGAATGACAGCGTCTCGTAATACTGCGAATGCAGATCAAACACGCGTTCATAGAACACGCAGGAGCCCAATCCAGTTCCGGGACAGTCTTTCTGTGAATGCGAGCTGAGACGATTGTCGTAGACATTCTCGCTCAGCTGCGCGTAGGGTGCATAGCACTGCCTGAGTACATATATTTACTAAGTATTTGAGCAAAACGACAATATACGGACCATTACTAGGGAAAGGAGAAGGCTAATATGTGGAAACAAGCGCCCGGATTGATATATTGATGTTCTGGGATCTTCACAGAATATCAGGGGCATTGGCAGCATCGCAGGAACATGGAGTATGCTGTTTTCTGGAGCGAAGGTCCCAAAACTTCGGAGGAGTCGTGGCTATGAATCGATCGTGAAAAAACCTGTGAAAATCCACAAGGTACTCTTTAATTCATGTGAATGACTACAGCAGGTGAATGTACCATTGAGCCGTGTAACACATGAACGTTTGAACGTGCATGAAATAAGCACAGAACGTGCCGCTCACGCTCGCCTGAACCAACAAGCACAGTATTCGTGCGGCATCGAAACCTGACTTCCAAGTGCTGCCCAGGGGCTCGTTTCAACAAATGTGCTATATGCTGGGTCGATACGCTGACCATTTTTTGGCCTTGCACCTACGCATCGCTGTTACCAAAATGCCAGAAAGAAAACAAGTAACCGTGGCAGCCGATTTATACATTCGGGGCGATTCGACAGATTTGTTGCGCTTTCATTGGAGTAAAATTCAAAATGCAGGGCGTGAACGGAGTAGTGCATTGTAGAGAAGCATAAGTACAGTCGTGCTTTGGCACTTACATCCTCTACACATCAAGATTTTGTTGAAAAGCGACGCGTAGAGTCTTCATCCGAGTCAAGACAAGTGTCTCCCTGAAAGATAGTTAGTGATTCATGTATCAACCTGCAAATTTCACTCACCCTCTCTCCTAGAATCATCAACCGGTCCGTGGCCTGTCCCACGTCCAAGGGAAACGCGCACGATTCCGCTGTGGTCGAGAAATCACACTTCGGTCAGATTTACCTTGCTGGTAAGCAAGGTCTTCCATTTGTGGCTTCATGTGATGGGCAAAGAAATGTCAATATCATGCCGGTCATGGTGCCGAATTACAGCATTTCGCTTTCTGGTAGCGTCCTCGAGCGCTGCTACAAGTAATTACGAGTCCGAGCAAAATTACAAGGATTCGTTCTCGTATGCGACATTTCGACCAAAAATCTATAGGCCCTTCTCTCTCAGGATATTGACACACGTGCCCCCAGTCAACCGAAGATGCACTTCCACCCGCATCTGGGCAATCACACAATATACACCATCGCTCAGACGCCGAATCAGCCCGGTCATTTTCTATCGATCTGCATGCATCTCGAGACACCTGTCAATTGAAAACTAACGATGCCAACAAGAGGATGTGGGACAGGGCTGTGACGAGAGTAGGGAAGACGCAGGGTGACGGGAAGATGTGAGCGGGAAGGCGGGAGCAATATCGGACCCCAACAACCGATGACGGCGATGACAACTAGGCATGCTTTCAGGCATCAAAACGAATCGATGTGCATGGAGCTCCGAGAACCTTTGTTGGTGCATCTTTGAATATATCATTGCGTCGTCCCATCCACGCACCAGGTTCTGCCCTGTTATCTTTCAACCTTCGCACTAACGAGCCTCTCCATTCTCTCATTCTTGTAAGGATTCCCCAACATCCAAAGACGTTTTTCAGATGCGAGCATGGGGCCCAGCGGCCATTCTTTCCCCCATTATAACCCCCTCTTCATAGTCCCTCACTGACGCGTCAATGAAGATATCCGTGGTCTTAAGACTCGTGGCCGATAGAGCCGTGCATATTGCAGGAGCATCAGGCATTCAAATGGGAGACATAGATGGGGTCAGCGAGTTCCGCCCAAGACGACAGAACGACGGGGTTCTCCGGTGAGCAAGACATCGACACCGAGAAAGACCACGATGGACAAGGATCAGGCTGACGAAAACGCTTACGGTCTGACTTGCACGTCAAGGAGAAGTACACAGCCGGTGAAGAGCGCACCTGAAAAATCGAGGCTGCGACAAAGAAAGGCATGGTCCATATCAGCCAAGGGTATGTGTCTGCTCTTTTTTTCCGTTCCTTTTCTGTACCCGTACACTGAGCATTTTACCCGGATATTCAGAATCACTGCAAATCACCTCTTGTACACCACCCTCTCCCTCGGTCCTCCCTTCCACCACCACTTGTCGCGTTGCCCTTCTGGGGGCATGCTTGTTATTCACTGTCGTATTTTTGGAGCTTCACGCCGCCGATCACGAGCAGGCAAGCCTTCAGAACTACTTACCTGGAGGCCTCAGTGTGGAACACCTTTCGGCCGGGGATCTAGGATCTGGGAGCTGAAGTCAGTTCAAGTCGGTAAAAAAAAACAGAATTCTGTGGGCAAGACAAGGACTGTTTCATCACTGAGTATATAATACATCTTTGTTCAATTGACTACGTTGTTGCTCACCGCGCTCATTGTGGATTTCATTCTCGTCTTTTAGGCGAGGTGCTGTCTAAGACAACGGTCCCTAGTTCAAGCCGAATTTTTCCTTTTCTTCCATCAGTCATCAGTGAGTCACTCCTGACGCTATGTTGTTGTTGGGGCTCGTTGTGATCTCGTCGACTCTAAAGTGATACTTCATTCCTATGTACCCTTTACTGTACGCTGCTCATCTATCCGTATCAATACTAATAGCCAAGCCCTATAATAAGTTCAAACCCATTGCCAATTGGACAGCGTACACTGACAATTGAATAGTCGTGAACGGCAAGAGGCTTAGTCGGCGAGGTCCTGGGTGCCGCACTGCGGCGGACACTTGTAGAACAATGGTTGACAGTCTGGGAGAGAGACCGAATACGGATCCGGGTGCGACGAAAATGCCAAATTAAAAGTAAAGGCATCCTTGCGAGGAAGCTTAGATTTACGAACTAGGATAGGTCTTGTATCGTGACGTGAGTATCTGCCTAACTATGAAACTACCTATGCAATAACAACTGAAGAATCACGTATAAGGAGAGACCCAAGAGATATTGAAGAGATAGGAAAAACTATATGCTAAGTCAATAACAGACTGATGAGAATAACTGTGAAATAAAGTAATATACAGGATAAGAGGCGACAGAGAATCATGGTAGATCGAGGGAGTTTGAAAGGAATGTATGAGACATGAGCATTTGAACAAACGGGTTTGGAATTTGAATCTGAGCTCGGACGAAGCTGGAAAGTACGAAAAGGGAATGATAGTGACCTGTAACCGGTAAATCTTCTCTGCTTGACATGCACTTTGCCTTCCTCTTCGAGATGCAGGACTAGCCTATATAAATATATAGCAAACATGTAGCTTCAACACATCATTTGTTACAGGATCTTCATTGAGCACTACGGAGAGGCAGCTAAGGGACTTGAACCGGGCGCCGGCACTGTGATAAATCGTCGTAGCTTTTTCAGAAGGACTTTGTTGTCATGTATCCGTTTCCGGGAGTCATCTGTGTATGAATATTAGCGTAAGGCGACGTAAATTAAACTTATCATACACACCGAACTTTACCAACTCTGAAAAGGTCTCCACAAGCAAAACATCGTACTTTGGAGAATACAACCGCAACCGCTCTCCAGATTCTGGCTCGTCCCTGAATGCGGCAAGGATATTTAAGAGGTTATCTACTATCTTCTTGTCAAATAACATCATTCGCGCTCCGTCTTGTGACGTTATTAGAATCTGGTGAAGCCAGAACACGACAGGGACTTTCCTTACCTATCGTGATAAGCCTTTGTATACAACGGATACCGGGTTCTTGAGCTTTGATGTTCTTTTTGAGATTGTGCCCTTCGTGGAAGGTATGAGCGACATCCCAATCAATATTATTGGTAAGTATCGCAAAAGCGTTCGGTTTCAGAAGCAGATCAGCAAACGCGCCTATCACGAAAGTGGTCACCGGTGCGGCGAGCAGGATGGTAAAGGTACATGCCGTCACGTTGAACGAAATCCTCCAAGGCCGTCCTGACAGCAAATAGTACGTCGTCGTCGTCGTCGCTGTCACCAAGTTCGATGATCTGTTCGAGTAGATGTATATTATGCATAATTGGGTAGATCTCGGCTAAGTAAACAACACTTTTTATCAGTTTCAGTTGACCATGTCGATGAACGTCCGTACTTCTCCTTGCAATCGACTTGAGGAACGCCACTGCCTTCAGACGGGAATGCGGATATTTCATGGCTTTCACTATCGTTTTCATAACGGATGCGTTTGGAACCAAGCCCGGATTTGCATCACGGATCTTACCAGGGCCATATATTGCGTCGAAAAAGCATTGAGTTCTGTATAGATTGGCGTCGTTGGTGCCGATGGCCACAAGTGCATCAATGAGTTCTTTGATCAAATCCATGCCGGAATCTGACGCGTAAAAATGTCAACAAAGATAGCCTTTGCTTAAATTACTTGCTTACTGACCACCCGAAGTTAGCTTTTGCAGGAGGGTGATGCACTTGCCCACATTGATCCATCGGTCTACACACATGATATGGACCAGAACATGGATTACCCATGTTTGTCTGAGCTGCGCAAAGCTTTCACCTGATAGGAAGTTGAATAATGCGCATTAAAGGAAAAGGCGAAGGTACTATGCGTGGCAATGACTTCAAAGGCATCCAAGACTGCGTCCTTGTCATTGTAGTGGCAATGATTGCGCTCTCCGAAGAGGCTTTCCATCAAGACCACCAACAGGTCCTCTCGTTGTAAAATGAGTTTTCGCATTTCACTGTCTGTGGTATTCTGTAAGTGACACGTTGAAACTCGAGTGAAAGTTTGAGGCGTACCATTAACGAAATATTCTTTAAGGCATACCACACCAGCTCTTTTCGATTTAGAACTTTCAGGCTCGATCATCAGCATGAGGTAGTTCAGCATCTGAGTCCGGTCGAAGGGAATATCATCTAGTATGACACCTTGAGTAACTAAATTATGACTACGGGGAACGAAAAAAATACCCTTGGGACATCTCGATATGCTTCCAAGTGCCGACGCCGCATGCACTTGAGTGTGATGCATCTTCAGAAGATATATTAGCTGTTCTATAAACCACGGCAGTCCTGACAGCATGTTAAATTCAGTTGCATGGCATGTCAAGATAGACGACGCACTATTGTTCTTCAAGAAATCGTCTTGAACAGAATCTGAATGCCTCGATTTGACATGATGATGTGACACATGATGAACAACACACCTATTTTAACTAGACGAGAAAGGCAAGATGCACCCTGTGTTTCTTTGCCCTGGTCTTTCGAATCAAGGAGATCGTGGAGAGTCTCGATCCAAAGGCCCGACTGTTCCGACACAATATCTCGAGCCTTGATTAGATGCTTCTCCCAAGGTTCAACATGCACACCAGTCGGATCCGCATCGCCCTCGGGTTTCAGAATCAACTGAGAGAGGCACTGAATACTCGCAAGATGTGCTAAGTCCGATTCACCATGCAGCATTGACTTTAGACGTTCGACAACGTCTGGGGTTTCTAAGATCTGACGGTGATGCCCTGCCATGCGTTGGACCATAGCGGAGCCTAATATGAGGAAGGGACATACAATGCTTTGCCAGCTGGAAAAGACAAGAGGCACTTCCGGCTCTAATTTTGTCATCCTTGTCTGACAGCATAACCCCAAACTCCTGAATAATTTCAGAGATTTTGTAAGAACCTTGCCCTAATTTGAAAGTGAGCATGGATAATCAAGCATGAGACGTGAGACATAGACCACTAACTAGACAACGCCATAAACGATAAGCGTTCCAGAAGGACTACTTGTCGAACTACGTCGTGTTCGTCGATGGTGTCCCTGGACCTCAAATTCTGGAGTTCTTGCATCGCAACTTGAGCAACAGAGTGGTCAAATAGATCCATCTCAAGCACATCTTGCCATTCGTCAGCCCAAGATAAATCTTCTACATTGCCCATCCCAATAAGAGGCTTCCAAGCTGCTTTTGTGGTGCTGAAAAACACGGCCGAAGGCGTATAGTCTTTTTTGAATGCCAAGGATGCGTGAATAAGCTGCGACGGAACAATTATGCGACCTCAACCCCAATGAGGTTTACTAGAAGAGAGTTCCGTGAGTCAGATAGCAAGGCTATTTTGAAACCAGAAGTACCGTGTAGTGCTCTCCTTGTCAGAATATTTCAAGTGTTTGAGGGGCAGGTACTCGATTGGCCACCATAACCAACCCAAGGTGTTTTTTGGCTTGTCTGAATGGAGGTCATCCCATTGCCACTCAACTCTGCTACGACGTGGTGCGAGTTTAAGACCGGCTGCACCAGCTTCATTCTCCATCCACAGAAGAGGGACTCGGGAAAGATCGAAGGTATGCCCTCGTTGGTTGCTCCCACCACTAAAAGAGCAAATTAAATTTGATCAAGGGTGGAATCGAACGAGCATACATGTCAGAGTGTCTTCCCGGGAACCAAACCTCCTTTGCATTGGGGGGCTCCTCCTCATAGTGTTCGTTCCCATTTAGTGGTGACTGGCCACCAGCCAAGTATTCAGGCAGGAACTTGACACGACGCTCGTCTAAGGCCAGTCCATGTCGGAAGAAACAGAGATGGGAAGCAGATTTTGTTAATGGTAGAGGCTGCGTTTGCGCAATTCCCACTGAAGAGACGGTGTCCCTGAAACAGGAGACTCAGCGATATTCGTGAGAAAACTAGTTACAGAACGTACCAGACACCCACAAAGTGAACCTTGACCTCTCTGGCAAACGTATGCTTGAAGTTTTCTGCCAGGGCTTCTGCTTCTGCTTCGTTCTTGATTTCTAATCGAGGAACGTCAGATCTGATCTGAAGAACATGAATATAGAAATGTCTATCTCACCTATGCCCTTGTGTCTGTTGGAGTATAACTCATAGGCACTAAAAGTACGTGAGCTCGGAACGAAAGAGATTACAGAAAGCTCTTACAACGGGATCAACCCTTTATTTCCAGAAAAAACGAGACCGAGCTAAATCACGCTGATAACTATGAAAGGTGGTGTACAGTAACAAAGTAATACGAACCTTCTCAATCATTCCTGCCAACACACGAACTTGATATGCCCCGCGTGAAAATCCTTCAGGGTGAATTATGTTGATTTGCCTCTATCCGAGCAAGAAACAACTTACCGAACAAAAATATTCTATCCCTCAGTTGATAATGATCCGCTATCCACCTATACGCTTCTTCAATGAGGCGCTCGAAACTCCTAATGAAATCATGATCAGTGGGATCAGAAAAAAGCACTGACAGTGTGATCACCAAGCAAATGCTTTGTCGAAATTATGTAGCCAGTGAGCTATGGAAAATCTACTTGGAGGAACATACGTCCCAATACCGCTGCTGTAGAAGGTAAGCTGAGGGACGTCCGGACTGTCCTTCAGTATGCGATTATGCAACTCTACGATGTTCGTGTTCTGCAAAAAGCTGTCAATGGCAGACAAAGGCGAGAATCGGAATACAGACTTGGTGCCCAAATTGATTGGCTGTTCCATCTAGACATATGACCAGATTTCGATAACCCTTGCGTGAGCCACACTGTTTGTCGCATTTTTGCTCACAGTTTTCACTGGAATTCTCGCGGTATGGCGAGAGGCAGATGCAATGTCCACGACAAAGACATGAGCAATTGCAGTCATGCTCACAGAGACATTCACACAACCGATTGCTACGTCGAGAATCTGCTGTAGTGGGAAGGGTTGTGGATGCCGGAGTGGGTGTTGCGCTCGTATTAGAGGGACCAGGGTTGGCATTCGCCATGGTTTCCTAGAGAGAACAGTCAAGTGAAGACGACATTAAATATTCGACAGCATGCGATCGTGCCATCCCTTGAAGGCACTACGAAGAGTGAAGATGCATGGTTAGCGCGCGTTTACTGGCCCATTTCCCACTACGGGCGCTAGTGTGAAGGAACAAGTTCAAAAATGCGGCTGTGGTGCCTGACCTGTGCTGATGTCGAACTCGATGAGGATTGAAAAGTACCATACAAGAGACGTCTTGAGCCCAAGAAGCTACAGGTACTATGAAACATCTTTTCTTCTCCTACAATGCGTACACAGACGCTGTGTCCTATTTTTGTGTGTGAGCACTAGACATGACAGGAAGAATGACAGCCTCTCATAAGACTGCAAATGCAGATCAGACTCGTGTTCATAGAGCAAGCATGAACCTGATCCAGTTCCGGGACAGCCTTTCTGTGAATGTGAGTTGAAGTGACTTTCGTAGACATTCTTTCCCAGCGGCCTGATGGATGCATAGCATTGCCTGAGCACAGGTATTTGATACATATTTAAGCCCAACAAACAATACGGACCATTACTCAGTAAAGGAGAAGCCTGATGTGGTGGAAACAAGCACCCGGACTGTTATATTGAAGTTCTGGGCTCTTCACAGAATATCCAGTGTCGCAAGAACATGCAATATACTGTTCTTCGGGAGCGAAGGACCCCAAACTTCAGACAGTAAATGAAGTAGTGGCCATGAACCGAAGAAGAAACTGCCACAAGTTTAGCATTCACAAAGAACCGGGCCTTTGTTCATAAGTATTCCTGAAGCAGAAGAACGCTGTACCGCGAACGTGCATGAGACAAGCAGAACGGGCTGTTTACGCCCACCCGAGCTAATAGGGGCAGTATTCCAAGTCATGCAACATCGAAACTTGACATCCAGGAGCTGCTGAAGAGCTGGTTTAAAAAGTTCTACATGTTGGGTCGGTATGCTGACAATTTTCTGGCCTTCCATCTCCACATCGCCGTAGCCAGAATTCCAGGACTGAGAAGACAACGAGAAGCAAACGAGAAGCCAGCGCCGACCTATGTTTTTGGGACGACTTCAGAGAGTGGTTGCATTTTGATGAAAAATGAGTTCAATCCAGAGGGAATGCATCGTGCGCAGAGAAAAACACAAGTGGAGTCGTGTTTAAGTAGTTGAACGTTGTGGGCAGCCCGAGCTTGCCAGGTATTAAATGCTGACTAAGCGAGCGGCCTGGGGACTCACCAAATGGCTTTCACTCAGCACGTCATTGCAAAATCTCTACGACGAAGTCTATAACTGGTTTACTGCTTTGAACACAACTTCTGTATCTTCTATCCTCTCAAATGTCTCAAAGTTGCACTGCTGCGAGCGGTCAACCCAATAACCATAACAACGCGGATCCCAAGTTCCAACCCCCGAAATCCTTCCAAAAACCCAGAAGAAGTCGACATGGACAATCCTGCAATACATTGTCACCAAGCAAGCCATTCAATGGACTGCCTCTTGGCTCCCAAAAATTTCTTGTTTCAATTATCACGTTATGACCTACATGTTTTTCTTCACTGTCCCTAGGATTCGTGTATGTCAATACAAAGGGCTTCATCACATATTTTTTTTTCAAGTGGCCATACGTCGCCATTTTGAAGACAATATGCGATCCATTCATCGTATGTATATTGCAATAACCACCTACCTTCGTAAAACCTCGTGATTCTTAGTTGGAAAACAAAGCTCCTGAGGAGCAAAAAAAGGATGCAAGCCAGCCAAACCCTAGGCAATTAAAGAAAAACAAACCAGGGGAAGAATGATTTGAAACACCAGTGCTGACGCGACGGAGTCATGCTGGTCTTGATTGAAGTTAGCTTCCTGCTTCATTACACCACCAAATGCAAGCATGCCAGGGTACGCTGGATAATCACAGAAGCTCGCTCTAACGGCCCAGGACTGAAAGCACAAATGCGGACATGTAGAGTATACTGTCCTGGGTCAGGAAGTGGGCCACCCTGGGTAGTGGGCCATTCACAATTTTTCAGGTGTTGTAGAGTACAAGTGTAGACTTACCTATGTTGTACAATTAGAATATAGATTAGTTGTGCTATGTACCGAAGTTGGGAGCTCACCAGCTATGTATTGCTGACTAATGGTGCCGTGAGTGCCGGTTAACCAGTAATTTGGCGAATTCCTTAAGGGGATAGCTGGTCCAAATGTGGTAATGCATGCACCGAAGACCTGTTTCTCAACCATCTGCTTCGAAACTTCGCACATTTGTTCTTTCACACTAGTACAGCCTCATGACCAACCATCTAATCATAATTCCACATATAGGACCCATGCTGTGCTCCTTGATTTTTGTAATCTGTCCTGTTTGACAATTATATGAGCCTTTTTAATTAATGTCTTGTTCCCTTGGATCAAATGGTATGCTCCCGAAACTTGAATCATTCATTTTGCCCTAACCTCAGCTATCATTCTAGGACTCTTATATATTTTTAGCAAATTTAATGCCATGTTGCCACTGGCCATTACATCTGACTATGGTTTTCAGGCATCTCACTGTGCAGAGGTTATACTGTGTTCTGGAAGTATTGAGTAGTGGAAGTTGTGGTTCAGGTGCATACTTTGGACCTTTTTTACGATACATGGGCACTCACAAGACACCACATCATGAATTTACAGCTGTTACTATTTACTACTTATTTACTACTTTCTACCATTTCTTCATATTTTCTTCATTATCCACCATTGCATATATCACATGTTCAGTACCTAGAACCAGCTGCAATACATTCTTCTGCATATGAAGAACAGCCTGAATGCCCTCCTAACATTCAAAAACCACCTCCTCCATGCCCTCAAACCAAAAAGCATCCTGCAAAGACCCAGACAGAGATAGCTGGTCAACCTTCTTCTCAAATCCCAGAAACTCTAGCTCCAATCCCACAATGACCTTATCCAAAGCCCCAGCACATAGCCCATTCAAGCAATGCCCAAAATGATACTGCAGCTCACAGAGGTGACCCAGAGGCTATACAAGATGCAGCAGTCCATGAAGAGAATGAGACATCCACAGCTGAGAATTTTGAGGTGCCAGAGACACATGGGAGTCATTCTAGCATGCAGAATAGAGTTGTTGAATGTCTAGAGCCAACAGGCCATGGGGAAGTTTTGAATCTGGATAATAGGGTTGTACATCAAAATCCTGGGTGTTCTGCACATTATTTTGGTACAAAACTTGGTCTGTAGGTAGTACACATACATATTAATATTACCCTAAAGTTTCAAGTGTGTACGTGCTCGCATTCCTTCACAGTGAGGCAGCAAAGTTGAGGAGATGGCTGACAGCAAATTTTCCCATGGGTGGCCCAGATCATAGATCATCCCGATTTGGGACACTCTCCAGGAAAATATTCGGTACTCATCAACAACATCAATTAAAAATCTGATGCTTCACTATAGGCTTCTAAACATCCTAGCACTTCATCGTAGCACATAATATCATTAGGTAAGTGTATATATCTCTCACACAATCACATATGGCCTTAGGTGGCCCACTTCCTGTCCTGAGACAGTAGAAGCTTCAAGGCCCAATGTTTCAATGCCGATGCAGGTGACTGGGCACTGAACAAAGACAATTTGACCCCTAGTCCCATGAGTTGGCAGGAGGATGGTCATTATTGTTCTTACCAAAACCCTCTCTCCTTTCCTGTTTATCTCGGAAAGAATTGGTGAACCTCAATATGAGACAGATGTAATCAACATGGTCGCATGCGTTTTATGCTTTCAAGAAGTCCTCCTTATCTCAGAAAGAATCGGGAACATGTACTTCACCCTCCTCTTTGAGATTTGGGACTTGCTTATATACATATATAACAAACATGTAGCCTCACTACATCATTTGTTATTGTATCTTTGTTGAGTACTACTGCGAAACATCTGAAGAACTTGACTCAGACTCTGGCACTGTGATAAACCATTGTAGCTTTTCCTGAAGGTTCATGTTGCTGTGTATCTGCCTCTGAGAGTCATCTATTCATGATAAATATTAGCATAAGGCGATGTAAATTAAACTTATCATACACACCAAATGTTACCAGATGTGATAAGATCTTCAGAAGCAAATCATCATACTTCAGAGAATGAAACTGCAACCACTCTCCAGATTCTGGCTTGTCCTTGAATGCCACAAGAAGATTTAAGATTTTTTCTACTATCTTCTCATTGAACAACATCATCCGTGCTTTGTCTTGTGACATTCTTAGAATCTGGTGATATCAGAATGCAGGGACTGTATGTACCGATAGTGATAAGCTTTTGTATACAACGGACACCACATTCTTGAGCTTTGACACTCAGTCTGAGATTTTGCGGTTCATGAAAGGTACGAGTGACATCCCAGTCAATATTTTTGGTAAATATTGCAAAAACATTCAGTCTGAGGAGCAGATCAAGAAACAGGCCTATCACGAATGTGGTCACTGGTGCAGCGAGTAGGATGGTGGAGGTACATACTGTCAGGCTGGATAAAATCCTCCAAGGCCATCCTGACAGAAAACAGTGCATCATTGTCATCACCGCCACCAAGTTTGATGATTTTTTCAAATAGATGGATTTTTTGCATAATTGGGTAGATCTCCATTAAGCAAACGAACATTTTTTATCAGTCCCAGTTGACAATGTTCATGAATGTCCCTACCTGTCATTGCGATTGACTTGAGGAACTTCGCTGCCTTTGGACGGGAATGCGGATACGTCATGGCTTTCATTATTGTTTTCATAACGGAGGCATCTGGAGCTAAGACTGGATTGGCTTCATGAATTTCACTGAGACCATATATTGCATGGAAAAAGCATTGAGTTCTGTATAGATTGGCACCATTCGTGCTGATGGCCACAAGTGCATTGATGATTTCTTTGATCAAATCCATGCTGGAATCTGACGTGTGCAATTGTCAACAAAGATAGCCTTTGATTAAATTACCTGCTTACTGACCACCGGAAGTTATCTTTTGCAGGAGGGTAATGCAATGGCCCACATCAAGCCATCGATCTATGCACAAGATGTGAACCAGAACCTGGATTACCCTCTTTTGCTTGAACTGCATAAAGCTTTCACCTAATAGCAAGTTAAATAAGGCGTAGTGAAGGAAATGGTGACGGTACTATGCATGGCTATGGTTTCAAACGCCTTCACGACAGTGTTCTTGTCATTATGGTGACAATGATTACTCTCTCTGAAGAGGCTTGTCATCAAGTCCACCAACAGACCCTGTCATTTAAATTGTAGTGTGAGTTTTCGCATAACACCATCTTTAGTATTTTGTAAGCAACACATCAAAACTTGGGTAAAAGTTTTGGGTGTACCATTAACGAAATACTCACTAAGGCATAACACACCAGCTCTTTTTGATTTAGAATTTTTAGACTTAATCATCCGCATCAGGTGGCATAACATCTTCAAACTCCAGTCAAGGTAAATCACATCTAGTATGACACCTTGAGTAATTAAACTATAACTAAATGATGAACAAATATACCTTTTATACATGTCGACATGCCTCCAAGTGCTGACGCCGTATGTGCTGGAGCGTGATGTCTCTTCAGAAGATGTACTAGCCACTTTAGTATAAACCTGCACTGTCCTGATAGCATGTTAGATTCACTTTCATGGCATGTCAAGATACAGGACTCAGACACACCCCTGTTCTTCAAGAAATCGTCTCGAATAGAATCTGACCGTCTCGATTTGACATCATGGTGTGACACATGATGAATAACACATACCTATTTTAACCAGGCGAGAAAGGCAAGATGCATCTAGTCTTTCTTCGCCCTGATCTTCTGAAGCTAGGAGATTGTAGAGAGTCTTAATCCAAATATCCGGCTGTTCCGACAAGATACTTCGTGCCTCCAGTAGATGCTTCTCCCAAGGTTCAGTGTCATTATGGTAGATGTTAATCTGATCCGCTTTATGTTTGTCGCCGTCCTCAGGTTTCAAGATCAGCTGAGAGAGACACTGAACACTGGCATGATGTGCTCCTTCTGATTTACCAAGCAGCAGTGACTTTAGACGGATGACAACATCTGGGTCTTCTAAGATTTGACGATGATGCTCTATCATGTGTTCGACCATAAGTAAGGCCTGATATGAGGAAAAAATGCACAATGCCTCGCAAGCTGGAAAAGACAAGAGGCACTTCCCGCTGTGATTCTGTCATCCTCGTCTGACAGCATGTCAACAAAATCCTGTATAATTTCCAATATCTTGTGAGAACCTTTCCCTGATTCAAAAGTGAGGAAATGATGATCGAGCACGGGATATAGACTACTAACTGAATAATGCCATAAACAATAAGGATTTCAGAAGGACTACTTGCTGAATTATATCGCGTTTGTCGACATCATTGGACCTCAATGATTGGAGTTCTCGCATCGCAACCTGAGCAACAGAATGTTCGAGGAGATCCATCTCAGGTAAATCTTCCTATTTGTCAGCCCAATATAGATCTTCAAGTACATTGCTTATCCCAAGAAGAGGCCTTCAAGCTTTTATGTTGCCGAAAAACATGGCCGAGGGAGTGTAGTCTTGTTTGAACACCAAGGTCGCATGAATAAGTTGTGACGGAGCGATTGGATGTCCTCGACCTAAATGAGGTACCCTAGTGAATGGTTTCATGTCAGATTACATGACTAGCCTGGAAGTAGAAGTACTGTGTAGTTCTATCATTGTCAGTATATCGCCGATGCTTGAGCGACAAAAATTTGGTTGGCCAACATAACTAACTCAATGTCTTCTTTGGCATGTCTGAATGGCATGCGTCATCCTTTAGTATGCAAATTTGCAACTCCACACTATCCGTGCTCTGGAACTGTGTGTCAGCAGGACAAGAGGGGACGGATCGTAATGCAGACCTGATGGCCGAACTGTTTATATGTTCTGTCGAAGCATATGACAAGATTTCAGTATCATTTGTGGGTGCCACACTGTTTATTGCATTTGTGCTCACTGTTTTCACTGCACTCCTCATTGCATGTGTGATTGTCATCTTTCTTTGAGAAGCAGACGCAATGTTCATGACAAGGACATGGGCAATCGCAGTCAGGATCACAGTGACATCTGCACAACTGATTGCTACGTCGGGGATCCGATGCAGTGGGAAGGGTTGTGGGTGTTGTGCTCGCATTAGAGGGACCAGGGTTGGCATTCACCATGGTGTCCGAGAGAGAACAGTCAGACGAAGATGGCATTAATATAACCCATGGCATGTGGTCATGCAATTTTTTGAAGGCACTACAGAGAGTGAAGCTGCATGGTGAGCATGTGTTTACTGACCTGTTCCCACCATGGGCGCTAGTGTGAAGGAACAAGCTTGGAAGTGTGGCTGTGGTGCAAGACCATGCTGGTGTCCAACCAGAAGAGGATTGAAAAAGTACCATTCAAGAGACGTCTTGAGTGGAAGAAGATACAGGGACTGTGAAACATCTTTTCTTCTCCTACAATGCGTACACAGATGCTGTGTCCTATTTTCGTGTGTGAGCACTAAACATGACAGGAAGAATGATGGTGTCTCATAATAATGTGAATGCAGATCTTCGAAACTCGTTCATCCAGCATGCAAGAACCCAATCTAGTTCTGGGACAGTCTTTGTGTGAATGTGAGTTGAGGTGACAGTCATAGACATTCTTGCTCAGCTGCATGCAGGGTGCATAATGCTACCTGAGAACACATTGGAAACTCAAGCACAACACCCATATACAGACCATTACTGGGGATTTGGGAAAGGAGAATGTTAATATATGGAAACAAGTGCCCAAATTAAAATTTAGATGTTCTAGGCTCATCACAGAATATTGAGGGCATTGGCAGCATCGCAGGAGCATGGAGTGGGCTGTTGTTCTGGAGAAATTTTTCAAAACTTCGGACAGTATTGTGCAGGAAGTTGTCGCCATGAACCAATCGTAGAAAAACCTTTCCATAGTCAGATTCCAGAAATAAAGTTGCCTCAACCACGTGATCGATAAACAAATCAACCATGTGATCAACCAACCCACTCTCAATTTAGTAGTGACCACTTCCTTTTATATAATTCCATGATCAGGCTGAAGGAGCCTCTATGGCATCACTGTTCAATGTGAAACAATTTCACTTTTTGTTTATTGTTATCAACTGTGAACGGCACACTACCAGCATTGGCCAATAACAACCAAATTTCCATGGGTGCTGAAGAAAACACTGCGGCCAACCTGAAATTTATCAAGGTATCACTGGAACTTACTCAGGAGTAAATGTATGGTTACTCTAGGATAGTAGCCAAAGAAATTCTTGGTCCCAACTCCCACCAGATATTAAGGAAACTAGAATGGGGCCCAAATCTGAATGTATGGCTTCCATGATTGCTCATTGATGTTCATCCTTTACTTTCATCTACCTAATGTTCTGAGTGCTTATTACCTTGTCTTACTTCTATTAATGTACATGACATGTCAAATAGGTAGGGGACCCTTACTTGTTTACGAGGGTAACCTGCGCTGAGTGGCTGGAGAAAATTTGCTTGTCTCAACAGCACACTGGCAGCGGGTCAGAGTTGGATGCCAGTTGGTGTAGAGTACAGCATTTTATACTTGGCAACAAAAGACTCATTTCTGGTGGGTTAGCGTCAGGAAAATGCTGCCAATCTGGCACTACAGTCATCCACTTCCACTTGTATTTTTTCTTCAAGAAAACTGCTGTTGGTATTTGTCACTTCATAAAGCCATTGTGTTGAGGTAGTTGACATCCAGTCTGGACCTTGTTACCCCAGATTGACTCCCTGCTGCTTGCCACAGTGCTACCTCTGCCTGCCAGATCTGATGAATATCCAACATAGCAATTGTTACTTCAATGTAAAAGTTAATATTATTGCAAGAACTGTTGTTATCAAACCATGTCTGTAGAAACAGTTCACTAACTTCAGAGTTCACTTGAATGATTGTTCTATATTAGCAGAGATAGCCCACTAATCCATCTCTCTAGTCTCCTTTGAAACATCAAACTTTGATGGTGGGAATGACAGGTATTCTGGATCCTTCATCTGCTATGCTGAAAGCTGGTGTGCTAGACTTCGCAATGTGAATTAAGGGTGACCAGGTTACTTGTTTGAGCTTCATCAAGTTCAAGTTCAAATTGAGGATGTTGCACAGAAATGTTAAGAGCCTGTTCAGTAACATTAATGTGTAATTTAAATGTCATGTGATCATCACAGTGTGAGTCTGGCATTCTCCATGTGACATTCGAAACAGGCATTCCCCTCCCGGCTTAGTATTGCCACTGACTCAGCTTGTATCACAGCAAGAAAAATTGGGATTTCTTTGGCTTTGCTGCAGTCAACTTCAAGTTATGAATGAAAGACAGATTGAACTAGTAGCTACAGTGTCACTTATATTGGTAGTAAATCCTATGAGTAGCTGCAGACATCAGATTTACTGCCATTTCACCACAAAAAATGGGCAAAGTTTAGCAAAGAGAACATACCAAATTTACTCATCATAGAGCTAGATAAACCACAAAACCTCTTATAATCAACATCATCAGTAGCACTGATTATAACAATGTCTGATGTACCTGAGTTTTATCATAAGCCATTTATAAATGTGGATACAACCCCAAATAAACTCACCCAACATTTGTATACCTTGCTAAACATGACCGCAATGAGGCCAGGTCAATGTAGGATAATAAGAGTTATGGGCGGTGAAGAGGCTGGCTGTGGGCACCTGTGGAATAGTGCTTGGAACAGTGTGCTACACACACTAAACCTCACACACACTCACACAACTACTCAATCTATACAATCACCCTCGTAAGTACATGGGGGGATGAGATTATATCACCTTGTGACTACTAGTACTTTAGAACTAGTAAAGCACCTTATTATCTTGACACTATGCAGCGTTTACTCATTTCAGACTGATCCTAAAGCTAGGAACTTTTACAAGAAGGTACACTTCAAGGCACAACCTTCCAGGTGAAGTATAATATTCAAAACTACACTAGGACACTCGTCCTATAACACTATCTGACACACTGTAGGTCATGATGACACTGAGCTCACTCTTTTAACCACTCCCCAAGTACTAACTTAGTGAGCTCACTACATGCAGGTGCATAGGGTTAACAAAACTGGCTGCAACAACAAGAACGACCTCTAATCCTTCTATGGATCTCGGGTTCGGAACAGAAACAACTCAGAGACAGAACAGAAACAGATTTCAGAAACAGACTGACAGAACAGAACAGACAGACAGAACAGATTTCCGAAACTTCACTTCAATTCATACTCTAACAGACTCCAAACAGTACTCAGATGGAACAGAACTGGAACACTGATTCTTATTCACTTGGAATTTAAGCACACAAGTCAGATTCTGAAGTTATCTCTATTCCTTGGAGTGAGCTTGCTATTTCTATATGATGCTTGAAGCTACAAACTAATCCTTTATCACAGTGCTCACTTTCTACATGCACACCATAACTCAGGGGTTCAAAACTTGTATACTAACCCAAAACTACTAACCACTTATACCACAACTGTTGTTAATTACAAATACCACAGCAGTACCCAGGTAAACTAGACTCCTACATACATAGCCCGCCACTGCCACAGCCTTACTTGGCATCCAGCTCAGTATTTCCTCCTATAGCATCGTTTCCATAGTGAGCTCGCTAAAGCCACCTAGGTGCACACCAATTTACAAGTCTGAGGGTGTATCACCTCCTGACCACATGTCACTCCACGTCTAGCCCTTCATGCTATGTGTATAATCTTCTAGATTAGTGTCAAGCACACAGTGAGCTCACTAATTCTGCACAGCAATGGATATCCTTGTCAACCAATTACTCAGTTTACCAGCACTCGGCCGAAGCTCCTATTCAGGCCACATGCTAGTCGTATCATTTTCTCTTATCTCTTGCATGAGGTTTGGTCCGGCCTTCTCAGGTACGGTACATCACTTTTAATTTAGTGAGCATGCCAATCTTTTCAATTACAATCTTCTTTATTCTCTGCTTATGGAAGTGAGCTCACTCAGTAAGTGTGACTACCCATGGCCAAACAGTGCTTTGTGAACTTTCTGTCAAGCATGCCTGTCAAGTACCTGCTGTAACTAAGCTCTGGTTTATGTTTGTTGTGTCAGGTGTCACTTGTGCATACAATTATGATGCCCTTGCATACTTGTTATGTATGCTCACTTATTCTTTAAGTACGCTTGCTCCCTATACTGTATTACAAGTTATATTCAGAATAGATCACAAAATTACATGGCTGGTATGTTTGCAGTTGCAACAGTGGATACTTGGTGAATATAAGAGCTAGCTAAGGTTTATGTTGACATAGGATATTTTACTTCTTTGTGACATAATATCATATCAAGCATTGAGTGATGCAGCAAAGCAAATATATTATGAATAACAATTACAACATGGTTCCGTACAAAAGCACATGCAGTAGCAATGAGCAAAGCAAAAACATTCAAATTCTTACAGCAGTGGTAACGGAACAGTAGTCTAATTTCCAGTAAAGCAGGGAGCTTCAAAATGGACCAGTTAGCAGAGAAAAATCAAAAATAAGAACACAACTTACCAAAATCATAAGCTAGTAGTCAAGTCTAATCAGTTGCCATGGTGTCATCATCCACAAATTGAGCAGCAGCATCAGCTTTTGCTTTTGCTCATGCCTCATGGTGTGCAGCCATTTTTGCTACTGTACTCTCAGGTGGATGGGCACCTTGAGTTTTGTCAGTGTCTGTACACCCATTTGGGTCACCAAATATATGGCTATAGAGAACATCAGTCAAAGAAGCTAATCAGAGATGCAAGGAACGTACTTGTTCCACCAAGCTAATGTGTGAAGACACCATTCATCATCAGGGAAACTCTCGAACAGTGCAACAATGCTGTTGTAGAAGGTCATCATATCAAATGCTCCATCTTGCTCAGTCCAGCCATCCTTTGAAGACAACACATAGCAAGCCTGGATATTCTGTGAGAATACTAAACAATACATATGAAGATATGTTCACCTGGCAAGCCGCATAGGCAATCTGACATCCACTTACCAACTGAATACCATTGATCTTTGCAATGCTACCCTCGTTTCGGCCCTTCTTGCTTTGTCAGGTCACCATTGCTGCAAAATATGGGTAGGTAAACCTATTGAAAGATTGTGAGTAGTAGAAGACCATGAGGAATGCACATACATGAAGAAGAAGGTACCCTTTCATTAAGCCCACCTCATCATCCATTGGGTCATAAAGGTCTTGGTCATAGAGGAATGATGGCCACTCTGAAGCAGTGACCTTCACTTTGCCATTCATGAGGTCAAAGATAAAATGGTCGCTAAATAATGTACATCAGTCAATACCCTGGCAGGGTAAAATAAAATAAAAACTTCTCATCAAACTTGAGATAGATTTGTGGGCAGAGAAGATGTCTGGTATCCTTGTGGTTGAAGCCTTGCAATGTCTTGTGTGCAGGCTTTGATAGCAACATAGTATTGTTAATTGGGTTGTTGAGGAGGAGTGTCAATATACCACTGTGAACTTTGTTGGTGTCGCTTCCTCTCGATTCTTTGAAGCCTAGTCACAACTGAAAGACATCTGTCAGTATTACAACAATAAAATATTGCAATAGGTGCACTCACCTCCTTGATCATGGCTTTCAAGGTGATTTGGTGCTTGGGAAAACATCCAAAGGCCTTGATGATGGTGACATCCTGCTCCAAAAACCCTACCAATATATCAAAAGACATCTCGTTGGGTGTGACATATGGGTGTTTGTGGCTCTCGATCCCTAGCCTGTCAATTGATCAGCATATATTGAGGGAGAGTAAGTCAATGACATACTTGATAGCATGGTTGGAATGCCTCACACCAGCCCACATTATGTCATCCACAGGAGTAAAGAGCAAAACGACACAGGGAACAAGTTTGCTGACCATGTGGCTCACATTCAGCATGAAATTCTGTCTGGGAAGCAAGATTGAGGAATTTTGTGGATATATGCAGTTGCATATACTCACCTCTGTGAATATCCATAGTGAGTCATTGTCTTTTGTCTATGTTCCTTGTCATCATTGTTGTTGTCATCTCCCTCCTCATTCTCTTCATCACCATACCCCAGCTGTTAGACCCGAACCTCACGTGATCCAAACAAGAGTAAACTCGGGCTGCCTCGTGTTTGGACAACCACCCGAGAGTCTCGTGGAGTTTGGATGTAAGTGAAGAGATCGGACTAAGTTCTTAGTCGAGCGAGTTAAGAGGGAAGTTTGGTATTAATAAACTTTAGCTCGAAGCTGGGGTATTACAGCGAGAGCTACCTACTTATATATGAAAACTGTGGTGCTAATAATAGTTACAACATACGAAGACAATACGGTTGTCGTGCTGTAGGCGCGAGCAGTAGTTACTAACTACTTGACTTGAGCCGTCCGTTTATGGTTCATATGGTCACGTGGGGTCGGGGATAGCTTGGTCTTCTGATAATTAAGAAAGAAAATGAATAAGTGCGAGAAATCATAACATTACCCTCTCGTTAAGGCAGTCATCCCGACTGCCATTAGGGTTCCGGCATTTCTTCTAGTTCTTCCTGTAATGCTCTCCAGTAGTC
This sequence comes from Armillaria luteobubalina, assembly GCA_030435615.1. NCBI lineage: Eukaryota > Fungi > Basidiomycota > Agaricomycetes > Agaricales > Physalacriaceae > Armillaria > Armillaria luteobubalina. Next base: position 231,254 of record JAUEPU010000042.1, read on the forward strand.
CTGAATATATTCTATCCATGCTTCTCTGTCTGGGTTTTGGACTTGAATCCTTTTTCCATCGTTTCATTCGACTGTATAGAAGTAATTCCATGTTCTGTCTCCGATTTCCTTGTACTCATGTCTCACGATTTCTTTTATCACTTTAGGGTTTACGATGACCTCGGCCGTTACTACTCTTCCGTGTTCTGCTTGGCTCTGTTGATAGTCCTCTATTGCTTCTTGGGCATTCTCCATGTCTTCTTCCGTTACCCAGTCGTTGTGTTCTCTTGTCCAGCCTGTCCATTTTACGAAGTAATCGGTTACTAGTTGAGAAGGTTGGCCCTTCTTTCCTCTTACCCTTCGGGTTCGAGTGTCAAGGACTTCTTTGACTTCGTACTGTTCTTCATCTTCGATGAGGTCTGGCGGTGGTGGTGGTGGAAGTTCTTGGTTTGGGAATGCTGGCGGCGTATATGGGGTTAGAAGTTTTTCGTTGAAGCAGGGATGAATGCGCCAATGAGGAGGGAGTTTGAGCTTATAGGCGGAGGCGCCTGCTTTCTCGAGGATTCGGAATGGGCCTACTCGTTTGTCGTTGAGCTTCTTCTTTGGCCATGGAAGGTGTAGGTTTGTAGTGTCAAGCCATACCAAGTCATCCTTTTTGTATGCTACTGCCTTGCCCTTTCGCTTGTCATATTGGGTCTTCATCTTGGCGGCAGCTTCCTGGAGGGCTTGTTCACAGAGCTTATGGATCTTTTGCATTTGCGACGCAAAGTTTCCGGCAGCGGGATTAGTGAAAGGGCTACGGCATTCGGTTTCCGGGACGACTCGGGGGTTGAGCCCATAAACGGTGAAGAAGGGACTTTGGCCCGTTGCTGAGTGCTTTCGGTTGTTATGGGCAAATGCTGCCAGGGCGAGCCATTCGTGCCAGTCGTCCTGCTGGTATCTGGTGAATATCCTTAGGTATTTTTCAATTTCCTGGTTAACCCTTTCGGTTTGTCCGTCTGTCTGGGGGTGAAAGGCGGTGGAAGCATTGGGAGTGATTTGGAGGATTCGATAGAGGTCCGTCATGAATTTGGAAATGAACTGAGGTCCCCTATCTGAGATTACCGTTCTTGGCATGCCGTGGATGGCGAAGACTTTGTCGCGGAATATTTTGGTGGTTCCTTCTGATGTAAGGGTTCCGTTGCATGCTACTGGGATGATTTCTTTTGAAAATCTATCTACTATAACTAAGATGGCATCGTAGCCGCCGGATTCTTTAAGGCCGGTGATCAGGTCGACAGAGATGTGTGTCCATGGTTCCAATGGTATTGCGTTGGGATGTAGGGGTGTTTTTCGCGCCTGAGTATTGGACTTAACTTGCTGGCATGTCTCGCATCCTTTTACATATCTTTCAATGGTTTGCTTGATCTTTGGCCACCAATATTCTCTTTGAATGAGTTCGTTGGTTTTATCAATGCCTGGATGTCCGGCAGTGAGGTGGTCATGAGACATGGTGATGATTTCTCCTCTAAGCTTCTCGTCTCGGGGTACATAGATTCTTCCGGTGAGCATCAGGAGTCCTTTCTCCATTGTGATGCCTTGTTCGTGGTTTAAGGAGTCCGAGATTCCTCGATCCCATTTGTCGGTGCTCTCGGTAGCACGCTTGATTTTCGAGTGAATACTGGATGTCGTGGGCATGATCATCGCTCGGAAGTGTTCGGGTTTGAGGACTATGATTTCATCATTGTCCTCTTTTCCTTGATCGTGATCATCCCGTCGGGACAGGAGGTCGGCTTTTCGGTTTGCAGTGCCGGGCTTGTGATGTAGCGAGAAATGGTATTCGGCAAGTTCGGTAACCCAACGGGCTTGTCGACGATTGAGTTTTTGGGGTTTGCGGAAGTATTGAAGGTTTTGATGGTCTGTCCATACTTCGAAGTCGGCAGCGGCTCCCATTAGATAGTGTCTCCATTCGGCGAGGGCGAGCATTATGGCGAGGAGTTCCTTGTCATATATCTCGTAGTTCCTTTCTGTCGTTGTCAACGATTTTGAAAGGAAGGCTACAGGTCTCCATTTGCCGTCCTGTTGTTGGCTTAGTACTGCACCAATGGCTCCTTCGCTGGAGTCCACTTCTACTCTGAATTTTCCGTCTTCCTTGGGCAGAGCTAGGATAACGTCTTCTGCCATCTGCTTCTTCAACTGTTGGAATGCTTGATTTTGGGTGGCGCCCCAGTTCCAAGGGGCATTCCTGGTGAGTTGTGTCATTGGTCGTACAATTTTGGAGTAGTTCTTTATGAATTTTCGATAGAAATTCGTAAAGCCTAAGAAGCTCTGTAACTCTTTCTTCTTTGTGGGAGTGGGCCATTCCGTGATTCCCTTGACCTTGATTGGGTCCATTTTGACTGATCCTTCGCTGATGATTACTCCTAAGTACTCTGTTTCTAGGACTTCAAATTCGCACTTCTCGGCTTTGAGGAACAGCTTGTGCTCCTGTAGGTGTCGAAGCACTCGTCGGACTATCTGTCGGTGCTCTTGGAGATTTTTGGAAAAGATGAGGATGTCATCGAGGTATATGGTCACTTTTCCCTTGGCAATCAGGTCATGGAAGATATCGTTCATCATCCACTGGAACATGGCAGGAGAATTCGTGAGTCCAAAGAACATGACTATTGGTTCGAACAGTCCCTGATTGGTGCGGAAGGCGGCCTTGTACTCATCACCTTCTTTTATGCGTACATTGTTATATCCCCAGCATACGTCTAGCTTGGTGAAGTATTTGGCTCCTCGGAGTTTGTCCATGAGCTCCGAGATGAGCGGAAGTGGGTATCGGTTTTTAATGGTCATTTCATTGAGTTTTCGATAGTCTTGGACGGGGCGAAGGGTGCCGTCCTTTTTCTTTACAAAGAAGAATGGGGATGCGAAAGGGGATTTCGAGGGATGAATTCTTCCCGTGGATAGGTTCTCGTCCAAGAATTTGTCAAGTTCTTCCTGTTCATTCCGGTTTAGCGGGTATACCTTGCAGTCGAGGGTATTGCTGGTGTTGGGGATCAGTTCAATGGCATGGTCCCAGGGCTTTCGGTCGGGGAGTTCGTCGAAATTGTCTTTCGAGAACAAATCTTGGAAATCCCGATAGTCGGGGGGCACCATTTCTTCGAAACTTTTCTTTGGCTTTCCTTCACTTGCTTTCGCGGCTAGGTCATTGGCATGGTGGACTGCTCTGATTTCTATTTCTTCCATCATGTCTACTGCTAATATAGTATCTCCTTCTTCTAATTCTTCATCCCATCTGTCTTCCGGGTCTGCGTCTGGTAGGGTGAATGGCTGTTTCTGGCATTGGCATCGTCCGAATATGATTTTTTGGGTCTTCCAGTTGATGACTGGATTGTGACATATTAGCCAATCGTGTCCCAGGAATACTCTCCTTGTGCCTAGGTCCGTGACTGCCAGGTTGATTCGTTCTGAGTGTCCTCCAATGGTCATTCAGAGTTCAACGAAGTGAGTGACTTTGCCGGCCTTGTTACGCGTGCCGTCGGCATTGTAGACTGGGATTGGGGCACTGGTTGCTCAAGTTGGTAGATCATGTTCTTCTACATACTTGCAGTCAATAGAGCTTCCAGTGCATCCACTATCGATGAGAGTGGTGGTCTTAAGGGTCTGGCGGTTGGTGAGGGTTTCGAGTCAGATTTCAGTGGTCAAGTCCTTTGCTCTGGCCCGGGCGCTTCTTCGGATGTATCGGACCAGTTTGCAGAGTTCTTCTAACTGTTCGAGCGCTTGGGTGCAGGGAAGGGTGACAATGCACATCAGCATTTCTCGGTCTGCTTCTGCCTGCCGCATCTTGTGGGTCCAGTGCGCTAAGATGGCATGGGCTTCGTAGCTGCCCGTTGCTTGTCTAATGGCGCGCCATGTCCATTCTGTTTCAAACGGAATCATGTATCCGGATTCCTCCTTTTCGATGGTCTTCAGCTCTGTCCAGTTGTGATCCTGTTTTACCTGTGTCCACCACCTGTTGTACGCTTCCATGTCGGTGGCGTTGGGATCCCCCTTTTTGTGATAGCAGTGTCCCCTGAGATATGCTTGCCACTCAGGGTCGTTGTCTTCGTTGTACTCTTCTTCGGCCGTCTTCTTTGTCTTTCTAGAACCACTAGAGTTCACAGGCATTTCTGCCAAGATGTTGCCGCCCTTGGTAGCCATACTATTGGCTCCATGGGTTGGGTGTCTTGCCTCCGAAGGAGGACTTTTTCGCTTCGGGGATGGCCCGCATGCATCTGCATTTTTGGCTGCAGCAGCCAACTTGTAGGACGTGTTGTCTTCGTTGTCCGGTACTTCCTCTAGAGAAACTTTGCATGAGCTAGGATGAAGGGGAGGGGGACTTATCGGATTTTGGGCATGCCTACCACCCGTCTCGCATGGCAGACGAGGCGCTTGTGCCCCGTTGGTTGAGAACTGTTCTGATCCGGGAGGGTACTTTTCTGCTCTGTCCCGTCTGCCCTTAGTCAGGTTGTCCCCAGCATTTGGGTGCGTATCTACAGGAGTTGCAGTTAGTTTCCCTCGAGGGATCACTCCTTTGGTCTTGCCGCCCGGGGCTATTGCCACTCCGTGCTCCCTCTGCTGCAGTTGTTTGCGGTCAGGGATTCTTCTTTTTGGGGAAGCCGCATGCTTCTGCTTGCTGTCGACCCTGGATCTGTAAACCTTGGGCTGTCCTGGGAGTACCCCCTCAGGTGCACGATGCGGCTTGCCCTGTGAGATCCCGGGCAAAGATCCCGAATGGGACTCAGCCGTCGGGGGAAGTATCGTCCCGCTTCCCATCGGGGTTTGTTCCATTTTGGTGAGGTATTCTTCGTCTTCTTGGTCCATCATGTTAGTTAGAATACTATACCGGTTCTGCGATTCTTTGGGTGCTTTGCTGAGAGTGATAGACATGGGTATATTTGAATGCGCATATGAATGTCCTACAGAAGTACTATGAGTCTGTCCAGCAGTATGTAATGCACCTTTAGAGAGTCCGGCCGACCGAGTAGAATTGCTTACTCGTCGGCCCCGTCTTTTACCTCCTCCACTCCCGAGGACGAGGGCGTCTTCTCCTCGTCTGATTCCACTTCCTGCTCCACTACTCGATTGTTGCGGCGATTGTTATTGTTGTGTGGAGTAAACCTTCCGCCTCTGTCCCTTGGTCTTCTTGGCTGTCTGCAGTCAGCGGTGAAGTGGCCCTTCTGGTGGCAGTTGAAGCAGCGCCATTCCCGTCAGATTCGGTCTATATCCATTGGTTGGCCCTGGCCACCATAGACTGGTCCAGTTCCAGTGTTGGTACTGGAGGGTCCGGGTTCCTTTGGTGGTTGCGGGGGTGTGTTCTGGTTTCTTGGTGGCGGGGCTCGGTAGTTGTTCCGGTTCGGGGTTCAATTGTTGTTCCAGGGGGTGTTTTGTCGATTGCGGGGGTCTTGGGGGCAATAGCCTTTGTGGGTTCTGTTGAAGGCCCGTTTTACAGCCTGTTGGTCGTTGATCTGTATGATGCGGCGTTTCCACTGGGAGTAAGTTCGGGGAATATTTTCTCCGGACGCAACAGCCATGGTGTACTCATCTGGTACCCCGGCTCATACTGCTGCGACTATATGGCTCTTCTCCCCCTGATCCTCCCACCTGCCTGCGAGCTGCACTTGTTGTTCCAGTTCCTGGAAATATTGGTTGGCACTTCCGTCCTGCATCCATAGTCCATACATGCATTGTTCATGTACTTCTTCTACTGCCGGGTCGGCGAACTCCTTCCGGACTACTTCGACGAAGTCTCTCCACGAGGGAAGGCGGTATCTTGCTTTGGTGTGGCTGAAGTATTGTTCCGCGTGATGTACCCACCAGGTGAGGGCTTTGCCGCCGAAGTGGGACGTGGCGAACGTGATCTGTTGAGACTCCTCATAATAGCCTCGGTGCACTTCGAAGTAGAGGGCACACTGGAGGAAGAACCTTTGGATGTTGTCGTGCTTCCCATAGAATACCTCGGGCAATCGCATCATGGTGGGTTTAACTCCGAGGAAAGGGGCGTCGGTGTTGGCGTGTCCTCGGTGATGCCCTGGATTTGGGGCTGGGGGCATACGATCTGGTGGTGGTCTGGGTAGCGACCACAGATCTCCCCTTCCTCCGGCCGAGTCTGGGTCTGGTGCTGGTGGTCCCCCAGGCTGGTTCGGGATCGGGATATCCGGTGGTTCATTGTTGGGGTTAGGGGGGAGGCCATGTTTTTTCTGTAGCACATCCAGATCGTTTAGCTTCTGGGCCGTTTCTTCTCTGGCGTTTTCCAGCCTCGCTTCTTTGGCTAGAATGTCGTGGTAAAGATTCCGGCAGGCCTGGGCTGTGGCTTCTCGTTCTTCCGCAGTTTCTTCTGGTGCTCCGGCAAATAGTCGGGATTTCCCCGGGATTGGGGGTCCGCCTTGTTGCCGGATTGACCGTTTAGGTTTAGGGGGAGAGTCGGGCATTGGTTTGGGAAATGGCGGGTATAGCTCGTCGTAGCTGGATACCATCGGCTTTGCATAAAGTGGGAAATCTGTATTGAACATGAATATGGCCTGCTCATGGGCGGCATGTACCCATAACCTTTTCATCTCTTCTTTGTCTCGTTCCCATTCTGCTTTCATGTATTGAACCCCCAATGTACTTGCCAACCATGAAATCTCTTCCACTATATGTGTATACCTTTTGTCAACTCTGGCGTTGTATTCTTCCTCTACTTCCTCCTCAGTTAGAAACGTCTTGATCTCCGGATAGTCATCGTCGACCTCCAGCCACTCCAGTTCTCTGGCTGAGCCACTCGGCTCCGCTGTCGACTCCGTCTCCAGAGTCTCGTCGTCCTCTTCCTCTTCCAGTATTCGTAGGTTCCCTTGGGACGAGGTCGAGGGGGATGCGGTTCTGGCTGATTCGGAGGGAAGGGGGGTAGATGACTCCGGCTGGGATCCTGATGTTTGTGTGCCGAAGGGGGGGAAGTTGATGGGTACGATGCCACCAGTCGCTGGGAGTTTCTCCCTCTCGCTGGGGCTCAAGGTGCTCCATTCACTGGGGAGTATAACTCAGTGGCTGTGGCCAAGGGTCAGTGAGCGGGCTGAATGATCGTTGGTAGAGTCTGGGGAGTTCAAGGGCAGTGCGGTTGTGGGGAATGTGGGCCGGACTGAGGGGATGGGGCTCTCAGGTGGGGAACTCTTCAGTGCTTTCTGTGTTGATCCTAATGATCTGGGCGACTGAGGCGGTGTACTCTGAGGCGGCTTCATCATAGTCGGGAATGGGGGTGCGGGTTCGGTAGGGGTGATTAGAGAGATGCGGGAGGTTCCAAGGGCGAGTGCATCCACACTCTCTTTCAGCTTCCCTGTCACCTTCGCCCAGGTACTCTTCGGTCTCTGGTTGGGATAGGGGCTGCTCCTGCTCGAGGGTTTCGAGCTCATACATCTGGGGGTAGACATAGCGCTGTCTGCATAGTCTGGGGATTAGGACTCCCAGTCCTATGCCTATGATGGTGAGGGTGAATGGGACCAAGATGGCCACAAGAGCGATGTGGAACTCAGCGGGGGTCAGGTCTCTGGTTACTTGCATGGGTCTTTTCTTGCGTCGTGCATGAGGAAAGAAGGGAAGCTTCGAGCTAATTGTTAGACCCGAACCTCATGTGATCCAAACAAGAGTAAACTTGGGCTGCCTCGTGTTTGGACAACCACCCGAGAGTCTCGTGGAGTTTGGATATAAGTGAAGAGATCGGACTAAGTTCTTAGTCGAGCGAGTTAAGAGGGAAGTTTGGTATTAATAAACTTTAGCTCGAAGCTGGGGTATTACAGCGAGAGCTACCTACTTATATATGAAAACTGTGGTGCTAATAATAGTTACAACATACGAAGACAATACGGTTGTCGTGCTGTAGGTGCGAGCCGTAGTTACTAACTACTTGACTTGAGCTGTCCATTTATGGTTCATATGGTCACATGGGGTCGGGGATAGCTTGGTCTTCTGATAATTAAGAAAGAAAATGAATAAGTGCGAGAAATCATAACACCAGCTCTCTCCTCCTTCACTGGCTTCATGTCTTCCTCCTCCTCCTCCAAGTTGTTATTATTGTCCTCCTCTGAATCTTCATTGAGCTCCCTGTCCAAGTTGGCAGTCCTGTCATTGGATGTTTCAGGAGTCAGTATTTGTCTCACCAAAGGCTTGTTTGTGTCCTTCTGAGATAAGACTTGGCAAGCTGCAGGCAGTGCTGTTGTCTTTGATTTTGTGCCAATGGTCTTGCTAGTATTCTTAGTGGTTAGCTTGGCTTTGACTGGTGTTGAGTCTTGTACAGGTTTGCATTTAGATGAGCTGGCAGGATTGAATCAGGACGAGCTGGCTAATTTGCCATGAGATGAGCTGGAAGTGGGCTTGGTGTGGGACAAGCAGGCCGATTTGCTACAAGATGAGCTGGAAGTGGGCTTAGATTTAGGCATGGTAGAGGAGAGGATCATCTTAAGAGAAGAAAAGAGAATTGTCAAGGATGGTGGTAGTAGGAGAATGAAAGACATATCGACATGTCAGTGTCACAAGAGTGACATCACATATGAAGCCAAATGTGGAAGTTCCCTTCCACTCACTTTACTGCTACTACTATCACTTCAGTGAATGGTTCTCTAAAGGCCCAAGAACTCTCTCATGCCAAGGTAAAGCTCAATAACAATTTTATTTATGTTTTCAGGAAGCTTATCTAGTATTATATCTAGGGAATGCAGCTCTTCAAACTTGCATTTTTTATTTTTGCAGCAATAATCGTTATGGCCCGATACAAGTGCGATTGTGGGAAGGAAATCACAAAAGGTGCATGAGCTATCAGTGCTCACAAGGCTCGCTGTCCAACCCATACCTTGCAGTCTTGGAATGTAGGAGGATTGGGTAAGAAATTGAAGGGTAATACTGGTGGTGGAAGGCAACTTAGAGCCTTGGGGTTGAGCCAGGCTAAGAGTTCTGCTGGTCCTTCAATGGTATGTTTGTCTTACATTTTCCCATCCTGCTGCTTTAATTTTGTTCTATTTGTAGGCTCCAGATACCGATATGTCAAATATTGATATGATAATGGAATCCCCTTGTTCTCTGTCACCAGCACCGCTGTCTGAACCTGAGATACTTGAATGATCACAACAAAATCATCAGATCCCTCAACGCTTCCAAGATTATCTGCCCACTGGTGGCTATTTTGCCCCACTTCAACAATATGCAGCTGTCAGGCCCCAACCACCACCTGACCACTCTCCTTCACCAGATACATCAACATCATCGCCAGACTCATCCCAAATGTTGCTTCCTGATACACCAATCATTATGGAAACAAACAAATTTGGTTTATATCATGAATACAAGACTCTACCATCTTTTGATCCAGACGACGCAACAACTATAGCCAACCTTTGTGATGTGCCCACCTTCTCCCTACCCACAGATGATCTCCAACATCATTCACCACTCTGTGTTTATGGATCTCATGTTGCGAACAATGCTATAACCATTTTGACTGGTGCTATCAATTCTGAAGACAACAACTCATCAACTTTGTGGTTTGCACCATTTATCAATCCTACCATCTGCTGACTTATGCATTGGTTCTACTCCACAACCACCAAGACCCTGAATGACTTGAACTGTCTCATCAACAAGGTCATTCTCGCCCCTGACTTTTCTGCACTGGATTTACTCAGTTTTGATGCCAACCATGAGGCCAAACAACTTGACTCAGATAGGCTCCCACTATTTGCAACAGATGGATTGATCAAGGATAAGGTTATGCTGCATCTCCCCCAGACTGGGGTATGCCATCCATCTGAAGAAGATGCACCAACTCTCAATATCTTTGATGTTTGGCATCATTTGTTCAGCATTTGAAGATGCTTCTTCACTTCAATTCCATCTGAAAGGGTTCAAACAGATGTGGAAATGACCAGACAGATGTACAGAATGTGTGTATGGCAAGGTGTACACATCAGATGCTTTCCTGGAAATGGAAGATGCAATTGTACCTGAGCCTGGGTGCTCTCTTGAGACAGTTGTTGCACCCATGATGGTCTATTCTGATTTGACATGCCTTGCAAATTTTGGAACTGCTGCACTTTGGCCAGCCTATGTCGGTATGGGACTGATTTTGAAGTATGTCCAGGCAGTACCTTCTTTTTTCCAAAGCCATCACCTTGCATATTTCCCTGTGGTTCATATTTCTTCATTATCTTACAGCCTTACAAGTACTGATAAACTCTTATCTTTCAGTTACTGGATAACATTCAAGATATATACATCAAGACATTTGGATCACCCACATTGAAGGAATTACTCACATTCCTGAAGTGTGATCTTATGCAGAAGATATGGAAGCTTCTTCTTGATCCAGAGTTCATGCACACATATGAACATGGCATTGTGATTGAGTGTGCAGATGGTATTTTTCACCAGGTATACCCTCAGTTCTTTACCTATTCTGCTGATTATCCTGAAAAGTGAGTTCATGTTGTTTCTATTCCTGCTGCTACTCACCTCAAGTTATACAGAGTTCTTCTTGCAAGCATCAAATCTCTTAGCTGTTGCCTTTGCCCTCGATGCCTGGTTCTCAAGAACAGGGTCCCCAATATGGGAATGAAGTGAGATCTCACAAACTGTGAATGAAATACTAGGGTCAACTCCAACCAACAATGGCATGATGTTGAGTTGGTTTGTAAATGGATCTTCACAAGGGGATATCCAGTATCAGGAAAACGTGTTGAAGGGGTTATTGGACCTACCTCCTTGACACCAAACTGTGTATTGTTTGATTTATCTTCACAGCAGGCTGTCATGAACTAATTTTGTTATGACAGAATGCTTTCTCTGAGGTGCTGTATCCTCTGGGCTTCAATTTTTACCAAATGTTTGTGCAGGATTTAATGCACAAGTCTGAGAGTGGTGGCTGGAAATCCTTATTTACACATCTTGTACACATTTGTCACAAAATCCCTGGGGCAATTCAGAAGTTGAATAAGAGGTAAGCAGCTGAACAATTGGCTCCTATGCTGCAACAAATGCTCATTTTTGTAGATTTTGTTTGGTTCCTACATTTGGGCACTCTACAATTTGCAAGTTTAGCAATGATGTTTCAGGCCAGAAGAAGTTTGCAGCTAGGGATTATGAAGATGTACTCCAGGTACATGATCTGAGTTTGTTATATTCTATGCTAGGCTCTAAGGTAATATTTGCTAGTGTTCCTTCCCATGCTTCGATGGTCTTCTGCCTGATTCACAAGATAATAAAATCGTGATAGATACAGTTTTCACTTGGGCCACATGGCATGCTTTTGCAAAGGCACAAATGCATATGGACTCAAGTCTTGAGGTCTTACATGGTGTAACGACACTGCTTGGGAATCAACTTCGATCATTCTCACAGAACGTTTGCCCAAATTTCTGTACCAAAGAGTTGCCTAGTGAAACAGCAGCACAAGTCCAACAGCTCATTTGCACAGTGAAGACTGCAGTGACATCAACTGGGGGTGTATTCAAGTTGATCAAGTCCTTTAATCTCAAAACGTACAAGAACCATGCCCTCAGCAACTATGTCTGGTGCATCCCTAAATTCAGCACATCAGACTCATATAGCACCCAGATTGTGAGTTAATCTTCTCTTTGAATGTACTATTTCGAAGCACTAAAGTAGTATTTAGGGTGAACAGGAACATCACCATGTTAAGCTTTTCTATTCACATACTAATAAGCGTGGTCATGTCAAGCAAATAGCAATGCTTGAACAGCGGAAACGACGACTACAACAAATCCTTGCACAGTGGATCTCTAAACTCAAAGTCAAATCCAAGATGACAGCATCCCCAAGAATCAGCCCCAATGAGAGGGATCCACTGCCAGAAGGTCAGCCAGAAGACCACTACCAGATGTCCCTGTCAAGAAGTTACCCATTAAACCTTCATCACTGGCTTGCTGATAACGATGGTGACCTTGCTGTTGAGGTGAGAATTTGGTTGCCCAAATATTTCATACACTTTCAAGTACTCAATACTCATTGTCTTTAGGATTTCATCCCCAAGCTGAAAGAGCATATTCTTCGACTTCTTGTAAACAAGATATCTACAGAAGATGAAATCACCTCAGAACAGCTAAGCAACCTCCACATCATCGATGATCACATCTTTTGCCACAAAGTCCTTTGAATCAACTACACTACCTACAATGTTCGCTGTGATCAGGACTCAATCAACCCTTGGACATGTTCAGATGTCATTGTACTGGCAAACAACTCCGACTCTGAAGTGAGCACAACACATCCATATTGGTATGCATGAATCATCAGACTCTTTCATGCAGATGTTCGTTATAATGACCCTGATGGAGAGTTTGAGGATCAGATGAAGGTGTTCTGAGTTGATTTCACATGGGTCCATTGGTTTGGTTTTGATGCAAGCCATCGTTCAGGATTCACCATGAGGTGGCCTCATTATGTTGGATTCATTGATGGTACAGACCCTGCCAGTTTTGGTTTCCTTGATCCTAACAACATTATCTGAGCTGTTCACCTAATTCCCATCTACAAGCTTGGTCAAACACTGGAGTTCTTACCTCCATCCATTGCACGTTGGCCTGAGGATAATGACCAAGATTATGAGTGGTACTTGGTTGACATGTAAGGTGCTGTTACTATGTCTTGATATGTATCGCTGACCTTACATTCACAGGTGGGTTGACCATGACATGATCTTCTTGTTACAATTTTCTGCACTTATTCATTTTATTAAACAGAAGACCGAGTCATCCCTGATCCCACGTGATCATATGAACCATAACTGGACGGCTTAAGCCAAGTAGCTAGTAACTACGGCTCGCGCATACAGCATGACAACCGTATTGTCTTCATACGTTGTGACTATTATTAGTACTACAGTTTTTGTATATAAGTAGGTAGCTCTCACTGTAATACCCCAGCTTCGAGCTAAAGTTTATCAATACTGAACTTCTCTCTTAACTCGCTCGTCCTAAAAACTTAGTCCGAGATCATCACTATATCCGAACTCCACGAGACTCTCAGGTGACTGTCTGAACACGAGACAGCCTGAGTTTACTCTTGTTTGGATCATGTGAGGTTCGGGTCTAACAATTAGCTTGAAGCTTCCCTTCTTTCCTCGCGCACGACATAAGCAAAGAACCCATGCAACAGACCAGAGACCTGACCCCCGCTGAGTTCCACATCGCCCTTGTGGCAATCCTCGTTCCCTTCACCCTCACCATCATAGGAATAGGACTAGGAGTCCTAATCCCAAGACTATGCCACCAGCGTTATGTCTACCCACAGACGTACAAGCTCGAAACCCTCGAGCAGGAGCAGCTCTTACCCCAGCCAGAGACCGAAGAGTACCTGGGCAACGGTGACTGGGAAGCTGAAAGAGGGTGTGGGCACACTCGCCCTTGGGGCCTCCCACATTTCGCTAACCACCCCTACCGAGCCCGCACCCCCGCACCTGAGTACGATGAGGACGCCTTGGAACACACCACCTCTGTCGCCCAGATCATCAGAATCAACACAGAGAGCACCGAGGAATTCCCCGCCCGCCCCTCCTCTGAAGAGCCCCGTCCCCTCAGTTCAGTCCACCTCCCCCACAACCGCGCAGCCATCGACCTCCCAGGGCTCTACCAGCGGTCCTTCAGCCCCCTTACTGACCCTTGGCCGCAACCACTGAGTTATACTCCTGGACGAATGGAGCAGCTTGAGCCCCGAGCAGAGGGAGAAACTCCCAGCGACTGGTGGCATCGTACCCATCACGTCCCACCCCTCCAACACGCAACCATCAGGATACTCGCCGGAGTCATCTACCCCCCTCCCTCCGAATCAGCCAGAACCGCATCCCCCTCGACCTCATCCCAAGGGAAACTACGAATACTGGAAGAGGACAAGGATGACGAGACTCAGGAGACGGAGTTGACAGCGGAGCCGAGTGGCTCAGTCAGAGAACCAGACTGGCCGGAGGCCGGCGACGACTATCCAGAGGTGAAGACGTTTCTAACTGAGGAAGAAAACGCAGAAGAATACGACATCAGAGTCAAAGAGAGGCATGTGCATATAGTAGAGGAGATTTCATGGTTGGCAAGTACATCGGAGATTCGATACATGAAAGCAGAGCGAGAACGGGACAAAGAGGAGATTAAAAGGATACGGGTACACACTGCCCATGAGCAGGCCGTCTTTATGTTCAATACAGATTTTCCACTCTACACAAAGCCACTGATACCCAGCTATGACGAGCTGTACCTGCCATTTCCCAAACCAATGCCCGATTCCCCCCCAAAACTGAAACGGTTGATCCGGCAACAAGGCGGACCCCCAATTCTGGGGAAATCCCGACTATTCACCGGAGCACCAGAAGAAACCACGGAAGAACGAGAAGCTACAGCCCAGGCCCACCGGAACCTTTACCATGACATTCTAGCCAAAGAAGCAAAGCTAGAAAACCGCCAGGGAAGAGACGGCCCAGAAGCTGAATGATCTAGACACACTCCGGAAGAAACACAGCCTTCCCCCTAACCCCAACAATGAACCACCGGACATTCCAATCCCCAATCCACCCGGAGGGCTGCCAGCACCAGACCCAGACTCACCCGGGAGAAGAGGAGACTTATGGTCCCTACCCAGACCCCCACCAGACCGAATGCCACCAGCACCACGCCCGGGACAACCCTGCAGAGCCGCCGCAGCAGACGCCCCTTTCCTCGGGGTCAAACCCACTATGATGCGAATGCCCGAGATGTTCTATGGGAAGCATGATGACATACAGAGGTTCTTCCTCCAGTGTGCCCTCTACTTCGAAGTACACTGAGGCTATTATGAGGAATCCCAACAGATCACATTCGTCACATCCCACTTCGGCGGCAAAGCCCTCACCTGGTGGGTACACCATGCGGAACAATACTTCAGTCACACCGAAGCAAGATACCGCCTTCCCTCGTGGAGAGACTTCATCGAAGTAGTCCGGAAGGAGTTCGCCGACCCGGCAGTAGAAGAAGTGCATGAACAGCGCATGTATGGACTGCAGATGCAGGACAGAGGCGCTAACCGATATTTCCAGGAACTGGAACAACAAGCACAGCTTGCCGGCAGATGGGAGGATCAGGGGGAGAAGAGCCACATTGTCGCAGCAGTACGAGCCGGGGTACCAGATGAGTACACCATGGCCGTCGCTTCTGGAGAAAACATTCCCCGAACTTACTCTCAGTGGAAGCATCACATCCTACAGATCAACGACCAACGAGTGGTAAAGCGGGCCTTTGACAGGACTCATAAGGGCTATCGCCCCCAAGACCCCAGAAACTGACAAAACACCCCTCAAAATGACAACCGCGCCCCACCCTGAAACGACAACAGGCCCCCGAGAAACCAAAGCGCACCCCCGCCACCGCCAAAGGAGCCCAGACCTTCCAGCACCAATACTGGAACCGGACCAGTCTATAGCGGCCAAGGCCAACCCATGGACATAGACCGAATCCGACGGGAGCAAAGATGCTTCAACTGCCATCAGAAGGGGCACTTCACCGCTGACTGCCGACAACCCTGCAAACCCAGGGACGGAGGTGGAAGGTTCACCCACAATAACAATACTCGCCAAGACAATCGGGCAGTAGAACAGGAAGTGGAGTCAGACGAGGAGAAGACGCCCTCACCCTCTGGGGTGGAGGAGGTAAAAGATGGGGCCGATGAGTAAGTGATTCTACTCAGTTGGCCGGACTCTCTCATGGTGCTTTACATACTGCTGGACGGACTTATAATACTTCTGTAGGACTCTCTCATACACATTCAAATATACCCCCTATCGTCCCCAGCAAGACACCTAAAGAATCGCAGAATCGGTATAGTATTCTAACTAACCTAATGGATCAGGAAGACGAGGAATATCTCGCCAAGATGGAACGAACCCCGACGGGAAGCGGGACGATACTTCCCCCAACGGCTGAGTCCCATTCGGGATCCTTGCCTGGGATCTCACAGGGCAAGCCGCATCGCGCACCTGAGGGGGTACTTCTGGGACAGCCCAAGGTTTACAGATCCAGGGTCGACAGCAAGCAGAAGCATGTGGCTTCCCCAAAAAGAAGAATCCCTGACCGCAAACAACTGCAGCAGAGGGAGCACGGAGTGGCAATAGCCCCGGGCGGCAAGACCAAAGGAGCGATCCCTCGAGAAAAACTAACTGTGACTCCTGTAGAAATGCACCCAAACGCCAGGGACAACCTGACTCAGGGCAGATGGGACAGAACAGGAAAGTCTTCTCCAGGATCAGAACAGTTCTCAACCGACAGGGCACAAGCGCCTCGTCCGCCATGCGAGACGGGTGGTAGGCGTGCCCAAGACCCAATAAGTCCCCCCCGCTTCATCCCAACTCACGCAAAGTTTCTATAGAAGAAGTGCCTGATGACGAAGACGACACATCCTACTGACTGGCTGCTGCAGCCAAAAATGCAGATGCATGCGGGTCATCCCCAACGCAAAAAAGCCCTCCTTCGGAGGCAAGACACCCAACCCGCGGAGCCAAAAGAACAGCTACCAATGGCGGCAACGTCCTGGTGGAAACACCCATGAACCCTAGCAGCTCTAGAAGGACAAAGAAGAAGGCCAAGGAAGAATACAACAAGGACGACGACCCTGAGTGGCAAGCATATCTCGAGGGACATCGCTATCGCAAAAAGGGAGATCCTGACACCACCGACATGAAGGTGTACAACAGGTGGTGGACACAGGTGAAAAAGGACCACGACTGGACAGAACTGAAAACCATCGAGAAAGAGGAATCCGGATACATGATCCCATTTGAAACGGAATGGACATGGTGCGCCATCAGACAAGCAACGGGCAGCTACGAAGCCCGTGCAATACTAGCGCACTGGACCCACAAGATGCGACAAGCAGAAGTAGACCAAGAAATGCTGATGCGCCTCATCACACTTCCCTGCACTCAAGCCCTTGAACAGTTAGAGGAGCTTCGCAAACCGGTCCAATATATCCGACGAAACGCATGAAACGGGGCCAAAGACTTGACCACTGAAATCCGAATTGAAGCCCTGACCAACTGACAAACCCTAAAAACCATGGCCCTAATAGACAGCGGATGCACCAGAAGCTCTATCAACCACAAATACGTAGAAGAACATGACCTACCAACCTGAGCAACCAGCGCCCCAATCCCAGTCTACAATGCTGACGGCACACGAAACAAAGCCAGTGAAGTCACTCACTTTGTTGAACTCTGAATGACCATCGGAGGACACTCAGAATGAATCGACCTGGCAGTAACGGACCTAGGCACAAGGAGAGTATTCCTAGGGCACGACTGGCTGATACGCCATAACCCCGTCATCAACTGGAAGACACAGAAAATCATATTCGGACGGTGTCAATGTCAGAAACAGCCATTCACCCTACCAGACATGGATCCAGAAGACAGATGGGATGAAGAATTAGAAGAAGGAGATACTATATTAGCAGTAGATATGACAGAGGAAATAGAAATCAGGGCAATTCACCATGCCAATGATTTGGCCGCAAAAGCAAGCAAAGGGAAGCCAAAGAAAAGTTTCAAAGAAATGGTACCACCTGACTATTGGGATTTCCAGGATTTGTTCTCAAAAGACAATTTCGACGAACTCCCTGACCGAAAGCCCTGGGATCATGCCATCGAACTGATCCCCAACGCTAGCAATACCCTCGACTGCAAGGTATATCCACTAAACCGGAATGAACAGGAAGAACTTGACAAATTCTTGGACGAAAACCTATCAACAGGAAGAATTCGTCCCTCAAAGTCCCCTTTTGCATCCCCATTCTTCTTCATAAAGAAAAAAGATGGCACCCTTCACTCCGTCCAAGACTATCGGAAGCTCAATGAAATGACCATTAAAAACCGATACCCACTTCCGCTCATCTCGGAACTCATGGACAAGCTCCAAGGAGCCAAATACTTCACCAAGCTAGACATACGCTGGGGATATAACAATGTACGCATAAAAGAAGGCGATGAGTACAAGGCCACCTTCCACACCAATCAGGGATTGTTCGAACCAACAGTCATGTTCTTCAGACTCATGAATTCCCCCGCCACATTTCAATGGATGATGAACGATATCTTCCATCACTTGATCACTGAGGGAAAAGTAACCATATACCTCGATGATATCCTCATATTCTCCAAAAATCTCCAAGAGCACCGACAGATAGTCCGACGAGTGCTTCGACGCCTATGGGAACACAAGCTGTTCCTCAAAGCCGAGAAGTGCAAATTTGAAGTCCTGGAAACGGAATACTTAGGAGTCATCATTAATGAAGGGTCGGTCAGAATGGACCCCATCAAGGTCAAAGGAATCACGGAGTGGCCCACTCCCACCAAGAAGAAAGAATTACAGAGCTTCTTAGGTTTCACAAATTTCTACTGAAAGTTCATAAAAAACTACTCCAAAATTGTACGACCAATGACCCAACTCACCGGGAACACCCCTTGGAACTGGGGCACCGCCCAAAATCAAGCATTCCAACAGTTGAAAAAGTAAATGGCAGAAGACGTTATCCTAGCCCTGCCCAAGGAAGACGGAAAATTCAGAGTAGAGGCAGACTCCAGTGAAGGGGCCATTGGCGCAGTACTAAGCCAACAACAGGACGGCAAATGGAGACCTGTAGCTTTCCTTTCAAAATCGTTGACAACGACAGAAAGAAACTACAAGATATACGACAAGGAACTCCTCGCCATAATGCTTGCCCTCGCCGAATGGAGACACTACCTAATGGGAGCCGCTGTCGACTTCGAGGTATGGACAGACCATCAGAACCTTCAATATTTCCACAAGCCCCAAAAACTCAATCGCCGACAAGCCTGCTGGGTTACTGAACTTGCCAAATACCATTTCACCCTGCATCATAAGCCCGGCACAGCAAACCGAAAAGCCGACCTCCTATCCTGACAGGATGATCACGACCAAGGAAAAGAAGACAACGATGAAATCGTAGTCCTCAAACCAGAACATTTCCGAGCAATGATCATGCCCATGACATCCAGCATTCACTTGAAAATCAAGCGTGCTACCGAGAGCACCGACAAGTGGGACCAAGGAATCACCGATTCCTTAAACCACGAATGAGGCATCACAATGGAGAAAGGACTCCTGATGCTCACTGGAAGAATCTACATACCCCGAGACGAGAAGCTTAGAGGAGAAATCATCACCATGTCTCATGACCACCTCACTGCCGGACATCCAGGCATTGATAAAACCAACGAACTCATTCAAAGAGAATATTGGTGGCCAAAGATCAAGCAAACCATTGAAAGATATGTAAAAGGATGCGAGACATGCCAGCAAGTTAAGTCCAATACTCAGGCGTGAAAAACACCCCTACATCCCAACGCAATACCATCGGAACCATGGACACACATCTCTGTCGACCTGATCACCGGCCTTAAAGAATCCAGCAGATATGACACCATCCTAGTTATAGTAGATAGATTTTCAAAAGAAATCATCCCAGTAGCATGTAACAGGACCCTCACATCAGAAGGGACAGCCAAGATATTCCATGACAAAGTCTTCGCCATCCACGGCATGCCAAGAACCATAATCTCAGACAGAGGTCCTCAATTCGTTTCCAAATTTATGACGGACCTCTACCGAATCCTCCAAATTACCCCCAACACTTCCACCGCCTTCCATCCCCAAACAGATGGACAAACCGAAAGAGTAAATCAAGAAATTGAAAAATACCTATGGATATTCACCAGATACCAACAGGACGATTGGCATGAATGGCTCGCTCTGGCAGCATTCGCTCACAACAATCGGAAACACTCCACTACGGGCCAGAGTCCTTTCTTTACCGTTTACGGACTCAATCCTCGAGTAGTACCCGAAACGGAACGCCGTAGTCCATTCTTGAATCCCGCCGCTGGAAACTTTGCCTCACAAATGCAAAAGATCCACAAATTATGCGAACAAGCCCTCCAAGAGGCTGCCACCAAAATGAAGACTCAATATGACAAACGAAAGGGCAAAGCGGTAGCATACAAAAAGGACGACTTGGTATGGCTCGACACCACAAACCTTCATCTCCCCCGGCCAAAGAAGAAACTCAATGACAAACGAGTAGGCCCATTCCGAATCTTCAAAAAAGCAGGCACCTCCGCCTATAAACTCAAACTTCCCCCTCATTGGTGCATTCACCCATGCTTCAATGAAAAACTCCTAACCCCATACATACCACCGGCATTCCCTAATCAAGAACTGCCACTGCCACCACCACCACCACCAGACCTTATCGAAGACGAAGAACAGTACGAAGTTGAAGAAGTCCTCGACACTCGAACCCGAAGAGTAAGAGGAAAAAAGGGCCAACCTTCTTGACTGGTAACCGACTACTTCGTAAAATGGACAGGCTGGACCAGGGAACATAATGACTGGGTAATGGAAGAAGACATGGAGAATGCTCAAGAAGCAATAGAAGAATACCAACAGAGCCAGGAGGAACATGGAAGAGCAATCACAGCCGAGGCCATCGTAAACCCGAAAGCGATAAAAGAAATCATGGGACACGAATACAAAGAAGTCAGAGACGGGATATGGAATTACTTTTACACAGTTGAATGAAATGATGGAAAAAGGATTCAAGTCAAAAACCCGGATGGAGAAGCATGGAAGGAATACATTCAAGACTATTGGAGAGCGCTGAAGGAAGAGCTAGAAGAGATGCCAGAACCCTAATGGCAGTCGGGACGACTGCCTTAACAAGAGGGTAATGTTACGATTTTCCGCACTTATTCATTTTAT
Source organism: Armillaria luteobubalina (assembly GCA_030435615.1). Lineage (NCBI taxonomy): Eukaryota > Fungi > Basidiomycota > Agaricomycetes > Agaricales > Physalacriaceae > Armillaria > Armillaria luteobubalina. The sequence goes on from JAUEPU010000042.1 coordinate 252,010, forward strand.
TAAACAGAAGACCGAGTCATCCCTGATCCCACATGATCATATGAACCATAACTGGATGGCTTAAGCCAAGTAGCTAGTAACTACGGCTCGCGCATACAGCACGACAACCGTATTGTCTTCATACGTTGTGACTATTATTAGTACTACAGTTTTCATATATAAGTAGGTAGCTCTCACTGTAATACCCCAGCTTCGAGCTAAAGTTTATCAATACCGAACTTCTCTCTTAACTCGCTCATCCTAAAAACTTAGTCCGAGATCATCACTATATCCAAACTCCACGAGACTCTCAGGTGACTGTCCAAACATGAGACAGCCCGAGTTTACTCTTGTTTGGATCATGTGAGGTTCAGGTCTAACACTTCTGGTATTGCGGTCTTGGTGTTGGCCATTGTGGCACCTGGGAAGCGACACATATATTCCATGAGGACATATGTAGAGCATTCAATCTCTCAGAAGATGTCTTTGATATGGGAGAGGACATAGTGATGGAGGATGTAAACTCAGAGGAAGACGATGAAGGTGAGGACATCTCATCTGATTCTAACTCACAAACAGCTCCAGATATGGTCACTGAAGAAGGGTGGGATAACGAGGAGGTGGTAAGAGAAGATGATGAGTCGGATTAGGACACAGATTCAAGTGACAAGAGTGAAAAGGAGGAGGAAGAGAACCTTGATGAAGAGGCCAAAGTGGAATTAGATGATATCTGTGATGACAATGACAATGAACTTACTTTAGAACCAGATCTGGGGTTTTCTGTGTTGTAAATTAATTGTAACGCCTTCATTATACCATTATCTACTGAAATAAACTTAGTCTGTGATTTGGATTAGTTATATATTCTTATAAACATGACTGGGAGGATTACAATCGGTAATATACTGAAATAATCTTATTACTGGCTTACTAAGGTATACAAATGAGCCCTTTCTCTATATCAGGTTATATATGAAGTCACCAGTGATAAAGATAGGCAACCTTTTTTCACTTTTTGTGGTGTTGAACATCAGCCCACAAAGAGCAAGCAGCTTGAAAATGACTTCGGCATTGAGCTGATAAAGGCTGAGAGAGAGAGAAGTTTTTATTCTGATCGCTGTCCCTAAGAAGGAAACTAACCAGAGTCCATACTATGCATGCATTACCTACCTAATCCATTATGCTATGGTACCGAACAAACATTGGGCTTCACTGATACAGTCATGTCCCTGCAAGGTATGGCCTCTCAGCACTGGTGTCAATGTCATGAGATTTAATAGTCATGTGCCACACCTAGGGTGGCATCTTGATGGGTATGTACATTGGTTTCTGCACTACCTCCTCCAGTATCTCATATACATAGTGACCAAGCCTAGGCAACAGGTCCAAATATGTCAAGAGGCTATGCACTGAGTGACTGGTAATGCTAACAAAATTTCCTTGTTTTTGCCTTTTTGGGTGTTGCTATTCTTGCTGACCCCTAGAAATTGTTGGGATAAAGGAATGTGGGGTGAGAGCATGACAGTCACGAAAAAATCACTAAAGTGTCACATTGGGATATTTACATTCCGGCATTTAAATCAAGGGGATTGCAAAATTGCAGATACAGACATGATGTACATTACCATGTTTAAGGAAGGCTGGACCCCCTCCCCCCCTCCCCCTCCTTTTATAGTATCTTCTTCCCACAATTTACCATCCCTGTCAACCATTTCAAGACATATATTCTCACAGTATCAGATAAAAGAACAACCCTGGAATGGATATTTGATGCCATGGTCTGATGGCAGGCGGTTTGAGCATGACAATTAAGTTTGAGCCTCAAAAAACTTGGAACAGGTTTTTTGAGGACTTTGTTCTTCAAATGTTCACAGCTATTAAGGTGATTGGACCAATTTATCTTTGATTTATCTCACTAGCAAAAGCAATATGTTGTGTCAACACATGAGACAGAATTGCATGCTAGACATATTGAGAGATTGATTTATAGTAGCATAAATTGAGTAAGTGATGTGGGAATGCATACAGTGTGCTTACTAGTCTGGCCAGGGGTTGGGTCAGGCCAGGGTCAGGCAGATTTTGTTGGCCCTGACCCTGGCCCTTGAGGGTGAAGCAGTGCTCTCCCAACCCTCTACCCTGACCCCCCAGGTTCTGGACCAATGGAGCTGGGTCAGAGTCAGGTCAGGGCTGATCCTGGGCCAATTGATTTTTTGGTTTTTCTCACTTTTTTTGCAGAAATACACAAATTGAGCATATCTACTTTGTAAACTATAGAGTTTTATGAATCTTTTTGATGATATAGTATTCAAGCTTCATCTTAAGTTGTTAAGTGGCTTTTTTTCAGACTTGTTTGTCTGCATGAAAACATATAGTATCATAATACTCATACAATAGGTTGTTCTTCATCAAATATTTGTATAGTACAAGTATATGTATCATTAAATTTTCATTTTCTGTCATTAATATATCAAATCATGCTTGTAAGAACAACATACTTGTATTTCTTCACCTACCAAATTTTTGAAGGCCAGGAGGGCCAACCTGGGGTCAGCCCTGGGTCAGATTTTCTCCAGTCACTGACCCCAACCCTGACCCCAGCCCTTAGCATTGGTGCTGGCCCTGACCTTGACCTGGCTCTGACCCGGCAGGTTGAGCCAGGGTCGGTCTGGGGGTCACAAGGGCCAGGCCCAACCCCCAGCCAGACTAGTGCTTACTGGTTGACTTCCCTTCACCATCATGACAGTCTGCAAAGCCTGTGTTACATTATCAGGGCAATTCCTTGATTTGGTTGTTCCTGGCCCAATTCTGGCTAAAAAATTGTTGGAATACAAGCTGAAAGTCAGTATGAAGCTGACTTGATGGATTGATCAATTGGCATCCCGATATGGTAACTAGGTTCAAGCTGTGTTGTACTCATAGCAATTATTCCTTAGATACTTATGTTCCTATGATACTTACCTATGCATTAGACTACGCAGTTTTATTTAAATAGGACTGTATTTTGGTACATAGAATAATATCTTCATTCACTATACTTGTGCTCAAGTGCCCACTATACTAAGGATTTCAATAAAAATGGTGTGGAAAGCAATAGTTCTCATCAAGATATTGCTAATTACAGTCAAAAGTTTCTATTTCTATCAATATATACTTCAAAATTTTGGTATGTCAGTTACATGTTTAAGGCTCCACCCCCTCCCCCCCTCCCCCCCCCCCCCCCCTACCCCCCTATGTCATGTCCCGGTTTGCTCCGATGGAATCCCCTTGATTTAAATTGCACATTAATTCACACATTAATGTTACTGAACAGGCTCTAAGTTCTGTTTACACAAATACACAAATATACACTTGGTTGCCCCATATTTTGCACCTCACTGCTGTTTGTTCAGAGAGTGACCATCAATTTCTGACATAATCTGCAACATATACTCGGAGGTAATATGCCCACCAAGTGTCTCATTGTCAAAGGGCGCAGAAGGTTGCATCGTTCCTGGCAGTGTGAAATGAGATGGTAGACATGTTTCAGGGATCTTTAAATTTGCAAACACATACAATCCCCATCTAAACAAGATTTGAATAGCATTGAGCCACAGAAGAAAGGCAGAAAATGACTTTGATGGAGAAATTGGCATAACACTGATGAAGAAGTAGCGCTTGAAGTCTGTGAGTTCTTGCCACGATGTTGTCCTATCATACCACTTAGCAAAAGACATCTTCGCTTGTTGCGACTGCAACTCCTGCATGACCTTTCCTCCTGCAGACTGAACAATCTCGTAACCGCAACACAGCATCAATAGAATGTAGTAGAATGCCTTGACATCATGTTGATACAGATGAACAACATCGAACTGACCCAGAAGCTCGTGAGCCATGTAAGGCGGTGTACCTATCTGATGAAGGGATGTCACTTCTTTGAGAGGAAGAGAACAAGAAAGGTCGAAATTGTTGAGGACACCAATGAATGGAAATTCATTGGTGTCATATCTTTTTTGATACATCATGTTGTTGAGGCTTATGTTGCGGTGTAGAACTTTGGGTTTTTTTGTAGAGCCAATGGTGACCTAGACCAAGAAATTTCAGAACTTGGGGATGAAGAAACAGGAAGAAAGGCTACAAACATTGGAATATATCAAAGAATACTTGGGCAATGTCCTTAACATCAGACAGGTCTGTGATAGGAAACAGATGTTCAGAGACAGTGATATGAAGATGTTCCTCGTATACAAATGGCGTCTCGTCCGCATATTCTGCCTTATTCAAGAGTTTCACCAGCCTTCTCTGTGACGTATCTTTTTCATTAGATCTGAAGTCTTGGGAATGAAGGATCTCAGGAAGGTGATCCAAAACCCAATGTCTCTTGCCCTCAACAGCCATTTCATCAGCCTTCGCCTTCGTGGCATCCATAAACTTCTTCTCCAAGTTGCAGTGGATACTTGGCCAACTGATCTTCATGACCAGTTCTTGATCAGGCCATGCCAATGAGCTTGCAGGGACAATGCAAGTGTCCTGCCCGATGAGTCCACACTGGCGATGAATGACACCTCCGAGAACAAGGATGATCTTTGATTTTTCAGAGGTCTCCAAAGTCATCTTTAACCAGTTGAAGAGGTTCGTAGGATTCCCTTTATCCCATTGTTGATAGAGTGGGAGGCAGTCATGGTCAATGAGGGCATGCAGATGTACAGTAGCACTAGATACCATCCACATTGCAGAAGTCATACAATGGACATGAACTTTCTCGTTGTTTGGAAGATTTCTGGCGAGCTCATTCTCATCAATCAGATCCAGCACTTGTCTCATGGAAACAGTCGCCTGACTGTCACAAGTTTGATGTGAGACTTTCAAAGAAGACTGGGAATTAAGAAGTCAGCTTGCGATCACAGTGAGTGGATTAGCCCTGGACCTTGTTGCCACCATCCAATTTGCATTTCATGCTCCTTGAAGATGCAGCACTCCATGTCAAGGGGATGTCGTTGGCGTCCTCCAAGTCCATATCTACAGTGGTCCCATGTTCAGTGGCACTCAGACCTTCGTCGTTGAGGAATGTATGATGCTCCTTATGCAGAACCAGTGTCATCGGTTCTTGACAAGCTAGCATATCATTGAACTGGAGGTGAAAAACACGTTGTGAAGTGGCTTACCTCTAAGTTTTAATAAATGTACCACATTGTTTCTGACGATGCCCAAGACATTGTCAGTGGCCTCCATCTCCTTGAAATTGATGAGTTGTGCTGGAATGACATCCTTGTGCCAGCAAGACTAACTTCTACTTGTTTTCTTTTCCAATGGATGATGGATGACTTGGACAAGTCAGTGCGTCAGCTATGTGATTGATGAATGAACGCACCCAATAAGATCCAATAACACTTTCTTTTATGTAATTCTATGTTCAAGTTGAAGACATCTCAACAGTGTTTCCTATCATGGTGGGTTATAGACAAAATCACATATTTTTCATTTTTTTTCGCCTTGGAATAAGTATTCGCAGGTAAATGCAGGTATTATGAAGTATTTGTAAGTAAATGGAGGTGAAGCAAGGTAATGATAAGTAATGATAAGTATGGACTTCGAATGCCGTAGGCGACAGCTTGAGATAGTGCGCTACTTAAGAATACCGGGAAAAACCTCCCATTCCTGTGGGCACATCGGCATAGGCCCAAAATGGAAGGATAGTTCCGGGGTCCTCAGGGTTCACATACCCATATCTCATACGTCTAGATATACCTTATTGGTAACCCAATCATATGGTGGTTAAGCACTCTTTCTGTTGCTTCATACATTTTCGTTCGGGGATTCTTCATTCTCCAGGCAAAGTGAGGATACCAGGATTTTGCTAGCAGTAAGAATTCACCGTCCTCTCCTGAATTAATGGCGTTCTGATGCTCCATTCTAGCCAAGGTTGTCAAATATGACTCGCTTTGTGGTTTCCTTTTTCTAGGATGGTCTCTACATTAATTACGAAGGCCTGTCATGTTCTGATTCTAAGCCACTAAGAATGGTGGACCTGTACACCCAATAAGATAAATACTGTATCTACGATGCTAGAAAACAGAGTTCCTCCCACTTAAATTGTCATCGCTCTCCTCCCCTAGTTAATTTCATAACATATATTGTATTTTTGTAAGAACAAGTACAGAAATGAATTACATTGATACAAATCTAGGAATGTCGTGTCCATATGTGCTGACCAGTGCATCAGCAATTTTGCTTTGCCCCCTTGGATCGAGTGAAGACAGCAGGGTCACGGTTGATAGAACCCAACTCAACCACGTAAAAGCAGTCGCTGACATCCCATCATCGCATCATGACTCCCCCTTTCTCAGTCGTTTTCTCCTGCATCGCACCATGACTGCCCCATTCCTCCACATGAGGAGGCTACCAGGGGTGGGGGTGGGACTGGGGTGTCATTGCACACTAGGAATGGGGGCGACATTGACAAAGGAGATGGTGTTGGTAGAACATGTCTGTCCATCTGGATAGGTAGTTGTCCCATCAGGTTGTTGGCAAGCGAGGCATTCTGGGCAACATTGAGAGCATGAAATAGCTTCAGAGGCTGACACTATTCCTCAAGGAGGAGCGGTGCAGTGCTTGGTGGAAGAGAGACACTGATATCAGACCCAGCAGAGTACCAAAAGGGCTAGGCAACTTGCGAGAAAGCACAGGTGTTCGACGAGCAAGATCATCACGTGCACTTTGAGCTGCTGCTGGAACAATTTGGCACAAGGTCCTTTGGCTGGGCACAACTTGCATCATGGATAAGGTATTCAAGGAGCAAGTCGTAGGTCGACAGGGGTGAGAGTATGAAAAGAAGGCAAAGAAAGAGAATAAAAGATGCATCTTCCTTATCCCTCTCGGTTCTTCTTGTTGGTGTCGACATCTTCATTAGCCTCACCATTGTCCTCGCTCTCAGCATTCTCCTTCTTCTTCCCACCCGTCTTGCCCTTTGGCTGTGCCCTCTTCTTCGCATCGCCCATTGTGCTTGTTAAACTGTACATAGTAAGTAGCTGATTTGGTCAAGCAAGATCTGAGAGGCATGTGCCATCAGATTGGTAACCAGACCGATCAGAAATTTGTATATGGACCCCAGAAACCACAGAGTGACAGGCTTCTCAGATCATCACGAATTCAGTAAATCCAGGTAAAGGCAGGTAGAAGTATTCAGAAGTATGCTACCGGAATTGGTCAAAGTATTGATTGCCAAAATTTGCATTACTTCGGCATACCTGATAATACCTGATAATACCTCGAAATACTGACATCTACCTCAAAATACTTACAATTACCTCCAAATACTCAGAATAGCCAGGAAAAAAAATACATAATTAATTTTGTCTCTAAAATGCCATCATAGTTTCCGTTCGACATGATATTTTTCCTCTTTTTTTTCCTCTTGCCTTCCTAATATGAGAACTTCATCACCTGTAGCCAGGAACGTGAAGATTTCGCTGGATGCCGATGGAAACACCGCTGTTGACCTGGAATTCATACCTGTCAAGAGTAGGTTCATCATGTACAATTTCTGAAGATCAAGAGTCGGTGTTAAGCCTATTGGTCATAGAGTAATTGTCACACCTGATATTACAATAAGTATCTGACCTCCTATCAATGTAGACGGTAGTGGATAACAATGGCCGATACTTTTGAGGTCGAGAGTGAATTTTGATATTTGAACACGGCAGTGATACAGGGTTGTACAGCTCTCCATACCTTCTACTGAATATACTTGATGACTAGAGATTGGTCGCCGATTTGTGACATGATTGCCAAAAAGCGCGAGTAGACAATGTATCCACCAAGTGTTTCACCATCAAAAGGTGCAGGAAGTTTCATGCTAATGGGGTCTGTGAGTTCCCACTCACTCTGTGGAATGAAATGGGTGGGAAGCTGTGGCACCGGATCAGGTTGGATCTTGGAATTGGGGGTCACTGTTGATGTTGAGGGTAGATACTGGATACTGATACTGGAGTATTAGTCATACACCATTTTAGGCAGGTAGCCCCTGAGAGATACCTGTCTCCTTTCGTCCTCGCACAAGTAGGAACGGGTGTCATGTGCTTCCTCATCTGTGTACTAAAATAGAGCCATCCCATGAGTCACCTTGAGCTGCTATTTGATGGCATTTTCTCCGGCATGGCCAGGAAGCTATTTGGGACCCCTCAAAATTTTGTCTTTCATGCACCACTGTCCTCAGTCTGGAGGAGGTGCAGGTAAGTACTGCAAAGAAAAAAAGTACTGGTGTAAATGTCAGTATGCTTGCATGGATTGCAGAAATCCAAGTGCCCATGCTTGTGCAAGTTGCAACTCAAATAAGAGGCACTTTGTAAAAGATACTTAGTCTTGCATGATGCATCATGCAAGTGTAAACCGTGTATATGGTAAACTAGGTGCATATACCAAGGCGATAAAGGATAAAAGATTAATTTGAATATATAATTGTTCCTTCATTAGATACTAATATCAAGATAAGATAAGGATGGATATGATAACATGATGACCTAATAGGACTAGGTCATCACCTGTTATACACTTACAATGACGGGGACCTGCAAATATCCTTTTAAACATACTTAACAAGCATGTAACTACATAGAATACATAGTAGAAGATACTTATTCTCACTGTTGGGCGGTATGGCTATTTTTGCCTGTCAACCAAGTCTTCATGTACTGTGCTAAGTCATTTTCCCTTTTTTGGAATCCAGTATCTGGACCAGCATTTCGGCTTAGCGTGAGACCTCACAGAGTGCTGCAAGATACTGGACCTAAATAGGAAACTCCCACGAATTTCCAGCTGTCGACATCCAAACGCTTTCCATCAGTTCTCACCACTTGAAACGGGTAGAAATTTTCTGCGGGAGGTGCCGTAAGCAATTTTAATTTACACTGTGCATTCTGAGGTGCGTAGAGCTACTATAATCCCCCTTTCTTTCTCTTTTTCTTCTTTCTTCCTTTCCTTTTTTGGATTTCTTTTATTTATTTTTTATTCGACCCTCAACACCAGTATCGAGCCGGAATTGGTGTGCGCTTGGAATCCATTACCAAATGCATATTGGATGTCGTTAAGTCAAGGGTATAAGGCGGCGAATGATTTCAAAGTCGGAATGCTCGTGTCACTGCTCAAAAAGTTGCCCTTCTTTTCAGATAAAGTCTCCCACGTTATGCTTCGGTCGAACCAGTCAGCAAATGGCTTGGTCTCCTCTTCCTTCAATCCCACCTTCTGTATCACAGGCCCTTTGACGGAGCGCACGATCTCATAACGACAGCAAAAGATCATCAAGACATAGAACAGGGCTTCGATATCGTGGTGATATAGATGGCCTACGTTTGCTGGCCACAGGAGATCATGGGACATGTAAGGTGCGGTACCTGTACGATGGAGGGACGAGGGTTCGACAAGAGGATGAAAAGAGGAAAGGTCGAAATCGTTAAGGACACCACAAAATTGCCCCCTTCTCCTTCGATACATGACATTAGTCATACTAATGTCGCAGTGGAGAATCTTTGGGTGGTCAAGGAGCCATCGATGACCTAGATTGAGAGGCGTTAGCGGCTCAAGGACAGAAATGGTGAGGATGGAAATACATACACTGCAATATATCAAGAAAAACCTGGCCGACCTCCTTGATGTCTGTGAGGCTATCCAGCGGAAAGAGGCGCTCAGAAACGGTGATGCGAAGAACATGCTCTTGATATAAAAGTGTCTTCTCCTCTGCATATTCTGCCTTTATCAACAGCTCCATCAGCCTCTTCTGTGTGCAGTCTTTTTCGTTGAAGTCTTGCGAATGAAGGATCTCGGGAAGATGATTCAGGACCCAATGTTCCTTGCCTTTGCTAGCCATCTCTCTAGCTTTAGCCTTGGCACCGGCAACCAGCTTCTGTTCCGATTCATGATAGATGCTCGGGTGGCTTATCTTGACGACAAGCTGTTTCCCAGGCCATTCCAGAGATGCACCGATGATGACACAGGTGTTCCACCCAATGAGATGTCTCTGGTGGTGAATAATATCTCCGAAAGTGAGAACTATATTAGTTTTGTCGGCTTTCTGCAAAGTCATCTCTAGACTCTTGAAAAAATGTCCAGGATTCTTACAGTCCATATTCTCAAAACATTTGATGTAGGGATCTTCAATAATCTGATTAGGAATACCGCATTGAAGGAGAGTGAGATGATGATGTCCAATAGGCATTGCCGAAAACATCTTCTTTTGTTCGACATCGGATGTGTTGGTGAACTTGTCCTCGTCGATGGAGTCTAGCACCCGTCTTGCAGAAATGGATGCCTGGCTGACATATGTTCGATGCGGGATTTTGGACGGAGGCTGAGAGATAAGTCAGCTCATGATCAGGGTAAGTGGACCAGTAGCATACCTCGTCGCTACTATCCGATTTGCGTTTCCTGGTCCTCGAAGAGATGCCAAGTGTTGAGGGGATGCCATCTAAAAGTTGCTTATCTAGCGAAGTTGCAACGCCCTGACTGCCATTTTCGAGAATCAGGGCACGCTCAACGTGCCCACAAGACACTTGTTTGAACTGCAGGCCTTGATTGGCTAACATGTTTGTTAAGCAAAGAACGAAAACACGTCGTGAAGTAACCAAACCATGTAGCAATCGGATCCCCGCCATTCCTTCGATCCAAAAAATGTTGTTGGTCTCCACTTGATGTCAATGAGCTGCGAACAAGTCGTCGCATTGTCCTGTGCACTGTCGACTTCTGCTTCCAGTCGGGAATCCACAACTGATTTGGTCACGGTGCAACCTGCTAACGAAGGGCAGAATCCAAGCTCAGGTACGAGTTCCGCGAATGTCTAATAAAGAGGGCTTGCCAGGCCAGCCACTAGGATTCCGGAAATAAAGCCGCGTCAACCACGTGATCGATAAACGAACTCTCTATTTGGTAGTGATCGCTCCCTTTTATATAATTCCATGATCAGGCTGAGGAAGGCGTCTCTACGGCATCGCTGTTCGACGCGATATAATTTCACTTTTCATTTATGATTTGAACAGCACACTGCCAGAATTGGTCAATAAACAAGCAAACTTCCGCGGGTGCCGAAGAAAACACTGTGGCCGACCTGAAATTTATTGAGGCACTACTGGAACTTACTCTGGAGCAAATGTATGGCTACTCTGGGATAATGGTCGAAGACATTCTAGCTCCAACTTCCTGCTAGATACTAAGGAAGCTAGGATAAGCCCCGAATTTGAGCGTATGGCTTACGTGATTGGTCGTCGATGTTTATCCTTTACGTTCTCCTACTTAATGTTCCGAGTGCTTATTACTTCATCTTACTTCTATCAATGTACACGTCATGTTAAATAGGTCGATGAACGACGACCCTCGCCTGTTTGCGAGGGTAACCCTGCGCTGAGTGGCTGGAGAAATTTTGCTTGTCTCAACAGCGCACTGGCAGCGGGTCAGAGTTGGATGCCACCCGGTACAGAACAAAGCATTTAATACTTAGCAACCAAGGACTCGTTCTGGGCGGGTTGGCCTCAGAAAAATGCCGCAAATCTAGCAATACATTCGTCCACTTCTACTCTTATCTTTCTGAAAACCACTGTTGGCATTTATCACTTCATAAAGCCATTGCGTCGGAGTAGTTGACATCCACTCTGGTCCTCGTTATTCTGGATCGACCCCCTGCAGGTTGTCACACCGCTACTTCAGCCTGCCTGATCTGACGAATATTCAACCTGGCAATAGCTTGAGTCTGGAAGAACTGAGAGGAAATGGATGGGGTCGTTCAACGTTACTTCGGATTCATGTGCAAGTCGCTACTGCAAAAACTGTTATTTTCGAATAATGTTTGCTGAAATAGTTCGCCAACTTCAGTGTTCATTTGTATTCAACTATTCTATATCAGCGGAGATAGTAGTGCATCAATTCATGCCTCCGGTTTTCATTGTAGCATCAAACCCTGAGGGGTGGAAATGACACGCATCCAGGATGCTCGCTACGTCAAAGGCCTCTGTGCTCAATTTCGCAGTGTTACTAAGGTTGACCAGGTTTAGTTCAAAGTGAAGATGTTACACTAAAATGCCAAGTCTATTTGCACAAATACACACTCGGTTGCCCATATTTTACGCCTCACGGCTATTTGTTCAGAGAGTGACCGTCGATTTCCGACATAATCTGCAAAAAATACTCGGAGGTAATATGCCCACCAAGTGTTTTGTTGTCAAAGGGCACAGAAGGTTGCATCGTTCCTGGCAGCGTTAGATAAGATGGTAGACATGTCTGAGGGATCTCTGAATTTGCGAGCGCATCCAATCCTCGTCTAAACAAAAGTCGCATAGCGTTGAGCCACGGAAGAAAGGCAAAAAATGACTTTGGCAGAGAAATTGGCTCAACACCGGTGAGGAAGTGGTGCTTGTCATGGGCGAGGCCTTTCCAAGATATCGTCCTATCATACCACTGAGCAAAAGGCAGGTCCTTCTTGCTCTCTGACAACTCCTTCATAACCTTTCCTTCTGCAGACCAAACAATCTTGTAACGGCAGCACAGCATCAACAGAACATAGTAGAATGCCTCGATATCATGTCGATACAGATGGCCAACGTCGGACTTGCCCACAAGCTCATGAGCCATGTAAGGTGGTGTACCTGTGCGATGAAGAGATGTTGCTTCTTGGAGAGGTATAGTGACAGAGGAAAGATCGAAATCGTTGAGAACACCAAGAATACGGATCGTCCCTTCGCCGATGAACCTTTTTCGATACATCATGTTGTTGAGGCTCATGTCGCGATGTAGAATTTGGGGGTTTTCGTAAAGCCAGTGGTGACCTAGACCGAGGAATTTCAGAATTTGGGGATGAGATAGAAAGGAAAAAGCTACATACATCGAAATATATCAAGGAACACTTGGGCGATGTCCTTGACATCAGACAGGTCTGTGATAGGAAACAGACGTTCGGAGACAGTGATACGAAGAAGATGTTCCTCATATACGAATGGCGTCCCGTCCGCATATTCTGTCTTATTCAAGAGTTCCGCCAGCCTTCTCTGCGGCGTATCCTTATCGTTAGATCTGAAGTCTTGGGAATGAAGGATCTCAGGAAGGTGATCCAAAACCCAATGTCTCTTGCCCTCAACAGCCATTTCATCAGCCTTCGCCTTCGCGGCATCCATAAACTTCTTCTCCGAGTTGCAGTGGATACTTGGCCAACTGATCTTCACGACCAGTTCTTGATCAGGCCATGCCAACGAGCTTGCAGGGACGACGCAAGTGTCCCGCCCGATGAGTCCATACTGGCGATGAATGACATCTCCGAGAACGAGGATGATCTTTGATTTTTCAGAGGTCTCCAAAGTCATCTTTAACCCGTTGCAGAGATTTGTAGAATTCCCTTTATCCCATCCTTGATACAGCGGGAGGCGGTCACGGTCGACGAGAGCATGCGGACGTACAGTAGCACTAGATAACATCCGCATTGCGGAAGTCGTACAATGGACACGAACTTTCTCGTCGTTTGGAAGATTTCTGGCGAGCTCATTCTCGTCAATCGGATCCAGTACTCGTCTTACGGAAACGGTCGCCTGACTGTCACAAGTTTGACGCGAGACTTTCGAAGAAGACTGGGAATTAAGAAGTCAGCTTGCGATCACAGTGAGTGGATTAGCCCTGGACCTCGTCGCCGCCATCCAATTTGCGTTTCATGCTCCTTGAAGATGCGGCGCTCCATGTCGAGGAGATGTCGTCGGCGTCCTCCGAGTCCGTATCTACGGCGGTCCCATGTTCAGTGGCACTCAGACCTCCATCGTTGAGTAATGTATCTTGCTCCTTACGCGGAGCTGGTGTCATCGATTCTTGACAAGCTAGCATATTCATTGAGCTGGAGATGAAAAACACGTCGTGAAGTGGCTTACCTCTAACTTTTAATAATGGAATCACGTTCTTTCCAACGGTGTCCAAGACATCTTCGGTGGCGTCCATCTCCTTGAAATTGACGAGCCGGGGCCGCGTTGGAATGCTATCCCTGTGCCAGCGAGATTGACTTCTACTTGTTCTCTTTTCCAATGGATGATGGATGATGCGGGACGAGTCGCGTCAACCATGTGATCGATGTACAAGCACCCAAATCCTAATTTAGCAGGGAACACTTCCTTTTATGTAATTCTGTGTTCAACTCACCGATTTTGGGAGTACTTTGTAAACTTTTTCTTCTCGCCGGACCCTCCATTGATTTTTCTATTGTATCCCCAATTGTGGAATCTGACGACAGGACTACGGATCACAAAACTCCATTTGCGCTGCGGGCTCCAGAGACACTCCTGCTTGGACCATGGAAACAACGAGTTGACATCTGGATCTTTAGTTGTTTCTTACACTTCCATTTACTCGTTCTCTATAGCGGCGACTGATTTTGCTTCAGGCCTTTGAACTTGTCATTGGCCACGACCTTTTTGAATACGTACCCGGATCATGACCTCGACGCTGCTGCAGGACATCTATGGCAGATGATATGTTTCACGAATGGTGAATTTGGGCCGAAGCAGTCTTCGTGTAGTCGACGAGCAACGCAGTATTTCGAGCAAACCACTAGTAGGTTCTGCCATTTTTTCTCAGTAGATAATGTGCTTTAAATCATTCACATTTCTAGGATATCTCAAACAGAACCCGCCATTAATCCGGCAGCCGTTAAAGAAGGTGGCACTGAGGAACTTACAAGGTTCTCAATGAGGAAGATGTGCTCGTGACAGCGAGCTTCACACGAAGATGTTTGTGTTTGAACCCAGATAATAAGCCTTCGGTGGAGCAACTATTTGATGACCCGTTGTAGGCGGAGAAGAGTGTTTGAACGGAGCATTTATCACCAAGTTTTTTGCAGTGGAATCGGAGACGAGAATCTGTTGAAGTCTACTTACTAGAGTCCAAAAATAATGCATATCCTCTACTCTCCGAACAAAGCGCGATGAATTGGGATGATTGAAATTCATGAAACTTGAAGCGAGTTCTCAATATCATGATCTTCTCCAGGCTCAACTTATTTGACTATTCGCCGATGACTGATAGAACTGGGGTGGTGTAACAGTCCTCTTGCCGTGTTCAAACTTCAATTTCATTCACCTAAATATTCTGTCAACGCAAACACAGCCTCTCTAAAAGGTGAAATTATCCTGGTCGGTACACGATGATTGTGCTGGGCTTGTGGGATATACCAGGAAGAACGCCGTGTGCTAAAAAAACAGAAGATGCGTAAGGGCTAGATTAGTGCACGGTGAACCTATCAAGTCTACGCAATTGTGAGTCATAAAACTTTTCAAGAGTACATGGCTACTTCTTGTATTAGTAGTAAGCACAGCTGGGCGACCCTTTCGACAAGGTGGCAAGTACTGAAGGAGAGATATAGACTTAAACTCGACTTCATTTCGACCTAAAATGGACCATAAATAACATCATTGGTCTAGGCCTATCTACTTGCCATCTTGCCTTCGAGATGAAGTTTCTATGGCACGAGTCGTTGCCACTCTTCATACTGAAAGTCTAGGCCATCTACAGAGATCACCGACATGAATCTCAAGCAATTAATATATGTGATGTGCCCGCCAAGCGTCTCGTCATCGAAAGGTTCATCAGGAATAGGCTCTTCGTCGTCAGGCTGTATACGCGCGCTGATGCTCTTTGCAAAGGCGCGACGAATACGTCTAAGGCAAGGGAGAAAAGATGAAAAAGACGGCGATATAGGAACTGATTTTAACTTTTCCGAGGTGTCAAGGAAGTTTTTCTTGTCGGCAGACAGAAGTCTCCACGTCAAGGAGCCGTTGAACCATTCAGTAAACGGCATGTCCGAGGGGTTCTCCTGCAATGGTCTTAATGTCAGCACCTTCTTGATCTCAACGATCTCGTAGCGGCAGCAGAGCATCAACAAGACATAGTAAAGCGCTTCCACATCATGTCGATACAGATAACCAAGGTAGGACTCATCCAGAAGGTCGTGAGCCATGTGAGGTGTACCTGCGCGGTGAAGGGATGCAGCTTCCGTCTGAGGAAAGGAGGAGGAAAGGTCAAAGTCGTTGAGTACACCACAAACTTTGTTATCGCTTGGTCTCCTTCGATACATAACATTCGCCATACTGATGTCTCGATGAAGAATCTTTGCGTGATCATAAAGCCATCTATGACCTAAATCGATGAAGTTACACCATGATATCCGGAAATAAGAACGAAAACGACGTACACTGCAGTATATCGAAAAACACTTGAGCGATGTCCTTGACATTGGTCAGGTTCGTGATGGGAAAGAGACATTTGGAGACCGTGATACGAGGAAAACGCTCCTTGTATAGGTCATATATGTCAGTCATGCGGTCCGCATATGTTGCCCCTGTCAACAGGTCCATCAGGCGTCTTTGTGGCAAATCATTGTCGTTGGAAGGGAAATCTTGGGAATGAAGAATCTCGGGAAGATGATCCAAAAGCCTAGATTCCTTGCCTTCGCTAGCCATCTCTCTGGCTTTGGCCTTCGCAGCGTCAACCAGGTTCTGTCCCGAATCGCGATAGATGCTCGGGTAGCTTATCTTCACTACAAGCTGTTTCCTAGGCCATTCCTGAGACTCGCCGACAACAACACAGGTGTTCCGCCCAATGAGACGTCCTTGGCGGTGAATGATATCTCCGAGGGTGAGAACTATATTAGTTTTGTCGGTTTTCTGCAAAGCCACCTTTAGACCCTTGAAAAAATCTCCAGGGTTCTTGCGGTCGATATTTTCGGAACACTTGATATAGGGATCTTCAATAATACCAATTTGAAGGGGAGTGAGACGATGATACCCAACAGGCTTCGCTGAGAACATCTTCTTTTGTTCGACATCAGATGTACTGGCGAACTCGTCCTCGTCGATGGGATCTAGCGCCCGTCTCGCAGAAACGGACGCCTCGCTGTCATATGTTCGACGCCAGATTTTCGAAGAGGACTGAGGGAAATCAGGTCAGAATCAGGGTAAGTGGACCAGTAGCATACCTCGTCGCTACTATTCGATTCGTGTTTCCTAGTCCTCGAAGAGACGCCAAGTGTGGAGGGGATGTCGTCCAAAACTGGATTATCTAGCGAGGTCGGATGCTCGGTGGCAGCGCTCAGACTGCCATTGTCGAGAAACAGGGCACCCTCAACGTGCCCACAAGACACTCGTTTCAGCTGCAAGCCTTTATCGGCTAACATTTTTATTGAGCAAAGAACGAAAACACGTCGTGAAGTGACCAAACCTGGTAGCAATTGAATCCCCTTCATTCCTTCGGCATCCAAGGTATTGTTGTTGGCCTTCATCTCCTTGATGTTAATGAGCTGCGAACGCGTCGTAGCGCTATCCTGTGCGCTGTCGACTTCGGCTTTTCCTTCTCATCCAATCTCTACTTCACAACTAATCTGGTCACTGTGCAAGTGCTGCTAGGAAGTGCGGAGCCAGGCACAGATACGAGTGCCGCGAGTGTCGAATAAAGACGGGTGCCAGGCCAGCCACTACGATGCCGAAAATAAGGTTGCGCCAACCACGTGATCGATAAACGAGCTCTCGATTTGGTAGTGACCGCTTTTCCTTTACATACTTCCGTGATCAAGCTGAAGTAGTCTCAACGGCATAACTGTTCGACGCGATATAATTTTACTTCTCGTCTTCTATTATCTACTGTGAGCAGCCCACCGCTAGCATTAGCCGATACGTGACAGCCAAATTTCTGCGGGTGCCGAAGGAAATGTGACTGTCGCCGACCTGAAAATTACTATCGAGGAACTGCTGGGACTTGATCAGGAAAAAATGTATGGCTGCTCTATGATAGTTGCTTGAGACTTTCTAGGTCCGGACTCTACGAGGTATTAAGGAACGTAGTATAAGGCCTGAGGCCCAATCGCTCGTCGATGTTCGTCCTTTACATTCACGTATCTAAAATGTTCCGAGGGCTTACTATTTCCCGGTGAAGATAAATTTCTGTCTGCGGAAGTCTTGAAAGGATATGCGACGGAAATCATCAATCGTGGCATCTCGCGTGAACTCACAGTTACTTGCTACCGCCCAGGCACCTATCGCATGGCCTTCCGGATGTCTCAGTCTGCTCGACTACTTTAGCATTCCCGGGAACGTTTCCACTGACATCGAACACCTATATATTGTCACTGACCTCATGGGGGGGAGATGTCAAGTTCTTGGTCAGAGGGACCCCGTAAAAATCCTGCTTGGGCCACGGAACCAACGAGTCGACATTTGGCTGTCTGGTACGCTCCTATTCGTTTCGTTCTCTACTGGACGATTGATCCAGCCTGAGCTTTCCTCCAGGTATTTGAACTTATGCCACAACCTTCCTGAATACATCCTTACCCAGATCGCGGTATCGACGCTAACTTGAATGCAGGGCACTTGTGGCAGATAATATGTTTCACGGGTGAGGAGTTTGGGCCTAAGCGGTTTAAATGGGGCCTCAGAGCTACACCTTGTTTCGAGCGAACTACTTGTGAGTTCTGCCATCTTTTCCAGAAGAGAATGTGTGCTATGTATCATCTATTTTCATCCAGGTTATCTCAAAAAAAATCTACCTAGATTCATTTACCCTTTCGAGACACCGTTGAGGAGATACGAGGTCACCAGTGAGGAAGATGTGCTCGTGATAGCAACCTTCATGCGAAGATGTTTGCGTTTGGACTCGGACAAGCCTTCGGCAGAGCAGCTGCTCGATGACGCATTATGTGTAGAGAAGAGTGTTTGAACGGAGCGCCTACCCGGAACAAGTCACCGGCGTCGTTTGATGACATCCGCTTTTCAGACTTATCGACTTGTCAACGAGAAGCGGATTGGACTAGCACGAGTCTGGTTTACTATTATGTTTGTGGTGAAGTGTACTTGTTACGAAGGCCAAAAACATTCTCTATATTCTGTTCCCTAAAATATTCTCGAAAGGTCGTTAAACCGAGTTCTTAGCATGATACTTCTCTTAATGCTTACGCTATTCAACTTCGGCTTCAGGGCCCGGGTTCATCCATTATCTCCTTCCTTCAAAGGGCACGCAACCAATTATAAAAGTATGAGCAAGATGGACCAAAGCAAAACGCAGAAGACATAGCTGGACAGCACCAGAGAACGCTTGTCGATTGTGTCTCTAACCTGTTTCTTAGATCGGTCTGCCAGAAACTCGTTCAATAGTAGTATGTTAGCTCTTTCCACCATTATGCCAGCTGCTGATGGTAGGAGCTATGCCTTTCCAGGAGACAAGAGGGTTTAGGCGTGCTGACATAGACATACTTATGATATGAATAGTCAATCACATTGAAGAGTTTCGACTACAACGACTACCGATACCTATAACGTAGTTTCCTGGAGCAGTTGTGGCAGATAAGACGAGTCCAAATGCCTCATTGCTCATACTTTATGTTCATAGGCCGACCATCAAAGACCCACATCGTCTGCAGAAACTGCGAGTAGCAAACATACCCTCCCAGTGTGTCTTCATCGAAAGATTGGACATTCACAATAGGTACCGATTGTATGCGGAGCATCGTTTTCTCGGCAGCAGGTACAAATCTCGCATCAATGGGAGCTACCGCAGGCCCAGGATCTAGCTGAGATTCATACAGGCTGCGCGCAAGAAGTCCGTTATTGAATCCGCGTCGGATATTGCCAAGCCAAGGGCGAAAAGCGGAGAACGATGGCGATAAGGGAATGGGAGACTTTTTATCTGTGAGCCAGTCTTTTTTCTGGGAAGATAAAGTTGGCCAAGGTAGCGTCCGTTTGTACCAGTCCGCAAAAGCAATATCTTTCAGTGGTAGTTCTTGCAGCTGACGTCCGTTGCTGGTCTCAACGATGCGGTAACGGCAACACAGCATCAAAGAAACGTAGAAAAGTGCTTCCAGATCGTGGCGGTACAAATGGCCTATGTCACTCTCTTTGAGGAGGTCGTGAGCCATGTAGGGCGGTGTACCGGTGCGATGAAGAGATGATGCTTCAACAAAAGGAAGTAGAGACGACAGGTCGAAATCGTTCAGTACGCCACAAATCTGGCTTCCCCTCATTCGATACATTACATTCGTCATGCTGATGTCGCGATGCAGAATCTTTGGATGGTCATAAAGCCATTTGTGACCTATATCAAAGCCGTCAGTTTCCGCGAAATACAGAAACGACTCGACTTACATTGTAATATATCGACAAGCACCTGAGCGATTACGTTGACATCGGTCAGGTCCGTTATGGGAAACAGACGTTCTGAGACAGTGATACGCAGAAGACGCTCCTCGTACATGAAAGTCTGGTCTTCTGCATATTTTGCATCTATTAACAGCTCCATCAGCCTTTTCTGTGGGCAGTCTTTTTGGTCGAAGCGGAAGTCTTGAGAATGAAGGATCTCGGGAAGGTGATCCAAGACCCAATGCGTCTTGCCTTCACCAGCCATCTCTTTGGCCTTGGCCCTTGCACAGTCCATCAATTTCTTCTCCGAGTCGCGATAGACGCCTGCCCAACTGATTTTCACGACAAGTTCTCGGTCATCCCATGTCGGCGAGCTAGCGAGGACAACACAGGTGTTCCGTCCACCGAGACCTCGCTGCCGATGAATGATATCTCCGAGAGTGAGAATGATATAGGTGTCGTCAGCTTGTTTCAGCTTCATCCTCAAACCGTTGAAGAGATTCACTGAATTTCTCTCTTTCATCTTCCCATAACTCATGATGTACGGGTCTTCGAGGATATCGTGAAGAATACCGCGCTGACGGAGACTGAGACAGTGGCATCCAATAAGCATTGCAATGAATAATCTCCTTTCTTCTTTGTCCGCTATATCGATGGCCTGAGAGACGACGATAGAGGACCGGTCATAGTACTGGAGCTGAAGTCGGTCACGGTCGATCAATGTCACCAGAGCATGCGACCGTAGGCCAGCACTAGAGAGTATCTGCATCGCGTATTGCGCACACTGGATTCGCGCTTCTTCGGCAGGAGAAAGGGCTTTGGCGTGGCCGCTCTTGTCAAACGCGCCAAACATCCGTCTCACAGAAGCGGTCGCCTGACTTTTACTTTGACGCGAGACCTTGAAAGAAGACTGGAAAGTGAAAAGTTAGCTTGAGATCAGAGTGAGTGGACTACCCCCGTACCTCGTCGCCGTTGCTGTCAAATTTGCGCTTCTTGGTCATGGATGAAGCCTCGCTCGGTGTCGATGGGGTGCCATCTGTATCCTCCCCAACTTCGGAGGCCATATTCTCTGGGACAGCCGTCGGCTTAACAATTCGCTTCTTAGGTGGCATCGATTTCAACGGGTCCTCGCCGCCTAACACAGTCAATGAGTAAAGGGCAAACAAAGCATCGTCAATTGATCATACCTTTGTTTAATAATCGAATGGCATAGGTACCGTCGTCCAGGGCATTGTCGACAGCCTTCATCTCCACAGCGTCGGTGAGCTGTGGCCACGCCGGAATATGGTCTGATGGCAATTTGTCCTTTGGCTCCTGGTCGGGTGCCTTAGCCGCGTCTTGCGCCTCTCCATACTTCTCCAAAGCTACTAAGCTCGCCTTATCTGTCGCGGAGGCGAATATCTGAGTCAAGATGCCGACGATGTCCGGCTTCAACTGATCTATAGATCCTCGTACGGTGAGTGGATCAGCACGGATGATGTGGACGACGTCAGCGTCGGGTACTGTGGTCTTCGGATGAGTTTGCAGGACGTCGATAGCCCTATTATGCATCTTCGCATGAGGACGGTACAGCCTCTTCTCGCGGTCATGATCAACGCTCTTGATATCGGCTTTCCTCAAGTAGTCATCCAAGAGTTGGTTAAATATTTTGTCGTTGAGCACCTGGTCAATCGCAGTTTTGTACTCCTTCCGCCACTCTTTGGGAAGGAGAAGGATCGTTTGAAGAAATGTGTCAAAATGCATGAATACCCGGTGACGCAGATCTTCTTGCAGGTACTCGTCTACGGGACCGATCTTTTTTGAAGGCTCAACAATTTGTAGACTGTTAGTACCGCGGCTGTAGGGTGTTCGTCCAGTTATCCAAGAGGCTGGTTTCGTAGCATCGTTTGGGGGCGGAGTACGAGGCCTAGGCGGTTCGGCGCCATCAGCCTGTGGAGAAGGTGGTAAAGGGTCTGCGTGATTCTGCAGCGCCTCGTCGTCGCCCGGTGACTGTTCAGAGGTGCGCAACGCATCTCTCCTACGACGGGACTGAGAGCGATATACATGTTTGGGTGGAGTTCTGGGTCGGGGAAAGGGATCCATGAGTAGGTATGGAGGAGGGGGGGCTTCGATAAAAATTATGACAGCCATGGCGAACTTTTCGCGCTGTTATAGAAATCGAGGACAATGGATGCAGCTAAGTTGTGTACTTCACGTGATCGGGTAACGAGTGGCGATTTCCCGATGCGATATACGCTCAGCAAATTCAAAATGCTTATTCGCTTCGAAACCTGTTCATTGTTTTTTAACAAAGAAAAAAAGATCGTTCCTCTAATTCAAAATTGGACGTTCGTGACTGTCAAATCGAAGGGTTGGACGTTCATTACCTGAGTGTTATCTACATTAATATCTCGCGCAGGTACAATTGCAATTGGACCAAGAAAACTGAGGCGATAATCTGGTCAGTGGCCCTGTGGACCAATGTGCAAGTCTACGAATTATAGCCTTGGGTCGGTTGCCATCTTGCCCTAAAAACGTGGTGATCATGATTCATCGTGTTTAAATTTTGAAACTCTAAACCACCGTAGTTCGGACAATGGGAACCGCCTTCGTGATCCATTTTCTTTGGTGCGTTTTCGTAAGAAGAAAACGGAGTCCTGTTCTGCAACTCGATTTAGGCTGCTCATTGTCCTCATTCATTGAAGTTACCGTCAAAAAATCTTACATCACGGAGAAAGTTACGACATTTTTACGACGGCTAATTAAAACAAACAGGCCCTAGATTGATACCAGGTGGCCGTAGTCAACTTATTTCTGGGTCTCGCTTTATACCAGACCACCGAGACTCGAAGTTAAGGCTTTCCGGCGAAGTATGCAGTGGATGACACTCCGTTCTTTGACATGATTGCCAAAAGGTCTAAGTAGACAACACGTCCACCAAGCCTCTCGTCGTCAAACGGCTCAGTTGCTACTGGATTTGATCGCCCAATACTAATGACACTTGTCCCGCGGAACCCATTTGAGAGGATTTATTTGTGTCGGGCAGAGAATCAACATAGCCACGCATATCATAGAAAATGACGCCGATACAGGAATCATTTAATCGTCCCACAGAAATCGGTGATTCGGAATGGGGTTATATATATCTATTAGCCTCGTACCGAACCGCCGGTTGAAGTTGATTGTTCATTCTTGAATTTGAGCTCTTGCGACTAGTCCCCTCATAGACTGCCGAACGATGTCGTAACAGCGGAAGAGCCACGATATGATATAGCAGAGGATTTCGGCATCATGACGATACAGATCGCAACCGAGACAGAAGCTTGTGAGTCATGTAATACTTGCGCAGAGAGGCGAAGCTTCCACGAGAGAAACAACCGAGGATGCGAATCAGAGTCACCGAGGACGCCGTATATTTGACCGTCTCTCCCTCGAAACATCTCATGAGTTCGCCAATGTCGTCAAAGAGGTGGCACTTGTGACCTAGTAAAGTAAAGTAAGTATCTGGAGGGGAGAACTGATTGCTTTGCAGTACATCGGGAAAGATCTGAGCTACGTCCTCGACTTCCGTGAGATTCGCGATGGGAGAGAGGCAATAAAACAGAGTGATATGAAGAAACCCGCGTCTATGAAGGCCATGAGATTTTCTTGAGTGGCAGGAAGATGGCCGAGCCGAGCCGTTATATCGAAGTTGCCACTTGTCAGTTTGTCAGTCGCGATATCAGCGAAGTCCTTCTGGTTCTCCGATTCCCAAGAGATACCTTGACAAAGACGCGATTTGAAGATTCTCGCTAGGACACTTGCAGGTAGTCCGCCCAATAACGAAGAAGTCCCTTCTAAAGCGGGCCCCTCGTAAATATCCACAGGCGGGTACGTGGGTTACCCGAAAACTGAAGACACGGGAATGGTTGGTTGCCCCCCATTGAAAAACGGAAACGGTATCATAGAACTATAACCCAGTCGTCTCCAACAGAGCAGTCATTCCATCGTGGAAAAGTAGAGATACATACGCACGAACGCCAGAGGGACTTATCGAGCCCCAAGTAACGAATGGTCCATTCTATGTATTGATTTTCTTTGGTTTGTATTACGGTACAATTGTCAAGCAAATATGAACAGAAAGCAAAGACGAGGACTATACTACGAGGAGATGCAGGCATGGTGTGAGAGATACATCGCGGAACGAGTGCAGGATTACTGGGTCATTATATCTGGCTGAGGAGCCGGGGCTTCCGTGGACACACCCTAGGAATACAAAGTAAGTCTAAGAGCACATTCGAGTACTAGCAGAGAAAACTCACCGTCCCACGGCATGCCGGGCAATTGTTCTTACCCGTCTGTAGCCATGTATCGACACACTTTTGATGGAAAGCATGTCGACATGCCATGACTCGCACATCATCTTCAGGTTCATAGTCATCCAGACAGATAAGACACTGTAGAAAAAAATGTCAGCTAGGCTTTTACTTCGAAACTGTAAACGCACCCTGTCAACACAGTTGGATGATATTTTGCCACCTCGCTCATATTCAGCAAGGCTAACCGACTTGATAACTTCCAAGCCGGACTTGTCGATTTCCTCCTTTGAGACTGTTGGTGGTTTTACTTGTCCCAGAAGTTCCGCCAGATCCCTTGAACACAATGAGCACATCATATATCACATGAAAAGAATAAAAAACGCACAACAACGCCTCGAAGGAATCAAAGTTATTAGGTTCACCAGTTACGATACTATGATCTGGAGGATAATATCCTAAAAATAAAGGTGAATATCAGAAAGCCAACGCAGGTATCATCGAACACCCTTACCTCCAATAACATAAATCAGGAAAGTGCGAGAGCCTGTAGCGTCAACATCGGAAGCAAGGCCATGCACATGCGCCCTACGTCCCGGACGCAAGTTTCGCAACGCATGGGCTGCACGAGCATGCCATCGTCCGACCACGGGCCGTATCTGACGGTAGTGGAGGCCCGCCCGCACCCATATTCAAACCGTCCATACCCGCCTCAGGCATGTTCTCGTTGATATCGCCCTGTTGCTGGAAAACATCAAAGTCTGCAGGATCGACAGGCTCTGCTGTTGTCGGCGGTACTTGTGTATTATGCCGCCAGTTCATGTGAACGGACTGCAAACCAACCACGATGACAGGCACAACAATATTTGGTCTTGTGTCTGAAGGTGAAGGCGAGGGTGGAACGTCGGGGGTCGTCGTTGATGAGACAGGGCGGGAGGTTGTTTCTGGCATTGGAACTTGGACAGACGGTGTAGAGGAAAGCAGGGGGTTTGGCTGCGGTCGCAAGTTGAGCTCTACAGCACCGGTACCACGAGGAGCGAGAATTGGAGGAAAGCGATACAGTCTCCACCAATTAATTCGGCCAGAAGGACCCTCTGGCCGCGAGGCTTCAGCAGCAGACCCAGCGGTGCTTGGTAAGGCGGGCATTGCCCAATTGTCACTTTGCGTGGGAGGTTGTGGCCGATGTGAAGGAGAACCGCTGATCGAAGGTGGACGACGAGGAAGACGTGAAATGTCGGAATCGGAATCGTTACTGAATTCAGAATCTGAGTCAGAGACGTCTTGCAGTTCAGGCATGCTATCATTGTCGTTTTCATTCTCTCCTACACCTGTGTCGTTGTGTACGTGAGGTGCTTCTGCATTTGTGCCAGCAGCAACAGGTAAGGGTTCATGCTCCATCCCTAGTGGTTCCAAAGGCGGTGGCCCTGAATCGGCAGTAGAATTTCCGTCTGGTCCCTGTCGCGTTTGCTGCGTCAATGTGGTCCGTAGGTCGGTTTGCAAATCAATCAAAAAGCGCTCAAAGGTACCTTCAGCTGGCAACCGAGGGGTGAAGCTGATAGCAGGACGCTCCGTGCCCTCAGTCGGCAATGAACCTTCGGCCGTATGCTGTGGAGAATCCGAGGGCATACCCAATCCAGTGTTGAAGGCGCGCGCCATCTCAGCAAACATCCGCTCTCTAGCGTCCACAGGTGAAGCATCGGGGGATGTTTGCGGGGTCTCATCTCTCTCGTCATTCCGATCTGGTAACCGAGGTCCTGGAGACGGAGCCGGCGTACGAAGACCAAGGCGTTCCCGGATGTTGGTCCAGGCCTGCCTCATGCGTTCAGACCGGCCGGTCATAACGTCAGCCATTCCGGCTGTTGGAGTGGGTGAGTTGGGCCGGAGGGACGCGTCTAAGTCTACCGATGGTGCACTTGGAGCAGTCGGTGTCGGAGGGGTAAGGCCTGAGGAGAGTATAGGCTCTGAAGATCCTGTGAGCAAGGACGCAGCCGTAGCGGCAGCGGCGACACTAGAAACGAATGTAAGCATGATTGACTCATTTAAAACGGAAGGAATTTACCTTAAAAGAGTACCGAGTACGTCAATGCTACTTGATGAGATAGCGCCGGAGGGACGTTGTTCCAAAGGTTCTGCTTCAGTAGGAGGAGGAACGTCATCGGTAGCCGTAGGTTCGGGGGTTGGTGTCGACACTTCTACGGAATGTCGGTGTGTCTCGCCGTCTCTTGGAAGAACAGAGTGCGAAGCTGTGGACACCATACTGGGAGGCCGCGACCTAAGAAGTGCAGATAACCTGTTCCTCACTGGGCGCTCCGCGTTGACGGGAGTTGGCGAACGAGACAACGATGCTCCTTGGCGAATCATCATTGGTGCTTCAGGGAGATCGGGAGGGACGGCGGATGGGGTAGCATCGGGTCTAGGTACATCGGTCGTATGGACAACACCCTGTACGACAACAAGCGTCCCTGGAGGGGGGAATTGTCGTGGAGGTGATGGGGAGGGCTGTCCAGATGATGATTGATCTGCGGGACCGATAGTGGGTGGGGGCGATACATCCTGCGGAACGTCCGGAGCGTCTTGCGAGGAAGTGAAATGGTCGGGACTGATAACGACTTCGTCCTCCGGTGCATTGTTGTACACGGGTAGAGGTATAGTGCTGTGCCTGTCCTCCCGATCCGGATCCGGCGTATTGGAACTTCCAGCTGCTGCTGGTGAATCGAGAGCGTGCGACGTCGCAGCGTCAGACGGTAGCGAGTCAGGCTCAGCGTTCTTCTCATCCACAGCAGCTAGCGTACCGCTGGCCGACGCACTCGGAGAGGAATCGATATCCGGAGTCAGAGATGGTGCTGTTTTTGACCAGCGCCTAGACGCCCGCCATGACTTGCGTGCATTAGAGCTTGGACGTCCATTGGGTTCGTCTGGCTGTGATGAACGTGGCTTGACGAGGTTCAGGATACTCTTGCGAACGGTAGAGCGAGCTGAACGACGAGACGCCCTGGATGTCGGAGAGATGTGAGATAGCGCGGACGACTGATTGCTGTCTGTAGCATCGTCAGACTGTGTTTCCGGGGTGCTGGGAGGGTCATGGACGTTGTTAGAGGCATTTGTATCAGACGAGGGTAGAGGACTCCGGTTCCTGGAAGTCGTTTGCCCCATGGAATCTGGAAGAAGAGTTTGTATTGGAGGCGCCCAGCGACGAAGAGAAAAGTGTCGGTTCCGATATGCTAACACTGTCCTTTGAGTAAAGAGAATTAGATGGAAGTAGAAGTAGAGCAGTGGCGTCGTCGTCGCCGGTACAGAAACTGGATGATGAGGGATGATGAGAGAGAGGCGGTGACGGTAGGGTCACGCTTTGTCACCATCCTTTACAGCGGCGGCGCTTTGCACAGTCCCATACCCTCGCATGACTCGTTCAAAGGCGACGTGGAGCGCTGGCTGATGCACTGCACGGGCAAGTAGAAAATTGCTGTATCCAGTGCTAATCCGGACCAGGGAACTTGTTCATTGTCGTTCTTTACGATGGCGCTTGGGTTGGCTGTGCTGGACGCGATTTGTTGGATTCATCCAAATCTCCAGTACTACCACAATCAGATATCGGACCAGAATACAATTGCAGGGATATCCAGTGTCCTCTGCTATCTATTTCCTCTATCAGCTTACTGTATCTCGATGTTCCTTGGCTCTTTCACCCTTTGTATGGCTCTTCTGTATCTACTTCGCCAGACCAGTGGGCAATACCTTGCAAGGTTACTCTATCTATTCACCACCGGCAGCTCAGCATCACATTCATCCTCCTGGCATGCATATACAATGTAAATTTATGTCGGTCTCTATGAATATCTTGAGTCCATTCGCATCAGCTCAGCTTTGGCGGATAACCAACGTTCTTCCGCTTCGTCTTCCAATTCAATGGATAGGCACGAAGCGCCCAAACACAGCAATTCTAGAACCTACTCAGCAGAAGTACTTCTGTACAGGTTCGCCCAAGAGATCGACAACGACCTGCCAGTCTATTTTTCGACTCTCCTTCACACATCGTGGTTGCCTGTTGCCTACGCCACATTTCACATACGGAAGGCCGTCTACCACTCAAACGACCATCAGATGGGAACGATAGTCCCCCCATTATAAGGGGGGAAGCCGTGTTGCCATCCGGACAAAATCCCAAGCCATTTCGTCCGGACGGCATAGTCAACCAACTTGGGCGCAGCGACAATACTGGGCCATAGTGTTCTTTAGGGCGGCCAGGCAGATTCTCCCCACTTCCCTACCCTAGGCTCGAACCAGACTGAGAATGTCATGTAGCCAAAAATCTCTAGGAGATTTCTACCTTCCCGTTTCGTGTACGACACTTTTGGCCAGATTTCAGGCTTCTCGATACGGCCTTCCCTCACGCCTTTTGGGGGGCTAATGGAAGCGAATAGCCTCGTTATCGGGGTACTACGACCAGAACTGGGAGGTGACCATCTCCTAAGAACACGTAAGTGCTCGTCTTATCGCCCATCGTGCATTCTCTGTGATATATGCAATGGCCTTCCTCAGCTTCTATGATTCAATGCTTTGTATCATTGCTACTGTATTGTACGCTTAAGACGATAATTCAAGACCCGTCCGATACCTTCAAGCAGAGAAATGAAAGTGAACTGTCATTCGAATGGTCCTCAAGGAGCAAAGCGGTTGGGTTATTTACATTATGGTCAAGAGGAGCCGCCAAGAAGCCGCTGCTGCTCCTCGGCATGAGTTCGGAGTTTGGAAGATGGCTACGCAGGCGTCGGCAAAAACGTCAAATTTCCCCGGCATTCTGACGAATCATGCCGATATTTCGGCAACAGTCTCACTTTAAATTTGTGCTCATCGATACCATGCTGCGAAAAATATCGATGTTCAAGATCTCAGTTCTCTGCTATGTCTTCTCTAGGTTCTGAATCACGGTTCAAGACACCCTCGGTGCCTCCATCTGTTTACCACCACAAGAGTGTATGGTTTATATGGGTAATCTATTGTCATTGCATGGGGCTCCATGCCGTCACTTACTGCTCTTCATAGGTTCAACTGATGAGATTTCGCTGTAAAGCCCTTTGGCACTCGAGTTATCTCGAATAACACTTGGTTGCTCGCTATAATCCTTCTTCCGAGTCGACGTGTTCTCTCAAATACGTTACTACTCGGGAAAGTACTGTGTCATACTCGTGTAGTGAAACCAAGTTCTTGTACAGAATAATGCCCTTTCCTATCTCTCCCCCGTTCGAGCTTGAATATTCTACGACGACGGCAGTCTCGCTTCACCAGTCTACCAATCGCGACTACACTCTAAAAAACAAAATTTCCAGAGATTCTGACTGCTAGAAACTAATCGAAAGTAGGCGGGGCGTATCGTAGTGCCCAGGTCTTGGCGCATAGCCATGTTCGCAGTCTTAGGATCAGTCCCTGGATACCAGAAACCCTTCACTGTCTTCGGGATGATTGGACCAGACCTCACCCTGCCTGATAAGCATCTTCCGTTGTCAGTAGCACAGCTCCGGCACCGCCTCATGTCCCCTAGCTCCACCCACGACGAGGATATAAACACCACGACCTTGCTGCAAACCTCATGACAATACCCATTTGGCCAAAGTCGCCATGAACTTGTATCAAACGGGCGCTGGGCTACTTGACAACTCCTACGCTAATGAGGCGGGGCAAGTCATCTACAAAGTCTCCACCCCAAACAAGTACACCGATCGCGTCACGACTATTTCGCACATCATACCATCAGATCAGGAGCCCCCTCGCGAGGAGCATACAGCGGGGTCGGAGGCAGTAGACTTCAAAGATCGTTTCGTGGCACTGGGTTCTATCGAATGGCATGGGCTCGGTAAATCTGTGATGCGATTCAAAGGGCGGGAGATCAAGCCCTCCGACTTTATGAAGAAGCGAGGGGGCTGGGGATGGTATGGAAAGTGCGTTGTCCATGGCTATCTTCTAGATATCATATCATCTAAACCGCTTCATCAGGCACCGTGTATTTGAGGGTCCCGATGGCAAAGAGTATAAATGGAAAATGACCAGTACTTCCAAAGTGAGTGGATATTATGACGTCATTTTCGATACTGACACAGAAATCAAGCTTTTCCGCAATGACGGGTCAGATACACCCATAGCCAAGTGGCACATAAGAAAGCGCGGTCTGTTTAATCCTGGAAAGGCTATGCCGGCTTACTTGGAAATCTTTCCTGAAGGAGAGCATATGGTCGATCTCATTTTCTTTACTTTCATATATGTCGAGAAGAAACGCAAAGATAATGAGAGGGCCGCGGCGAGTGCAGCTGCTTGATCATAATTAGCCAGTCGATACGATACACGAAGCTATAATCTATTTTTCTTGAACCAGATCCTTCACGCTCTTAACCCACCTCTGGAGCGCACCTCCCCAGCCACCAATCCTCCGCATCTTTCGGTTGTCGAGCTGGGTTCCAACTCCGACTCCGATCTCCCTCATGCGACTTTGCCCCCGTTGCCTATTCACGCTGTGCTGGGTTAAACACCACCAGAGAATACTGTTCTGGCTGAAGAACACCTCACGGAAAGTCTCTGGGCACCCGGGACTGCATGGCTGGAATAAAGCCCAAAAGACGGAGGAACGTACGAACGACGATGCGAGGAAAATACAGGACGAGCGGAGGATCGAGCCCTGTGCAAGGTCAGCTACGAAGGTCAGTGAATTTGACATAGACCAACATATGACATCTGTGGCCTCGTCCTGGACTATCACTCCCCCGCGCCGCTGGTAATCCCCGTCGATGATCCATCCATTGGGACTCTGTTCCATAGCCGCTCTTATCTTGGCGCGAAATTCATCCTCGGAAGCGGATTTCCAGTTGGGTTCCCAGAACAGCCGATCGAGTGAGATATGTGGAATCCCGAGGATCAGCGAGAGGCGCGTAGCGAGGGTACTCTATTCGACGCTAAATGAAGGAATAATACAAAGGGAAACTAGTCTTGCCTTGCCGCTACCTGGGAAAAATCAGAGTAAGGACGTATGTATTCATGGATTGACGTACCGCTATTCCCAAGGATATGTATTTTGTATAGACCTCGACCGTCACCAATCAGAGGCAGACCCTCCATGGAGCAGAGTTCAAGTTCCTCACGTATGACTCAGTCACGCTTATGGATCGCCGGAACCGAGATGAAATTGTGCTCGATCACTGATTCTGCCGGCGGGGAATTAGACTAATATCAGCTCCAACGAAGAAGCAAGCTGTGAAATTGAGAAGATTTTCGATAAGTGGTATGCCGTACCATTACATGAAATTGTAAAATAAGATGTACAATAGAAACCCATTAAACCCAGAGAAATTCACTTCAAGTCAGCATCTACAACAGCCCTTTCTTGAGGAGAAAGCTGCGACCGGCAGCGTCGGCGCCCTTGATAGCGTTGAAGACAACATCGACATTGATGACATAGTCGAGATTCCATATCGTCTCGTTCGGTGCACAGGCCAACTCTGCAACATGGCGAAGCTCCGCGTCTGTCGCACTCGTAACGCCAAGTTGCGCCAAGGTAATCGGAAGATCGACAGAGGTCATGAGTTCCATATACCGATCCAACTCCTCTATCGACGCGTTGGAAAGCAAGAGTTGGCAGACGGTCCCAAAGTTGACTAGATGGGCCGCAGCGTAAGCCTCAAAGACATGTGATTAAACATTCACGCGTCCGTACCTTTTTCACCGTGCATCATTTTGTGCGTGGGCTCCAGGGCAGTCATACCATCATGAATTGCATGCGCCGCAGCTAGCCCGCCGCTCTCGAAACCCAGGCCCGACAGTAACGTGTTCGCTTCAACCACAGCCTCCAAGGCCGGGGTAATGGCACCGACTTTGTTAGACTCGTACGCGAGTTTGCCGTACTTGAAGAGGATTTCTTCGCATTTTGATGATATTGCGCTTGCCAATAGAGTAGGAAGCCCACCTGCAACCAATCAGCATTCTTCAGAAAAACGAGTTAGACTGATCGACGCTTACCACCGAAATTGGCCGCGTTCCTAACCTCGCGTGCTTCGATATGTGTGGCCAGAGCATCGCCAATGCCGGCAGACAAGAATCGGGCTGGTGCCTTTGCGACTATCGACGTGTCCACTAGAACGACGGTGGGGTTCTTGTTGAAGAAGGAATATCGGTCAAACTCTCCGTGGGGTGTGTATAGAACGCTGAGCGCAGAACAAGGCGCGTCTGTAGAGGCTGTCGTAGGGAGAACTGCTGAAGGGATCCCAAGTTTGTCTGCGACCGCCTTCGCTGTATCTATTGTCTTCCCACCCCCGAGAGCAATTACATACTCGACCTAGGGTTGCTGTCAGGGATTGTATTCACGGCGGGCACATGATACAAGACCCTTACCTTGTTCTGCGCGCCAATATCCTGAACCCTTGCGACTTCGGCCGATGAAGCCTCACCGTTGAAGCGGACGTATATCACCTTCATACCAGCCTGCTCCAGTGAACTCGTCAGCGCCTCGCCAGCTGTGCAAAAATAATCAGAGTGGAAATCATGGAGCGGTTTCCAAAAAATGACGAACCGATCTTGTATACGACATCATCGGCAGTCAGCAGAGCTGTCTTTCCTAACGACCCCAGATAGATAGGGGCATTCTTGATGGCAGATGGGCCTTGGATGTACTTGGACGGCGACTGGAAGAGCTTCTCGGTGACGACGTTCTTCGTATTAGGAGGACACCTCGCTAGGACCGTGGAAGTGAAGGTACGCTTGGCGAAAGCGCGTCGAGAGATAGATATTGGAGCAGACCTCAGGTAGCGGAGGGACATTGAGGAGGCGACGGTGGTAGACGTGGAGCGAAAGCAAGAGGGGAAGATGGATGGGCCTGAATGTGAGGTGGCATGGTTTAAGTTAAAGGTTTGGAAATCTCAAAACGAGCGGTCCGACCCCGGTCTCGGTCCACCTGTTCAAACAAATTACCGACGGCATTTAATATGATCAGCACCGATAGCTTCCACTTCATTATAATCCCGCGGATCTGTCTTCATCGGTGAAAGTAAACGAAAAGCACACAAGACAGACGAAGGAGATGGCCTACGGGAAAGGGGAGAGTATTGAAAGCACCAACGTGCTGAGGTCGCGTGAGGTCCGGCAAAATAAAAAATATTCGTTTCTATGTCTCCAAGACTTATCTGAAACATTCGGAGACATTTTGCGGGGTCATCTGGGGTTGACCTAAAGATGCCGTTATGCTGAAGATCCGGATCACGGTATTTCCCGAAAAGAAGTGATTTATGCCAAAGGAAGTTCGCGGGAGAGGGTTTTTTTTTTACGAATTTAAACTGCGGTATCACGATGAAGAGAGGTGGCCGCTCGCGGGCGGGTAAGGCAGGAAAGCATTATCCTACATCCGTCACGATGCCGGGTTGCTTATCGAACTCAGAATGTCCGCGCCCGCTGCCTGACGTGCAGAAGCGACATATATCCACGCCTCTTGGGTAACGCCAAGATCACGGAAATGGAGATACGACCGGCATAGAAGAAAACCTGAGAGGCATCATGCCATACACAGGTTTTCGTAGCGTTATCCTGGCTGCGGCCCGGGTAAACAGGGATGGCACAGGCCTACAAGATGGCACATTGCCGCCGTTGACATGCAGGTTCGTAGTCGGACGCTGTAGGCACCTGATGGCTGTTATTCATGGAGGTTGCACCTCCGGTGTCGATGCAGATTTAGCTGGACAAGCCCGAATCTGGCACGGTCGTCCGTAATGCCCTGCGCGTCCGGATCACCTGGAGATGACAGATGCAATGTTGAGCGCTACAACATTCAAAAACAAATACGGATCTTACCCAGAGAAAGGACGCGGATGCAGGGGGGGAGGAGTTTACGTTGCTGCGATATTATTGCTTGTCAACACTGATTGGAGGAGGTCAAGGGCAAGGGGCGGCCTAGCACGGCGCCACAGCGCACGTTATTTATTTGGCGACCGCCACTCGGATATCGTCCATGTCCGTGTGTCCAACGCGTAATGGTACAGTACGAAAGACGGAAGATTTCGTCCATCCTGTGTTGCATAGAAACAAAGCAATTTCGAGGGAAAGAAAAAACGAAGACAAGCATAGAAGTATCACGTGACTGCCACGTGCACTTCACGTGCTAAATATTAAGAGATAGTAAGTCGTACCCGGTGCCTGCTTGTCCACTTATTATCGTTACTTATTCGCTATTCAAAAGGGACGTGTCTGTCACTCACTAAACTCTTACTGGTTCGCAAAAGCCAAGAACAAAAGAATACCGGCGCGGCGGGCCGCGTGGACACTCATCATTCATCTCAAGTTACAATCTTGGACAAATCTTGAAGCATCGCCCGATCTAGTCCATCGGAGGTAATGGTTGCTAAAATTACAAAGCCGCAGCTGAATGACAAGATACCCGTTAATAGAACCCGCTTCGGTCCCATTTAAATGAACTTTCACCGCCAGACTTTTCCCCTTCACGCGGCTCAAAATGTTTCGCCGTCAGATACGCGGCTCGAAGAAAGAGCGTCCCATCGAGTTTATCTGCGCCCGGAAGCTCCGTCCGTGCAAAGTCAAGCTCGCCGCTAGGACGCATCCCGTAAAGCGTCGCGTAATGCGCGAATGCCCTTTGGATCTTGCACAGGTGGTCGTCTGGGTGGACGACGGCGTGTTGGATGATCTTGAACCAGGGGTTATGCGTTGAGGTTAGTTTCCAGCTTGGAGTTTTGGTAGCTGGGGATGTGGGAGGGACCAGCGGGGTATCCGCCCCGATGAACTTTGGTATGTCAAAGCCGGGACGTCCTCGAGAGACCCACCACGTGAGGGAGACAGCCATGTAGTAGCGGAGAAGGAGGGCTTGGGAGGGCGGGGTGAGGTATGCTACGAAAGACGGCAGGAATAACGAGGACGTGACAAGATGCATGCTAAGAAAGGAGGACGGTAAGACACTTTAAGCGCTGCAGAGCAAGTTGCATACAGGAAGAAATCGCTGTTAAACTTTTTACCCGACTGAGAACCACCTATAGCGTATATGATGGTGTTCATCCACTCCAATTCCTCGACTTTGCGATTCACTTCCTTGTGATCCGATAAATCCAACGTCCACTGACTTGCATATCTGGACAGAGCCTCTCCGTTTGCTTCCAACGTTTTCGAAAAGGCATCCTCATCGCAATAAGGCACTTTGATCGTGTCATCTGCGAGGATCCGCGCTAGAATGTCAAAAGCATGAACTCCTTTCTTCGGGGTCTGTGCATGTGGGAACTCGTCGAGAGCTAGCTCAGGAGGAGGTCTTTTCTGTGAGTGTGTCTATCGCTGGTGACGAGGTGAAAAACGAAGTGGGAAAAAGAGGTTGGAGTTTGTCGTGATGCACTGCCGCCTGCGCGAGACCTAAATGTATCGTACTATTAATAAATAAAATAGGCGCTGTGACAAAATGTACAACCTTCGACAACCATTCCAGGGAGGCCAAATTCAAGTCCATACCCCGTGTGAATCAGGGGATGTACCAAACCATTTAACAATCGGTTGAGTAGTGCAGGCTGTTTGCTCTTGCCCGCTGTCTTATCAACATTGGCATAGTCAGAGAAAATGAACTCCTCCAACACCGAGGCAGTGCCTTTGCGTTGGATCTTCTCCTTGAAGAAATCCATATACGCGTCAAAATATCTAAAGAGATTCATTAAGATCTGGAAAAATAGCTGAGAAGTAGACATACTTGTCATCTCCCAGGTGACTGGTGAAGTTTCCAGAGGTTATAGAGTGCGGCGACGGGATAGCGGGCTTTTGCATGCCGGCATCCTTGCGATACGCAGCATCAATGGTTTCTTTATTAGCGCCGAGAGCCCAAATGGCCAGTGCATGGTGAGTAGAATGGCTGCCCCTCAAAGTAAGCTACGGCCAGGAAACAACCGCCTGCTTGCCTTACTTGTGAAATCTTCTGTCATTCATAAAGATATGCCACCTCTCATGATTATCCCGAAGAACATTCTGCAGCGCGACAGTAGAGTCTGCGTCAGCTCCAGGAAGGATCGTTGGGGTATACTTGGTAGGGGAAGGGGACGGGGCAGGGAAAAGCTCAAGTGCAGTTGCAGACATGATGATACCTGTGAGACGATGTTTTAGACTGCTGTGTATTATATGAGAGGCGGGAGAAGCATCATAAGTGACGTCACGTTTGCTAACCTGACTCTGGTGTGGGACGGGCTCGCAGATGCCTGGCGAACGCAGCAGGGTAAGGAACCTATCAGATGTTCTGAGTGTGTGAGAGTCCGCTACCATTGGTTAGACTTACGCGTCTAGAGCGGCTGCAACGAATCATGGGGACGAACAGCGAATGAAGGGCTCCTTCCATTTCATCAGATGGACAAAACGAGAAATGGATTGCTGCTGACGTCATCGTTGCTTGCTAATGTGCGCGCGAAAATAATAAGTCACCAGTATTGAAAGCAGATCTCGTGCAGTGATGCCTTTTGGTAGCGGAAGAACAGATCCACGACCGTCAGGCGGATGGATTCTCAGCACAAGGTCGTGTACGGCGGGCCGGGAGGTCGCACAAAATTAAATACCCAATCTTCGAAGTAGTCAGAACCCAATGTTCTTCTTCCTCCTGCTCTTCCTGTCGCGCCAGACACTGGCGGCAATCGACCGACATGCGCTCGTATCACGGTATAATCCCACCCGCAATGCATCCAGCCTCACTACGCCAATGCAAGTAGGCAATGGAAACTTTGCTTTCGGCGCCGACGTCACAGGTCTCCAAACGTTCCAGCCTTTCGCCATCCTTTCTTCGTGGGGATGGAAAAACGACAGTTTGCCTCCAGGCCAGACAATGGAAGATTTGAATGACTATCACGGCGTGAGCTGGTATAACCACGGACGACTTGTCGAATATGACTTTGGGGGCGGTGATGCACTGATTGAGCAATGGCTCATCTCGAATCCTAACCGGGTTAATCTGGGACGCGTGGGGTTGGTGTTCCGGTCGGCAGAGGGAGAAGTGCTCAATGTGACGGAGAAGAATCTGACAGACATTCACCAGGAACTCGACCTCTGGACAGGAACAATTACAAGCGGATTCTCTTTCGAAGGGGAGCCGATTACTGTGATAACAACATGTGCACAGGATCGAGACACTGTTGGGATAAGTATCGAGTCTGCGCTACTAAGTGACGGCCAGCTGGGCGTGTTCGTAGATTATCCGTGGAATGATGGTTCGGCAAAGTTCAGCGCACCCTTTGTCGGAAACTGGAATATTCCAGCCAACCACACGACTTCGATCAGCACTGGTATCGATGATCACAACGCAGAGATCACTCACACACTCAACGAAGCTTCGTTCATCACTTCTTTCGACGGCGATGCCTTCGCCATATCCCGAGATTCTCCCGATGCTCATCGTTACACCATCCTACCCAGAAATTCTGTATCAACGTTCCAAATGGCAGTCACCTATGGGATCGTAAGTCCAGGCGAGAAGACGAGTTACAGGGTCACGGACACATCATCACGAACAACATGGGATTCCTTTTGGTCACAAAGTGGTTTTGTCGATGTGTTTACGGAATCATCAGATTCAAGAGCAGACGAACTGCAAAGGAGGATCATTCTGTCACGTTATTTGATGAGGGTGAATGAAGCAGGAAACAATCCGCCGCAGGAGGCAAGTGTGTTTTGAATTGCTTATGGGATAGTCGATGTTTACACAAATTGCCAGTCCGGGCTAGTGAATAATGGCTGGGTGAGTGATTTCACCCTACCCTACAACCAAGCAACCACAAACCTTTTTACAGTACGGGTAAGCCTCTTCTTGATATATCGCATATGAATTCCTGTGAGTTCACCACCCGGAAATACAGCAAGTTTCACATGGAGATGTACTTTTGGCACGCGGCCCACTGGGCTCTCTGGAATAACTGGGAGCTGCTCAACCGATCCACCGATACCTACGCAAATTTCCTCCCATCCTCAATAGCGCGGTCCCAGGATCAACAACACTGGCCCTCCGGCGCACGGTGGCCAAAGATGACAGATCCTTCAGGCCGTTCATCCCCAGGCGAGATAAACAATCTATTAATCTGGCAACAGCCGCACCCGCTCGTATTTGCACAGTATGAGTATCGGCGCATCACCTGACGACAGAGACGCTCCGCAAGTGGGAGGACGTCGTTCGTGAAACAGTCAACTGGATGGTTGCGTTCGCGTGGTACAACGACTCTACACGCGTCTATGACCTCGGACCACCCATGTTTGTCGTCAGTGAGGATACCAGTCCCAACGTGACTGTGAACCCCGCATTCGAATTGACATACTGGCGTTTGGGATTGGGCTACGCCGAAGAATGGATGGAGAAGCTCGGTGCGGAGATTCCAAAGAATTGGACGGCGGTCAAGGACAATATGGCGGCACTCCCTGTCAACAACGGCACGTACAAGGTGTACGAAACACTTGAAGACAACTTTTGGACGGATCCGGCGTACACCAACGATCACCCTGCGTTAGTGGGACTATATGGATGGCTCCCGGAGACGGAGGGATTGAACCTCGTCGATTGCAAAAGCAACAGCTGACAAAGTGCGAGAGGATTGGAATGTGACGAACTACTGGGGGTGCGATCAGTCGCATTAATTTTGATTTTATAATTCAAAGTTTTACAGGTGGGACTTCCCGATGCTCGCAATGTCGTCGGCACGTAACGGGGATGCCGAGCAGGCCTATCGAGTGGCTGCTAGACCCTCTTTTCAATTTTGACGATGTAGGGATGCCGGTGGGTGGAGTACGTGTACCTACGCCATATTTTCCGGGCTCCGGTGCACTCTTGTATGCTGTCGCGATGATGGCAGGTGGATGGGATGGGAGCCAAGGGAATGCACCAGGATTTCCGAAAGACGGCTGGGTCGTTCGTTATGAAGATTTGAGTAGAGCATTGTAACCAACAAGTTCTTGCTGCGCCTCCTTGGAAAGTCCCATGCGGCCTCGCCAGTTCAAAGGCAGAAGAGGGGGACTGTTTGTCAAGAAAGGCTTTGAAGCCAGTTCGATGACCTTGTCCACAGTTGTCGGTATACGTTCAGGTGTCAGGGAGCCCAACCTGATCATCCAGGTTACATATAACATTCATCCAAAACGAACGGAAATCATACCATTCTCCGTGAGGATAGACGAGAAGATTGGCAGCATATCTGTTTCTTATTAGTGATTGAAAAAAGCAGAAAAAGGAACGTACTGATGGCCTCCTACGTGTCCGACCTCCCCCACCGTGCAACGACTCGCCACTCCTGTCCGGTCGGCCTCGGAACGAGCAGAAATCTCGCGACGAAGAGCCTCTGCGACAGTCCTTTCCTACAGTCCCACATCGACAATCCCTGGTTCCGTGCGTGCA
Source organism: Armillaria luteobubalina (assembly GCA_030435615.1). Taxonomy (NCBI): domain Eukaryota; kingdom Fungi; phylum Basidiomycota; class Agaricomycetes; order Agaricales; family Physalacriaceae; genus Armillaria; species Armillaria luteobubalina. The sequence continues at coordinate 291,738 of JAUEPU010000042.1, forward strand.
AACGTAGAGATGAAGGGCGTCGTTGAGTGAACCTGTCTCATTTCCAGACAGGCAGTCTCTCAATTGCTCCTCAACCGTATCCAAGTTCGCCATCGTCAGACGCGAAATATCCAGCGTCCTTCCATTCGCGAAAAACGCCTTGGCTGATACTTCGTCAAAGTTCTCGCTCACTGGAGCACCGTAGAACGCCCAATTGACCAGTGCACCCCATTTCGTTACTTTGAGCTGAAGGGCACGCTGGATAGGGACCATAATCCGCGATGGGAAGCGTGATATTGGTTGTGGTGACTGCAAGAAGATGTAGCAAAGGTGCGGTGGCATTGTGCCCAGCATTGAGCTCGAGTTTTCGTTCGCCTTGGTAGAGAATCGTCTGACAGCGTGAAGGAAGGACATGGCACCCACGATACGACTGAGATGGTGTCGGTTAGTATGGTCGTGGCAGTCGTCGTTAAAGGGCGGGCTCGTTTCGGCGCGGCATACATGACGCAAACGGAAACTGTAATTATTTACATAAATAAAATACTTTCGTATGCTGAAATTTGAGTGAGGAGAAACGCGCAGAACTCCAAACTACAGGCCGTGCGACGAACATGTGATAATGTTTTCATCGTCATGGATCATCGCGTATAAGTACATGTTTTTTTCTCTGGTCTGTAAAAATATTTGTTAAGGACCACCTAGGCCAATCCACTGCGCTCGCAGATCCCTCCACTCAGGGCTCCTCAAGTACGACTCGTCGACATGCTCCCATCCGATAGTATCCTCAATCGTCCCGAGCGTATAGGTGTTGCGTTTAATGAAGACAGTTTTCCTCAACAAAATTGTGCCATGTAGTGGCTGCTTCGCAGTCGCGTGCAAGAGTACGCTCGCCCTCTCGTTACGTTGGCGCACATTCAGTGCGTTGTCATCCATGAACACTTCAAAACTCCTGTGCACCCTCCCCACGCCAACGCCATTTGGCTTCCCGGATTTCTGCAGATCCAACCATGATATAAGTTCCCTGACAATGGCGAAGATGAAAACTCGGACACACATATGCAGCTAGATCTTCGGAGTAAAGCATCACACTATCCGTGTATTCACAGCCGATCAATTTGGCGATTTTGGCTTCAAGATTTCCATTTTTTTGGATGGTCACTTGGCGTATAGGCTTCTTGACTGATTCGGGGATCGCTAGAAGATGTATAGGTGACTCTTCTCCTGCTTTTGGATGACGACGATATGCCCGCTTTATTTCAGGCAGGCGAGCATGAGTGTGAGGGAAAGGGATGCTAATGCTGTGAGCATTCGCCATCGCAACGGCGGTTTCCAAAGATCTTAAACAGTGTATCAGCCCAAGAACGACTCGAGGTGATTAAAAAGTCGAAATGGTCTTACATGTGCTTGGGGTCAAGAACTTTTGATGTCGCAGTTTTTATATCACGTTCGCACCTAGCCTTCTGCTGCTGCTGCTCGACCGTCAAGAATGATACTTCAGCAAGAAGTTCCAAGGCCTTCTCCCATGCTTCAATACTGTCGCCGTGGTCTTCAACAGCCTAGCATAATTTATCAAACCAGCTCCTTGTCATATAAAAAGAGACAGAACTGACCTCGCATGCTGTCGCCAGACGATGCCAGGCCTTGATATAATTGGGGTCAATCACGGTCGCCTGGACATCAATGAGCTACAAGTACACTGAAGCCATCCATTCGATTACCTTTCGAGCGTCAGAGATCGCATCCTCATACCTATTCCGCAATGTCAACCATCATTCACTGGCAGTATAGATGAACAAGAACGTACTGTTGTAAGGCATAATTACATGCCGAACGGTTAGCGTACAGAATAGCATTTTCTTTGTCAACTTCGAGAGCATCTGTAAATTTTGCTTTTGCCAGGGCATATTTACTGCTGCCTGAAGTACTCCTTTCCTTCTTCTCGTAGTCTGTCCGACGACATGAGCTGAAACCAAGTGGTGGTAATTGAACAAGGAATCGTGACCGTGTTTTACATTACACATGGAAGGTTGTCTTACCTTGCGAGTTATCACTGAGGTCATCAGCAAGTGCAACCTCTATTGGCATTTATCACTCTGTAATGCCATTGAAGTTTGATAACCATATTTTTTGAGCCTCGTTAACCTGGGGTCGCCAATATATTACGACTCAACGAAGCCATGTTCGTTGATATCCCCGGAGTGACGGCTAGACTCGGACGTGTGCATAGCCATTGGAACCCCAGCAGAAGGTGTACCAGAAGAGTAATACCGCAAGTGGTTGGTGAGCATTTATGGGATAGAGAAAAAACACGACATACGCCCTCCTGCCGCCAGGAGGGCGTATGTAGTGATCCCTCCCGGTCGGAATCGAACCCACCACAAGAAAGCGACATAGACGCTTCCCCGGTACGCCATCGGAGAGTTGTTATCGCTATAGGGGGTCTCAGTGTGAGCCGTCATCGTTTATGCAAACCGTACGCAGCTCATCGAGCCAGAGTGGCCGCTGATTTTCTTGAAGGACCGCTTAAGAAGTGGGAGTCTGTAAACTAGAGCCGAAGAGGAGTTCAGATTCACAGAAGGACGTGACAAACGAGGATCTGTAAGCTACTAGATTTGAAATGAAAAAAAGAGCAAAATCTACCCGTCCGAGGGTCGAATCTAGGAGGACGCAAGGAGGATATGGAGTTTCCAGGCAAAATTTTGCAACGCACAGGAGGGGGCACGCTCAGATCTCTTTATCTGGGAGGAAAACTTGTCCCTCGCAGCCCGCGCTACACTGATGTGCCAACAGAGCCGAGTACTTCCAGTGTCGCTGGTTCTCATTGCCGTGATGTTCGTTTACGTAAATGGATCCGTGACGGCGAGGTGCAGGTCGTTTTGGAGTTTCGCAAGGCTGATTTTGAACTGATAATCTAAAGCCTTTGAAGCAAGCCTCACATAATAAATCGACGAGTGACAACGAAGAACACTGAATGGAAGAATAGGATACAGTGAGCTAGCTGAATGTGAAATGAAATGAGGGAACCTACTCATGTCGTCGACGCTCGATGGTCACGACTCGTCGCCTCTAGAAACAGTGCCCTAGGGTAACCGTGTAGCGCTAGCGCTTTGGCTGTGGGCTAAACCAAGTCTGCACTCCAGGTTGTCTCCAGAGAGGGAGCCGCTCTCCGAGTTGCTCCTCAACGTATAACTAGAATCGGGGATGTTTTTCGAAGGTTCCGCGTAATCCATATCCCGGAGGGCCCGCAGGGAGGTACGCGTCGAGGAGGTCAGTGATAAAAGCTATTTTCACGGTCAACATGTTGGACTTTGGACTTCAGCTTCAGACCGTACACCGGTATCACGTACCTACGACCACAACTAACGTCCTCTCAACGTTTCCCACTACTCGGTCATTTCTGCGTCATTCATGCTCGCGGCTGAGGCAGACACCCTTTCTCCCTGCTTGCTCCAAGTAATATAGCACCGTGCGTCGAGTCCATCACTGTTTTATCCCCGTTTGATTGACGTGTCCTCGATTTCCTGTGATTAGACTGTCACTGAGGAGCCAGAATACTCGCTGCTAAGAGAAACCTCGCAGTTGGATCCACCGTCTAGAGCTGAGGTGTAGGGAATGAAAGAACAGACGCCTATCCTAATCGCAGTCGCTTTTCCCGGATTGCAAACAAATACAGACTCTCGTCCTGCATGAGTCTCCCCGACGTCACATCCACGCGTGTGATATTATGGGCCGATATCACATGCGTGGATGTCTGAGGAAGAGAGTACATTGAGGCTGGAGTGCATTGAAGGCAATGATGGGCGCAGACAAGAAGATCAAACGACCACGGCGGACTCTCAATCCCGGCTTTGAGACCCGGCCGTTTCCGTGGGAAAACTTGCTTTCTTTTGCTTCTTCGGCCTTCAAAGGAGAGCTGTGAGGATACCATCCGGCAACTGTCGAAGGAGTCCCAGTATATTTCTATCATTCCTGGGATAAAAAGAACCCCACGACTGGATGACAGCGGAACTCTGCTCAAAACTTTAACCAACATTCTCCAATACTCACCGAGTCCGGAGGCGTTCCTCGTTTTTTGGGTTTGCCTTGGTATGATCCTGGGTGTTTCAATCTATGCCTGGGGTTACAAGGAGAAAAGCGGGCTCTGGAATGCCACGACTACAGATCGTGTTACGGCGAAGAACAGAGAATAGCATCGTCATTGATGATCTTCCTCGTTCTGATCGTATTGACGACTTCTTCGCACTTCTACAACTCTGCGTACTGTTTCAAGGTTTTAGTTGTTGAAGCAGTAAACAGCTTCGCTCCACCTTCACGTTCTCGCTTGAATGAACTCAACGAAGCCCATATTTGATTGTGTGAGGTGACGCTGTTTGCTTAGCGGGGTAATTCTTATGAGAGTCAAGTGTTCAACGTCGTATATGTATTGCTTTTTGCAAACTTTGAAACAGATCGTTGATGAAAAAGGAAAGGGCGATGGATACGATCCTACCAATATAGCGGCTATGGGGTACAGAAAGAGAGCATACATTATGCATTCCTGAGTCTCATGAAGTCTAATCTTCTTGGCGCGCGGAAGATCATGAGAGGGCTGGCACCATCGCGTATGATACATCCGAGGAATTCTGCGACGAGAAAAGAAATGTGTTAACGATCCGATGAATCAATGACGCACTCACGATGGATGAGGTGCTCATTGATGCAGGTTGCAGAAGTTCTAAGCTCAGGGAGGATACCACAGCAGGTTGAAACTATGTGGCTCGTTCGCCGAAGAGCATCTGTCAAGTCCGCGGATGCGTGGATAAGGCGACACTGGGCTAAGTTGAATGCGAAAACGTGCTAGATAGGCGAAGTGATGACGCACACGAAAAGAGTGTATCATCGGCGTCAGCACAGAGCCACTGGAGATTCTATTCAGTGCATCAGTGCCCCTTGCCTTTGGAACAAATTGATGAATTACTAGATGCAAGTGTGCCGTCAACGTCACTCGATAACCCACATAGATAGATTGAGTTGTACCTCCTTCCCCAAGCCATCGCGCGTAGTTTTCGAGTCGCGGATTATGACTGGCGTCTGGCAAATGATTCACGTCCCTTGTAAGTTCGATGCCCTATTTCTTGTACGCCAGGAGAAAGTCGATCCGGCCCTGATTATCGCGATTTCGATGGGTCCCAAAGTCTGGCGACAAACGGACGGCGCCATCAGTCAAGGCTGATGTCAGATGCGGGGTACCAAAGGCACACGAAGGATGGGAAAGTAAGGAGGCAAGGAAAAGACCGCAACTTGATAGACATGGTCGAGGCGATTCTCGAAAGATGACTCTCGAGCTTGTAAGGAACAAGGCATAACGAGGCAAGGGAGATTATCAAGGCATTGAAGAAGTTTCGAGATGTGGAGGTGAACAGCAGTGAATGTAGTCGAGACATCGCCGTAATTGGGGTCATCGACGAGGATCCGTCGTCGTCCCGGACATCTAGAGTTCGTCTTCAAGTGTAGAAGAGAGTGTTGTAGTACCCGATGGGAAAATCCGTCAAACCTGGGTGCACGACATCAATAAGCAACGATTGGGGGATTGCTCGCAAGCTCCTGTGAGCTCGGGAGCAAACTTGGGCGGGCTTGGAGGCATGGTGTCGCAGCTCCAAGGTCGGCAAGAAGATGTGGCGGCAACTTGGAGGCCCTAACTCCTTGTACGCCAGGAGATACTCGATCCGCGCGCTCCGTGGGAAGTCGTCATCCAGCAGGATGCGTGGGGTCGTTGTCCTGCGGGATGAACAGGTCGTGCTTTGCGGGTCGATGGTTATATCCAGTGGTAACCTGAGTATGGTCGATGGAGGAATGGGCAATGAATACGAATCTGCCCACGCCACAGCATTGGTTAGTGGCAAATAAAAACATCCAAAAGAGAGTCGACGCACCCCGAATCCTGCAAGAGTGCAAATTCTGTGTCGTACGGTCGATGTCGATTATTGAAGTTCGCGTTTATGCCGCGTATGAGCTGAGCATCCTGAACGACACGGCTCAGTCGCTGGTAAGATGCGATGTGCATAAAAAGAGAAGATATCTTCCACAATCCCAAGTGTCATGGAACCCAAATCTTCCTTGCACGGCGAAAACGACAAGTTCTAAAATCAAGCGTACGGGCGGGCATCATCGGATAGCATAGATGCGAAGGCATTGGTTTCGTCGGCAACGGAGAATGTGTGAATACGTTCATATCGCGAGGATTAGAATCAGACGTCGTTGGTGGTAGTCGATGTGCGGGTTCGGTCCGGAGTCCGAAAGTACTGACCGCGGGAACTGCTTGCCAACTCTCTTACCTGGAAATGAGTGAGTACCGGACGAACCAATACGCCACCACAGTTCGTCTTCCCTTATCGTCATACAAATTTACAAGCTAATGCGAGATGAGAAGAAATGCTTGTGCTGACTTGGCGTCACGCTGTGAGCCGGGTGACATTTCTCGGAAGAAGTTGGACGAGACGAGATGCTGTCGTGTGAAGGTCAGGCATTTCACAGTGATAGAACTTTCATTTTCTGTGTTAGGAAGGATCATTCCGTGTGCCAATGCGACTGGACTTCCATACACGTGCCAGCCTTGCTTACCCTCGTACCACCACCATGTCTGCAGCAACTAGCACCCAGAAAACCATGGCGAATGAAGAACGGTTAGTTTCGCTTTCACTATTTCTTCCTTGATCACTGCGCTCATGTCATCGCCTAGTCGGATGCTTTTTATTCGTGGTTTGTGCCATCTACATTCAAGTACTCGGTGCAGCCTTAACGTGCTATTCAGAGCTCGAAATTGTCAAGATCGCGCCTACAAAAGAGTCCAGGTTTCATTTGAAAATCACTGCTGGCGACAAAAAGCAAAAAACAAAAGTAATAAAAATCGGCGGGGTCGGTTTCCTGCCAAAGTGGACCCAAAATTTGACGCTGTGAGTTGTATAAGCACCTATCTCATCTTGGTACTAGTTGTCTCACCATTTGACAAGTGACTTCGACCCGCAAGCTGTAATTTTATGGGAGCTTTACGGTCGCCGGTGGTCAGTGATTCCGCGTTTCAAGGTCCTCGGCAGCGTCGAGAAAAAACTTGGAGAATTCTTTGAAGGGGATTCTGATACGAGTACGTGCCGCACCTCCTTCTGTATTCTAAAAAAAATGCTGATTTTCTGTAGGTGCCGATATACATCTATACAACGGATCTTCTGAGGTCGCGGTCCTCAAGGTATCCGTGAAGTTGGATAGTCCCAGTAATGTTTTGATGGCTGTCGTCCCAAACATCGAGAAACCCTCAGAGAGCTCCAAGTTTCTGGATCCCAGTACTCTGCAGACAGTACTCGATGCTACGAAGAAAATGGTCGATACTCTCGCGGGGGTAGGTGACGTTTTATAATTCGATATAACATACATCCCTTGACGAGTCTCTTCCTAAGGTCCACCCCGCGGCTACGATCGCTTGGGGATTTCTGTCCATTGGATTTGAGGTGGGTGTGACCGGTGTCTCACTCTGCTGGACTTCTTCACAGTGTAGATGCAGATGCTCAAGAAGTACCATGACATGAAACCAGCCGCGCTTGATCTTTACACAGACATGATATCAACATGTGAAGAGTTCAGCAAGGATGATATCGTGGAGCAGCGCGTTCGACTACAGAACACATACAAATCCTTGTTCAAGCAAATCATCGAGTGTGCTATTTTCATTGAAGGTTACACAAAGAAGAGTGAGACAGGTATACCTTTGAGTCATGATCATCCCATGATATCTGATGGCTCTTCCAGAACATTTCTTCGCGATGGATGTATCAACCCAAGCCAGAAGATTTCATCTGGCCTTTGCCGACCTGAAGAATCAGCTAAGCAGAGAATATGCAAAGGAGGCAGTCATTGTCACCCTAGGTGTCCAGAAAACTGCGGATGTTCTGCGTGCGCTATTTTTCGGCTGTAGTGACTCGTCAGTGCTGACCATTGACTCGTTTAGTCATGAGGGATCGGCTACGAGATCTCCATCCGCCTCAAGAGCTAGGCCCAAAATCGTGGTGCATGCAAGGAACACGTGTTGCAACAATTGACATGATGCTGCTGTGGATTGCCCAGTGTGACGGCAGGACGATGTGGTGCAAAGGCCTGGTGGGGACAGGGAAGAGTTCTCTGATGGGGACTCTCCATGAGTCACTCACAACAAAGGTTGGAGGACAGAGTCAGCTTGCGGCATTTGTTCGCTATGACCGTCTCGAGTATTCGAAGGCCAGCAAGTTAATCACCAGTATCGCATATTCCTTGGGAATGTTCGATGACCGAATCGGGATGGCCATCTCTCAAGTTATCCAGACATTGCCCTCGGTTGTCACCTTACCGCCATCTGCTCAGTTTCAGCATCTACTCTGTAATCCGCTCGAATCTCTTCCTGATCTTAGTGATGGAGGACCTCTGGTTGTCATCATTGATGGACTAGATGAGTGTGATGCATCTAAGGAGCTGTTAGTTGTCCTTGCTGGGGGATTTGGTCCAAAGCTTCCTTTTATGCGCCTCATTATTTCCAGCCGACCGGTTCTTCATATAGCTACAGCATTCCAGGAACAAGACTGCATATATCCACTCTATCTGGATACCTCTTCGAAGGCTGTAAACAATGATATCCATTTCTATCTGGAGCAAGAGTTGGCAACTATATGCAACAATGCATTCCAGGAGAAGTGCATAGAGCTAGATACTGTCAATAAACTGACAGAATGGGCAAGTGGTTTATTTATTTGGGCAGCAACTGTTGTGAGATTTGTCCATGCACTTCCGGGGATATTGAGGCTGCAGACCTTCCTAGCCACAAAACCTCCTAGAGATGCCACCGAGGCTCTAACAATCTTATACTGCACCGCCCTAGAGACTCTCATGTCTGAACAGGGTGTCAATGCAGATATTAAGAAATATGTGCGAAGTGTTCTAGGTGCTCTGTTGGTGGCCAGTCAGGATGGATGGGCTGGTTCACAGATAAGAGAGGACATCCTTGATAATATTGTCCTACAAGGTGAAGGCAGCCCTCCCTCACATCACATTGTGTCTATGCTAGGAAGTGTACTTAGCCCTGAAACCAAGTGCCAGGCCATCCACATCATACACAAGTCCTTTGATGATTTCTTGCAGGATCAGAGTCGATGTGGAGATGACTGGTTCATTAATGTTGCTCTGCACTACAAGACAATAACTGATCAGTGTCAGATTATATCAAAATCATTTCTGAAGATGTGGTCTCCTACAAGTGATATGAATTTTGAAGCCATACCAGCATATATTTCCAAATATGCATTGTTTGGAAAGTTCTGGTATTCCACTTATGACAGGAGTGATATAGAACTAATCACTTCCTTTTTCCACTCCTACTTCCTTCCATGGATGAATGTTGTTGTTGAGGATGATGACACTCTCAGTTTTGAAATTATGGATACAGTATGTCAACAACATGGGCCAACAAAGATAATACAGAAATGTCATATTCGTAACTCAACAATCACTGTTTCTATTCTTCAAGCTTCTTCTTGGTTTCATCACCGCCACCTTCACTATTCTAGCCAAGAGAGCCCTCTCAAAGAAAAGATCACACTTGAGTGGAAGAATTCCAAAACACCATCCTCCTCCTGGAATCCTATTGGTGATAATTTGAACTTCAAAGATATGATATTCCTTGATGACAATGATATGGGAAGCTATAGATTCAAAATTACCAATGCCACATTAATGCCTCTTTATGTTTTTGTCTTTGATTTTTATACATCTGATTTGAAAATTAGTATGTAGTCCTATTGATCTTTACTCCTTGCTCTACTGAGCAGATCCTGCTTTTTTTTAGATTTACTTTATCAGCCTCAGAAGAGTGTGAAAGGTGTTGACAATACCCCCTTCCCACCAGGTGAATCATTGATCATTGGTAACAGCACTGATTCCAGTTCAGAGGGGTTCTCAAGATTTACCGAGGTTCACTACTTGAAGCTTTTCTTCTCAACGGAGTATCTAGACTTGTCAGCCATTGCCCAAGATTCATTTATAAATAGACACTATTGCTGGAGTGTTCCAATATGGGAGATGCCTTCTGGCATATGTCATACAATATGTGTTCCAATTATTTGGGAAAAGAAGATAATGCCTGTAACAAGCTAAATATGGACATTTTCAAAGCTGGTGAGTCAACACAACTAATATTGGTAGTACATTGACTCATTGCTTTGATGACTCAGTTAGGCTCCTTGTGACTTTTTTGAAAGGCTTATGACTCTTTTAGTGTGGTTATGACTCAGTATCAGAATAATATAAGTAAGGTAGTTGACATCCAAACCCTGCTAAGGTCACATGATCATTTGTGACATTTCCAAATTGAGCAACTGTCAGAGAAAAAGTTAACTATTCCACTTCCTCAAGTAGATATATCCAAAGTGGAAAACAGAAAATGTGTATTGAAGTATAATACATTTGATCACAATAACAATTTTGTCAGAAAGTCTATGCAGAAGGAGTAATTACAAATTTGGTGCATCAGCGCACTAATATACATGTCTCAATGTGCCACAAAGCATCCTAACTATGGCTTGCAAGTCGAAGCACTTCAAAAAAAGGCTAGAGAATATAGGGAAAGCTGTTGAAGCACTTAAAAATGGAGTGAAGCAGACAATAGAGTGTTTGTCTCCCCAAAAAAAGAGAAGAAAAGTTGATAACAAGGAAAATGTAAGTCTATTCACCTCTCATTACATGATGGAGTAGCTTATAATGTTAGGTTGATGATTCCATGCATGTGGGGGCATCAGGGATGTCTATAGATCTTGATTCAGCTTCCAATAATGACACATTCTTTGCAATGCCACTTGTCCACAATTGGGTCAATGTTCCATTACCTGAATTCACCTGCCATGGATTCTTTGATGCAAATCCATCCTCTGAGTCTCCCAAAGTCCCTTCAGCAGTGCCCAATCAATTGTATCAGAAATATGCCCTGCCCATGCCAAATGGGCTACTGTGCAAGGAAATCATTGCAGAAGACAATGAATTGCCTTCTGTTCTAGGAGTAAAGGCATGCTCCTGGATGCAGAATCTGATGCAGAGCACATTGCCAATGATCACACACTGCCAATGCCATCACTTGTGACTGATGGAACCTGGGCCCCCCCTTCCACTCCTATTAAAGAATTTAAGGCCTTTGAAGACATGTTCTCTGCTGCATTGAAGTGTAATGGGAAGATACAAGAGGTGCCATCAATGGACAAAGCATTGGCTGCTTTGAAGAACCTGCATGACACTCTGTATCCACAAAGGAATAATGGAAAAGGGCATAAAAATGTGGATCTAGATCCATTTCAAAGGGTTCAGATGGAGGGAATGCAATCCATGCTATGTCTTTACATGGACACAAGATCTATGACCTACAAAAAATAGATCACTTTGTCCCTTCAGGCTGTGGTTACCTTGCTCCATGGGACATATTGTGCTCAGATCCTTCATCAGCTGGTCCATCAATATATATTGGATTGTACCATCCTTCCACTAAATCCATATGGCAACTGGAATGAAACAATGCTTGTTAATGAGGACCTTGTCCAAGACATTAATTTGCATCTTCAAGAGCTAGGAAAGGAGATCACAGCTGTGAAAATTGTCCTGTTTTTGGCACATCCAGACATAAAGGAGAAACATGAAATCACCAAAGACATCTGTCTGTGCACAGCACAGTGCTACCTTTGGGTCTTAGGCTATCATTGGTAGGAAGCAAAGAAGGGCCAATATGTTGATGGACACAAGTGTGCAGATGTAGTATGGGAGCATGACAAAGTATTCATTCCAAAGATCAAGACACTCAGGCACTGGATGCAGATCTTTGACAAGGATGGAAATCCAATTGATGGAGTTTGCCCTGATGGCAAGCATGTTGTTCTCTGGTTCCATGATGAATCAATCTTCTATACACATGATTGGAGAAGGAAGTCTTGGTATCACATTGCTGAGCCTGCAAAGCCATATTAGAAGGGAGAAGGGGTATCCCTCATGATTGCAGATTTCTTCTCAGCTGACTTTGGGTGGCTGGAATCATTGGATAAAACAAAAAGTGCATGCAGAGTCATGAAACCAGGCAAGAACAGAGATGGGTGCTTTACCACAGATGACATCATTTCACAAGCCAATGAGGCTATGGACATTCTCCCTGACTTCGGTGATGATATTGAGCATATCTTTATCTATGATAATGCTACAATCCACAAGAAATGCGCCAATGATGAAACTTCTGCCCATAAAATGCCTAGGAACACCCCTACCATTGGAAAAAACTGGTTGGTAGAAATAACACTATGTGGTGAAGATGGGAAGGTGGTTTATAAGCCTGATGGTTCCTATGAAAAAGTTAAAGTTCAGATGAAGGATGCTACATTTAATAATGTTCCTCAGCCACTTTACTTTTCTGATGGCCATCCTTGGGCAGGTGTCTTTCAAGGGACAGCAGTTATCCTTCAGGAACATGGATTTACAGCAGAATGCATCAAGTCCAAGAAGGCTGAGTGTAAGGGATTTAAATGTGCATCACCTGCACAGGATTGCTGTTGCCATCACATCTTATTTAATCAACTGGACTTTACAAATGTAAAATCCCTCTTTGAAGTCAGCTGTGAGACATGCAGTGTTCAGGTTGTATTCCTCCCAAAATTTCACTGTGAACTTAATCCAATAGAGCAGTGTTGGGGCTATGCAAAGTGGCTGTATTAGCTTAATCCTGATTCCTCCTGGGAGGATGTGCTGGAGAAAAATGCACTAGCAGCTTTGGGAGCAATTCCTATTGTTAGCATGCATTGGTAGGCTCTTTAATTTCGCTTGTAATGGCAAGGAGTGATAGTTGAAATTCTTGTTTTAGATTTGTTAACTATTCCCTTTGATTTATGGATGCTTATTCATGTGGATTAAATGGCAGACAGGCCACCTGGGCAGTACAATACTATAGAGAACATTGGGTGCTCCCAGAAAGCGTACTCAAAGAATTAGATAAGGAGAATATCAGATAAATGCACTATTTTTGTAATAACTGCTTAATTACTCAGTTAATATGGAAGCTCATAGAAATCCCTTTCATTTGTAACTACCTATACATGTTCTTAACAACTTCTATTTTTGATATCTGAATTATATAGCCTGTAGCAAGTCCTAGGTCTCCTCAAGCATCTGGTTTGCTCAATTTGGGCATGGGCATCACATAAAAAGTCACATCACCTGACCTTAGCAGGTTTTGGATGTCATCTATCTTACTCAGATTTTGTGAATGAATAACAAATGAATCACAACATTCCACCTCTCATCAACCTTCAGTGTGAATTCTCCCTTTAAGGACCCAGGTTGGGCCAGAGAAAACATGACTTAGGTTGAGTAAGGAAGTTAAGGATCTCTGTGCTCTCAACATCTCTTCCTTCCTTCTAGGTTGTTAATATACAATCTAGTACTAGCAATTAATACACCACCAACATTTACATTGATATCATTGCAGCTAGCTAGGTTAACTAAGTGAACTTGAAGCCAATTTGACACTGCATCTGCAACTGCTTCACAATGCCTTGTGATGTTGAGACAAGTTACAGTTTAAGTTGCTAGGACAGCTAGTATGATTTCCATTTTGTTGATCCGAATTTCACCCCACTAGTATGTATGTACCATATGCAGTATCCTGCAGTCCACATCAGAAAAAACTCTTTTGCTACATATCTGCTACTTAGATCTATATAGAGTATGTATTGCTGGTAGTGGTAGATGGTGTGCCATGATAGGCAGTGGTGGGTAGCATCATGTATACATGGCTGGTAACTATGTACATACCAGTACACTTGAGTGAAGCTACTGAAGGCTATGAAAGGGCTAGTAACAGTGTGTACATGAAAAGCAAACATTAAACACACACTAACAACACTCAAACACTAACCTGACAAGTTTGTGGAGGCAGAGGAATATCTGTTATGTAGGCTTTTGTATTTAGATAGATTTCCAGAGATAAAATATATAGGATTTCAAAGGTCTGTTCTGACTGAGTAAAGGTTTACTGAGTCCTGGACCCTGGAAATTCTGAAACACTAACACAAGTATCCACTGAGATACCAGATTCTGTACTGAGTTGCAAGAATCTCTGAACTGGGCTGACTGACTGACTGGTCTGGGACACTGACACAATATAATTCTGGGTTCTTTCTTAAGGGTGCTTGCAAAATAGGAAGTTAATCGTTAAATACTTTCAATTCTAGTTGAGTCTGCAACTCAAAGGTCCTAACCTAATTCCCACAGGTATTACTACTATAGCTGGGGGCCAGAAAACTTGCCCAGCTAATATATTTTACCTATATTTATACTACTGAGTTAATCTATTTACAGAGAAATCTAAATATAAGTACATTATATGATCTCAGGTAAGCCTTCTTAAATGAGCTGACTAATGCTTAGTCATAGCTTGTGATCACATCTCCAGTCAAGGTACAATCCTATTCCAGGAGAGGATGACATGCCCAAGTGCCCATACCTGTGCTATGATTTCATTTCTAGAGGTCACTATTGAATCTAGATTTCTGTGGCAATGGCTAGTGTTGCTGCCACTTGGGCTCAAGCTGCCAAGCTGATGGAGCTGAGCCAAGGCTGACTTAACAGCTCTTTTGCTCACCCTAGCCTCACTTGGCATTTTCTTAGCTTGAGCCAGTTCATAGCTAGTCAAGCCATAAGCTGCTTCCTAAACAGGATGCTGACATGTACATCAGCTTCATCCTTGATCTCCTCAGTTTTGTTGTCATTCACAGTGCACTTTCCTCACTTCCTCTATCACAGCTATCACATTTCTATTTCTACCCTACTTTCCAGCATTATGCTTCCTTTCCTGCCTGCTCCAGGCCCCAATTTGCAATCTATTAGCTGCCAGAGTCTCATATAACTACAAACACATTTATGCAGCCACACTCCTTCCTATGAGTGTCTACCAAGACCAAATAGAACTGTTATTTCCCCCCATTTAGGTTCCTTAGCTCTCTCTGAGGCATTCAAGTGTCCTCATTCCCAGGATTGCCCTAGATATTCAGATCTTTTCTGGCAACAGGCCATGCCCTTGACACCAGTGTACTTGTCACCAGCCCATGTTATGGTATATAAAGGATGAGATCTTGCTTTGGCCTACTTACCTCCCAGTGCTACCACAAATAAGAGGCTGTCACACTACACAGCATACAACTGAAAATGCTGATGAAGTGCAGAGTGGTAGACCTCAACACAGCTATCTAAGCCCACATCATCTGCAGGAATCTGAACAAGATGTACTCTTGCAATCAGCATGTAAGTTTACCAATATGCCATTGGGCTGGATATAGCTCTAACATGTTATTATTTAGGTGTTGTTATGCAGGAAGTTGAAGAAGATGAGGAAGAAAGACCTTTTGTAGCTTCACTGCTTCCACCATCATCACCACACACCCTAGAAGGTCCAGAGAGCTCACCAGTGCCTTCAACACCCTCAACACCCATCTGTGCCACCCCAGGAAACACAGCATCATTTCAATTTATTCACTTTAATCCGCTGAGGACTTCATCATCCACAGATGAGTCATTCCCCTCAGTCCCAGGATTGCCAACATCAGCACAAAGTCTTACATTGTCTGAGGCTTCTGATTCTGGCTCATTGCCATCATCTGCTAAGGATAGCAGCTGAAACACTGATGATGTCTGGTCCTTTTATATAGAGGAAGGCAATCACCATGTGTGTAAGCTTTGTCAGTGAGTAGCTTGTGCTATCTTATGATATACTTCAACATTGAAATTTCACTTGCTAGCGGGGGTGACAAATGCAAGAAGAATAGAAAAGATAAGATATACAGCATCAAAACTGGTACAACAGGTCTACAATATCACCTCATCAAGGATCACTTACAGCTCTGGATAGCTGCATGTGACAAAATGGGGGTGTCAGTCAAAGATACAGGAATTAGGGCAGCTGAAAGGCTCCAGCATGAAAATAGTACTGCCAAATTCAAAGAGGGACCATTGTCCATTGATTTTGCTGTTCCTGACTACTCCTATGATGCATTTGTTGAATGGATAATCACAGATGATCAGGTATGAGTCTTTACTTTGTACATTCTGTCTGTTAAATGGTCCCTCATAGTCTATCAATGTGATTGAATGTCTGCAGCTAAGGTAGGTGTCACTTGGATCCAGCACCCCTTATGTAAGCACATTTGAACCCGACTTTGTGCCCATAATGTTGCACCACCACAACACTTCTACTTAAAATAAATGCAACAAACGAAGGATAAGATGTCTATCTAAAACATGTTGCAGACAGAATGGCATTACCTATATTAAATACCTGTAAATATAAAATTGAAGGGAAAAAAAAACTCCAGTTTCTGAGTGCTTCTCTATGCATTTTATGCCGTTTAGAGCAATATAGGATTCTGCCTCTAGACAAATTTGGTGCTTAGTAAGTGTGTCACATGACCATATGACCATTGCACACCAGCTCTTTTTGTCATGTTTTTGGGCATCTGAAAGTACTAAAAGCTTTACTCTATTCTCTTTTCACTACTCAATCAATACAGCATGGGAAAGATAGTGAATTGTATTCATAAGATGGAACAACAGCAGTACAACCGATGTAGTGGGAAGCAAGAGTGGAACGACTCTGGCTCTGGAACTCAGATGCTCACAAACACCAGATGAACATGCTCTGCACTCACTCCTGTGCCCCACAGCCTGAGCAGTGGTGGTATCATTCTCCTCAGCTTTCCAAAACTCTATATACAACACTATAGGAAGCTTATACCATTCATAGTACAAAAATCCCTTCATTTACATACAGTAATTACTGGTGCTAGCCACGAGCAAGTGCCACCGCATCCCTGTACATTGTTTACAGGTTGCGGTCTAGAAATATAGAGCTGAAAAAAGAAAAAAGAAAACTCCAGCTCCGGAATTTGGTGTCACATGTGATGTGACATAACACTTACATAAGGGTGCTGGATTCAAGTGACGTCTACCTTATGTTGGATCTTTCTCATGCTTTGGGAAGACCTTACAAATGCTGATATTCCTCACTGTACATACATTCAGAAGTATGTTATTGAGACCTGGCAGTGGTATATTGCCACACTTAAGAGCAAGATGGATGTGAGTCTATCTCTACTTTCTTAATATATGAATTCACATTCTCATTTATTTACAGTCATCTCTTGGCTGTATCTCAATAACAATGTTTAATGGGTGGTGACATATTCCTGTTATGTCATATCTTATCTATGGACTATTAGTTAGCAACTACAATTAGCTTACAAAGCTTAGTCTTTTATCCTTTTACCATCTTGTACTTGCAAGTAGTTCACTATGTATACTGGCCTACACTACTTCATGTGACACAAGATTAAGAATCTTTTACACTTTTTAAGTGTTTCCAGCTATATAAGTGACTACAAGTGAACAACTGGAGGGACCAGCGAGAAACCAACATCAAAAAGATGTCCACCACAATGACCACTAGATCAAAAAAGTGGGGGCTCAAACAATTGAAGCACCCAGTGACCCCCAACATGAACCACAACTGAGTTCTTCCAGAAATAACAGTAATCAGAGACAATTGGTGGGTCTGCCACTGAAAGTACAGGGGTTATGGATGATAGAATCAATGCAATCAAAATGCAGAACGATAACATGGCTGCAGCATGTATAACTAGCTCCCTTACCCCAGCGAAGTCTCCACATCTAGACCTGGCAATGAATTCAGCCACAAAAACCATGGTAATACCAGGCAGATTGGAATTACCAGGTGCATTTAGCTCTACAGAGAGTCAGAGATGATGGGTAATAGAGAAATTACCAGCCATCAACCCAGAATGGCACATGCCAAGAGAGGTCACTATGGAGACTGCCCCCGCTAACATTGTAGAACTAGAGCCTAGTAGCAACCTCAGCAGACTTATACCTATACCTATACCTGAGGAGGACAACGTAGGGGGTGAATTTGACATAGCAGAATTTGTGTCCAACTGAGTGTCCTCTCCAGAAGACAACAAATCTGAAGACCAGACTGTCAAACCCAAGATAGTAGACAGACATAGTGGAATTGATGAGATCAATCAGTCTGACTGTGATGATAAAGATCAGGTCAGCTGATCATCAGACAATGAGTTTGACAACACTATATTAGCGAATGATAAGTTGGCATATGACTTGGCCCATGACAGTAATGGACCATGGACCAACCTGACTGAAGATGAACGATCCACACAATTATTCTTAAATGAATTATCTGATCATAAACACATGGTAATATGAGTACTAGCTCACCAACAGGTGGGACTGCTCTTCAAGCACCTTGGGTTTGAAGAAATAGACTCAGATTCAGATGTATATCAGGAGCAATACAACTTAATCGTGACTACCATGGTTGGTGGTCGAATTGTCATGGGAAGTGAGAAGGATTGGGAGGAAGATAGATCCTGAGATTCATTGGTTGATGACCAGCTACACAAGGTAGCTGCATGAATAGCAAATGGCTCTTTAACAGAATGGGTAAAGCCCTTCAACTTCCAACCTACTTCACAACAACAAAGCTCCACTGAGAGAGTGAGAATGCCCATCAAGGAAGAGGAGACTACTCCTAATCTGAGAATGCCTGACACATCACCACAGGTGATTAATGGTCAAGAAGAGCCGATACACACTACAATGGGGGCACCATTGAAGGCACAAACTGAGAAGGGAAAAAGTGGTATTGAACCAAACCTTTGTTACAGATGGACCATCAAAGACAAAGTGATACTCCAACAGTGGAGAACTAAGGAATTAACTGACACTGGTCAGACAGAGATCACTGACCAAGATATATTTATTGATGCTGATGGCAATGCATTCATTGTGAAAGGGGGAATAGCAGACATGAAGGTGAGAGGAGAGCTTGATGGTGACATGCCCCCAGGGCATTTATGCATGTAATTTTGCGTTATTAGGCATTGCATACCTAAAATGGAAGTCTGTGAAGGCAATAAGAGAGAATATACCAAGAGCGCAATGATATTAAGCAAGTACAATGAATATTGGAAGTGACTATTGGTAGAGTGCATGCTCTAGCTTAGAGCGATACTAGATAAGGTCAATCTAAGTATGAGAGCTCAGTGCTTGATACTAACTGCACCAAGATAACATGGCACAGGTATTAGAATACAATAATTAAAGATATGTATGATACTAGACGAACTACGAGAGACATTGATCTATGACGCACAAAGGAATGGATTGATCGGCAACTTGCATGCATAGTGATATAATGGCTACATACAAATAAAACCAAGAATACTCACTTTGGCCAAAGAGCACAAGGCCTAGATGAATACTAAGTCATCACAAATGACAGAGACACTTAGAGAAATATGAATAAGTTGGATTGGGACTTGTTTGATAAGAGATATCCCTGAGGATATAACTGGAGATGTGACCTATCACTGGATACAGTGTTAACCAATGTCACAACCATGTGCGCTACAAAGTCTGGGTCTGAGTTGGGTGGTTGACTAAGTGCCAAGCGATGGCGTGCTCATGCAGCATGCATGGGATGCAAGGGATGGAAGGCTGCTGAAGAAATAATACTATAACTGGTTGTATTAATTTGTAGATCATAGAAAGTATAAATACAGTAGTATAGAAGTAGTGTACAAGTTTTGGACCCCCAGTGTAACAGTGCAAAGCTTTTCTGCCATGTGCTCTAGCACTTGGAGTTGTTTGTAGCTTTGAGCGAGAGAATATAGACCTTAGCTGAGACTTATTGTGTGATATTGAGTAGTGCGCTAGACAAAGAAGGTTAACGTGGCACTTGGTGCATAGGTTCTGGTCATTGTTGGACTTGCGCTCCTATAGAGAATTTAAGTTTAGTGTCAGTGTGGACACTTTCTCACTTCTTTGAGGTTCTTGTGTGATGCAAGGCGCTACAGGTGGCAGAGGTTCAAACCCTTTGGTCTGATTAGTGCTTGCTTTCTGTATTTCCGCGGGTTGGCAAAGGTTCAAACCCTTTGGCTTGTCGGATGGGGTTTTCTGTGTTAGTTTGTGTTCTCTGGATCACATAGGTTGGAACCCTGTGGATCTACAATCAGTTAGGAAGCTCGAGCGCATAGGTATAGACCCTGTGGCTTGTGTGGATTGTGTTAGTGTATTGGTTTCTGCTTGGAGCACTGTGCTTTGAGTTGTGTCTAGTGGTTAGTTCTGTTGTTCATTGTGGCTGTTTGAATAGTGCACAACTTTAGAAGAGTTGTGGTTATGTCTATCAATGTATAGAGTTGTTGTTAAACCCCTTTGCCTTGAGGCCAAGCAACGAACATGGCTCCTCTTGTTTGACAAAAGCTTTTAGACTTAGAGAAGTCTAGATACAATACGAGCGCTATCGCTATACATGTATCTTAGAGATATTGAGAATACAGTTCTTTGTGTCACTACTTCTATCGCATCAGAATCCCCCAATGAACTTGAGTGTGTTTGTGTGTAGTGTTAGGTGTGGGTGTGATCAGTGTCTTTGACTCTGTTGCATTTCTAGCTTGTGCATGCAGGCAGCACTTCAATGGGGAAGCGATGTCCCCAAATAAACATAAAGCAAACCCACCAGTAGCTATACCCCCAACTCAATCAAGTAGGCCAACCAGAGGCCTCCCAGGTGCACCAAGTGGAGGCCCACCAAATGGGGGACCATTGGGAGGTGGCCATGGTAGTGGACCACCCAGATGTGGAAGTCGACTGCCCATACCCTCAAGGGGAATAGGACAAGGATGAGGTGGCCCACCTCATCAAGGGTCAAATCACCCAATGCCGCCCCCACCAGGAGGTGGAGGACCCCCATCAGGAGGTGGTTGACATAACAGTGATGTGGATGAATCTGATGATGATAGCCAATGGTGACCATCCATCAGTTACTACAGCCTGGATAGGCACTGAGGCAATACCCAAACTACTGACCATTCATACAACAGGGCAGATCAGTGAAGAGGCTGGCTGTGGGCACCTGTGGAATAGCACTTGGAACAGTGTGCTACACACACTAAACCTCACACACACTCACACAACTACTCAATCTATAAAATCACCCTTGTATGTATGTGGGGGGACAAGATTATATCACCTTGCAACTACTAGTACTTTAGAACTAGTAAAGCACCTTATTATCTCAACACTATGCAGCATTTACTTATTTCAGACTGATCCTAAGGCTAGGAACTTTTACAAGAAGGTACACTTCAAGGTGCAACCTTCCAGGCAAAGTATAATATTCAAAACTACACTAGGACACTCGTCCTACAACACAATCAGACACACTGTAGGTCACGATGACACTGAGCTCACTCTTTTAACCACTCCCCAAGTGCTAACTTAGTGAGCTTGCTACATGCAGGTGTGTAGGATTAACAGAACTGACTGCAATGACAAGAACAACCTCTAATCCTTCTATGGATCTCGGATTCAGAACAGAAACAACTCAGAGACAGAACAGAAACAGATTTCAGAAACAGACAGACAGAACAGAATAGACGGACAGAACAGATTTCAGAAACTTCACTTCAATTCATACTCTAACAGACTCCAAACAGTACTCAGATGGAACAGAACTGGAACACTGATTCTTATTCACTTGGAACTTCAGCACACAAGTCAGATTCTGAAGTTATCTCTATTCCTTGGAGTGAGCTTGCTCTTTCTATACGATGCTCAAAGCTACAAACTAATCCTCTATCACAGTGCTCGCTTTCTATGTGCACACCGTAACTTAGGGGTTTGAAACTTGTATACTAACTCAGACTACTGACTACTTATACCACAACCATTGTTAATTACAAATACTGCAGCAGTACCCAGGTAAACTAGACTTCTACATACATAGCCCACCGCTGCCACAGCCTTACTTGGTGCCTGACTCAGTATTTCCTCCTATAGCTTCATTTCCATAGTGAGCTTGCTAAAGCCACATAGGTGCACACCAATTTACAAGTCCAAGGGTGTATCACCTCCCAACCACATGTCACTCTATGTCTAGCCCTTTGTGCTACATGTATAATCTTCTAGATTAGTGTCAAGCACACAGTGAGCTCACTAATTCTGCACAGCAACAGATATCCTTGTCAACCAATTACTCAGTTTACCAGCACTCGGCTGAAGCTCCTATTTGGGCCACATGCTAGTCATATCATTTTATCTTATCTCTCATGTGAGGTTTGGTCTGGCCTTCTCAGGTACAGTACATCACTTTTAATTTAGTGAGCATGCTGATCTTTTCAATTATGATCTTCTTTATTCTGTGCTTATAGAAGTGAGCTCACTCAGTAAGTGCGACTACCTATGGCTGAACAGTGCTTTGTGAACTTTCTGTCAAGCATGCCTGTCAAGTACCTGCTGTAACTAAGCTCTGGTTTATGTCTGTCACATCAGGTGTCACTTGTGCATACAATTATGATGCCCTTTCATACTTGTTATGTACACTCACTTATTCTTTAAGTATGCTTGCTCCTTATACTGTATTACAAGGTATATTTGGAATAGATCGCAAAATTACATGGCTGGTACATTTGCAGTCACAACACCGCTGAAAGAACAATCTCTGTATGTTCTGTGGCAACAAGCACATGTCCAAGTACTGTAACAAGCACAAGGCTGTGGGTTCCACTCCTGGTCATGCTGCTGAGGTTTCAGAGCCTCCTGCCTCTACAGATTCAGCTCCTGTGGAGTCAGAAAAATAGAGAGCAGCCCTGTTTCCTCCGTGCAAGGACAGGCTTGCATTGACTGTCATTGCACCTTGGAGATTGTAACCCTCAATGCTGCCACTCTTTCCAATCATTCACTAACTGTATCACTATCTGTAAGAGGTGATGACCTACTCATATTAGGTCATGATGTTATTATACAATCTTATCTTATCCTTGGTTCCTTATTTAAACAAGGATCAGTAGTTTATTGAAATTAGTCTTTTAATCCTTTACCGTCTTCTATATGCAAGTAGTCTACCATATATATTGGTCTACACTACTCTGTGTGACACAAGACTAAGGGTTTTTTACACTTTTTTTAGTGTTACCAGCTATACCAGTGATTATAAGCAACACAAGTGACCAACCGGAAGAAGCAGCAAAATATTGACAGCAAACAAATGGCCACTACAATGACCACCAGGTCGAAGAAGCAAGGGACACAACTGACCAAAATGATGGTTGACCCCCAACAATCCTTGCATCCAAGTTCTTCTGGAACTAATAATAATCAGGGGGAATCAGTGGAGCCCACCATCACCCATCCAGGGCCTAGTAGTAACAGATTTGACGTGATCAACATCCAGACCACCAGCATGGCTGCAGCCCATACAACCAGCCCCTTGACTACAGTAGAATCCCTGCACCCAGACTCGATGGCGGATGGGAATAGTAAGCCATTGATCAGAACTGCAACCACTGTTCCCAACTCAGAATTGCCTGGTGCATTCAGTTCAACTGAAAGTTGAAGACACAGAGTGTTAGACAAAGCACCAGCAACTGAACCCGACTGGTGTACTATAAGTGATAATCCTAGTAATATGGCTCCTTCACCTATAACGGCAGAATCGAAGTTCATCAATAAGAATGAGGGACTTATACCCATATTAGAGGAAGACAACACAGACAGTGAACTCAGTATAGCTGAGTTTGAATCTGACAGAGCACATTCACCTGAAATGAACAACCCTGTCAAGCATACAACTGAGTCAGAGACAATCAAGCTACCTGATGAACGCCATGAGAGCGAGGAGAATAATCATGATGATTGAGATAATCATTCGTCTGATAGCAAGTTTGATGGAGCCATCCTAGCTAACAATCATTTAGCATATGATTTGGCTCATAATAATAATGGCCCATGGACTGATCCAGTGGAAGACAAACAATCTGCCCAACTCTTCCTGAATAAATTGAGCAACCATCGACATGCAGTAATCCGGGTTTTAGCCCACCGACAAGTAGGATTATTGTTCAGACAACTTGGATTCGACAAGATTAACCCAGATTCGGACATATACCAGGAGCAATATAACCTCATTATCACCACTATGGTTGGTGGACAACTAGTAATGGGAGCTAATGAGGACTGAAGAAGTGATAGTTCCCATACCGCATCCATAAATGACCAGCTACAGAATGTAGCTACTTGAATTGCTAATAATACCCAAACAGATCAGGTAAAACCATTTGAATTTAATGTCATAGCAAGTCATCGATCATCGTCAGTTGAAATAACACTGGACCAAACTCATATCAAGGAAGAAGAAACTTCACCATCATTGAGGTTTCCAACAATGTCACCCCATGAGACAAGTGAGGTTGGAGAACCACAACCAATAACACAACCTCTGCCGTTGATTATCAAGGACAATCAATGGAAAGCCCAATGTTCAGTCCCCTGATATGGACGAACCATCAAAGACAGAGTAATTCTCCAATGGTGGAGGGCACAGGACCTGGCTGACATGGGTCAGACTGAGATAGCTGACCAAGGAATATACATCGACAATGATGGTAATGCATTCATCATTAAGGGAGGTGCTGCCGACACCACAAATAAAAATAATAGTGGTACGGCAATGAATACACCCCCTGATATTGATCATACCTCAATTCAACCAGTACCCACACCTAATGCAGGGAATCCACCAGGTATGCCAGGTGGGGGACCACCAAATGGAGGACCAAATCATGGTAACCACAGGGCACCCAGACGAGGAAGCCAACTTCCAACACCTATAAGAGGATTGAGAGGAAGGGGAGGCAGTGTGCCAAACAGCCAATGACCAGTGGGGCCACCAGATGGTGGAGGACCACCATCAGGAGGTGGGTCCCATCATGGTGACTCAGAGGGATCTGACGATGGGGATAATGATCACCAAAGCACACCTCATATCAGATATCATAACCCAAAAAAAAGATCGAGGTGATACAATAGCCACTGACTACTCCCACAATTGTGGTGATCGAAATGCACATGCATTGAATGACCACCACAGACAAATGCACAATCATATCGAGCAATACATTGATGAGCACTTACAAATGTGGCTACATTTACCTGATGGGGTCAAAGGTCCTAGATTGGATTCGAAGAATGTTAGCCTGTACATGGGAGGCTCTTCAGTTGCTGAATTTTGGACATGGCTGAAGAGTCTGGTAATTTACATTGAGACTTCACAGCTCGGAGGGCTCGATTGTGATTGAGAACAAAAGTTGTTAGTAGAACCGGTGTTAACTGGTACAGCAAAGAAGTGGTACCATGACCACATCATTGAGGTCAATGAATATTCCAACTGGACATTCATATCAGTCATAATAGGAATATATGACCAGTTCATACATGACTCAGCCATGCAAGAAGCCTGATCTAAGTTCGATCAGGCATTGTTCACAGATGGTGGAGGGACTGTGGAAGGGTATTGCGATCACCTCCAGACTTTAATTCATGATATAACACAAAAACCGGATGACTACACAGTTACCCATCAATTTGTCACTGGGTTACCTACAGACATGAGGGATGCTATGTTCAAGGACTGGTTAAATGTGGAAGTCAATACCTTAGACAAATTTGTAGAGTCAGTGAAGGCATTTGAGGTAACAGAATGATCAAAAAAGGAACATGGCCAAAGCACACACTCACATTCTGACCCACCTGCAAAAGATAAACCAACTTGTCCATCCAATGCCAAGGAACATCATGAACCTGTGCTGCCAAATAGACCCATGCATGGTTGTATGTTTATCAAGGGTGGTGGCTGATTCTTCCAGCCTGGTGTTGTGACTGCAAATGTACCAGCCATGTAATTTTGCGATCTATTCCAAATATACCTTGTAATACAGTATAAGGAGCAAGCATACTTAAAGAATAAGTGAGTGTACATAACAAGTATGAAAGGGCATCATAATTGTATGCACAAGTGACACCTGATGTGACAGACATAAACCAGAGCTTAGTTACAGCAGGTACTTGACAGGCATGCTTGACAGAAAGTTCACAAAGCACTGTTCAGCCATAGGTAGTCGCACTTACTGAGTGAGCTCACTTCTATAAGCACAGAATAAAGAAGATCATAATTGAAAAGATCAGCATGCTCACTAAATTAAAAGTGATGTACTGTACCTGAGAAGGCCAGACCAAACCTCACATGAGAGATAAGATAAAATGATATGACTAGCATGTGGCCCAAATAGGAGCTTCAGCCGAGTGCTGGTAAACTGAGTAATTGGTTGACAAGGATATCTGTTGCTGTGCAGAATTAGTGAGCTCACTGTGTGCTTGACACTAATCTAGAAGATTATACATGTAGCACAAAGGGCTAGACATAGAGTGACATGTGGTTGGGAGGTGATACACCCTTGGACTTGTAAATTGGTGTGCACCTATGTGGCTTTAGCAAGCTCACTATGGAAATGAAGCTATAGGAGGAAATACTGAGTCAGGCACCAAGTAAGGCTGTGGCAGCGGTGGGCTATGTATGTAGAAGTCTAGTTTACCTGGGTACTGCTGCAGTATTTGTAATTAACAATGGTTGTGGTATAAGTAGTCAGTAGTCTGAGTTAGTATACAAGTTTCAAACCCCTAAGTTACGGTGTGCACATAGAAAGCGAGCACTGTGATAGAGGATTAGTTTGTAGCTTTGAGCATCGTATAGAAAGAGCAAGCTCACTCCAAGGAATAGAGATAACTTCAGAATCTGACTTGTGTGCTGAAGTTCCAAGTGAATAAGAATCAGTGTTCCAGTTCTGTTCCATCTGAGTACTGTTTGGAGTCTGTTAGAGTATGAATTGAAGTGAAGTTTCTGAAATCTGTTCTGTCTGTCTATTCTGTTCTGTCTGTCTGTTTCTGAAATCTGTTTCTGTTCTGTCTCTGAGTTGTTTCTGTTCTGAATCCGAGATCCATAGAAGGATTAGAGGTTGTTCTTGTCATTGCAGTCAGTTCTGTTAATCCTACACACCTGCATGTAGCAAGCTCACTAAGTTAGCACTTGGGGAGTGGTTAAAAGAGTGAGCTCAGTGTCATCGTGACCTACAGTGTGTCCGATTGTGTTGTAGGATGAGTGTCCTAGTTGTTAGACCCGAACCTCACGTGATCCAAACAAGAGTAAACTCAGGCTGCCTCATGTTTGGACAGTCACCCGAGAGTCTCATGGAGTTCGGATATAGTGATGATCTCGGACTAAGTCCTTAGGACAAGCAAGTTAAGAGGGAAGTTCGGTATTGATAAACTTTAGCTTGAAGCTGGGGTATTACAGCGAGAGCTACCTACTTATATACGAAAACTGTCATACTAATAATAGTTACAACACACAAAGACAATACGGTTGTTGTGCGGTGAGCGCGAGCCGTAGTTAATAGCTACTTGGCCTAAGCCATCCGGTTCTGGTTCATATGATCACGTGGGGTCGGGGATAAACTCGGTCTTCTGATAATTAAGAAAATGAATAAGTGTGAGAAATCATAACATTACCCTCTCGTTAAGGCAGTCATCCTGACTGCCATTAGGGTTCCGGCATCTCTTCTAGTTCTTCCTTCAGTGCTCTCCAATAGTCTTGAATATACTCGTGCCATGCTTCTCTGTCTGGGTTTTGGACTTGAATCTTCTTTCCATCATTTTGTTCGACTGTGTAGAAGTAATTCCATGTTCCGTCTCCGATTTCCTTGTACTCGTGTCCCACGATTTCCTTTATCGCTTTTGGGTTTATGATGGCCTCGGCTGTTATTACCCTTCTGTGCTCTGCTTGACTCTGTTGGTAGTCTTCTATTGCTTCTTGGGCATTCTCCATGTCTTCTTCCATTACCCAGTCATTGTGTTCCCTTGTCCAGCCTGTCCATTTCACGAAGTAGTCGGTTACTAGTCGAGAAGGTTGGCCCCTCTTTCCTCTTACCCTTCGGGTTTGAGTGTCGAGGACTTCTTCGACTTCATACTGTTCTTCATCTTTGATGAGGTCTGGTGGTGGTGGCAGTGGCAGTTCTTGGTTTGGGAATGCTGGTGGCGTGTACGGTGTTAGGAGTTTTTCATTGAAGCGTGGGTGGATGCGCCAGTGAGGGGGAAGTTTGAGCTTGTAGGCAGAGGTGCCTGCTTTTTCAAGGATTTGGAATGGGCCTACTCGTTTGTCGTCGAGTTTCTTCTTTGGCCGTGGGAGGTGTAGGTTCATAGTGTCGAGCCATACCAAGTCATCCTTCTTGTATGCTACTGCCTTGCCCTTTCGCTTGTCATATTGGGTTTTCATTTTGGTGGCAGCTTCCTGGAGGGCTTGTTCACATAGCTTGTGGGTCTTCTGCATCTGCGATGCAAAGTTTCCAGCGGTGGGATTGGTGAAAGGGCTACGGCGTTCGGTTTCGGGTACGACTCGGGGGTTGAGTCCATAAATGGTGAAGAAGGGGCTTTGGCCCATGGCAGAGTGTTTTTGATTGTTGTGAGCGAATGCTGCTAAGGCGAGCCATTCGTGCCAGTCATCTTGTTGGTATCTAGTGAATATCCATAGATATTTCTCGATTTCTTGGTTGACTCTCTCGGTCTGTCCGTCGGTTTGGGGGTGAAAGGTGGTGGAAGCATTGGGGGTGATCTGGAGAATTCGGTAGAGATCCGTCATGAATTTGGAGACGAATTGAGGGCCTCTGTCCAAGATTACGGTTCTTGGCATGCTGTGGATGGCGAAGACTTTATCATGGAATATCTTGGTGGTTCCTTCTGACGTGAGAGTTCCATTGCATGCTACTGGGATGATCTCTTTTGAAAATCTATCTACTATAACTAGGATGGCATCGTATCCACCAGATTCTTTGAGACCAGTGATCAGGTCGACAGAGATATGGGTCCATGGCTCAGATGGGACTGCATTGGGATGGAGGGGTGCTTTCCGCACCTGAGTATTGGACTTTACTCGCTGGCATGTCTTGCATCCTTTTACATATCTTTCAACGGTTTGTTTGATCTTTGGCCACCAATACTCTCTTTGAACGAGCTCATTGG
The DNA here is from genome assembly GCA_030435615.1 of Armillaria luteobubalina. Classification (NCBI taxonomy): domain Eukaryota; kingdom Fungi; phylum Basidiomycota; class Agaricomycetes; order Agaricales; family Physalacriaceae; genus Armillaria; species Armillaria luteobubalina. Next base: position 320,730 of record JAUEPU010000042.1, read on the forward strand.
TCTTGTCAATGCCTGGGTGTCCAGCAGTGAGGTGGTCGTGGGACATGGCAATTATCTCTCCTCTGAGCTTCTCGTCTTGAGGTACGTAGATTCTTCTGGTGAGCATCAGGAGTCCCTTTTCCATGGTGATGCCTCGTTCGTGGTTTAAGGAATCAGAGATTCCTCGATCCCATTTGTCGGTGCTCTCGGTAGCACGCTTGATTTTCGAGTGAATGCTGGATGTCGTAGGCATGATCATGGCTTGGAAATGTTCGGGTTTGAGGACTATGATTTCATCGTTGTCCTCTTTTCCTTGATCATGATCATCCCGTCAGGATAGGAGGTCTGCTTTTCAGTTTGTGGTTCCAGGCTTATGGTGGAGGGAGAAGTGATATTCGGCGAGTTCAGTTACCCAGCGGGCTTGTCGGTGGTTGAGCTTTTGGGGTTTTTGGAAATACTGAAGGTTCTGATGGTCGGTCCATACTTCAAAGTCAACTGCGGCTCCCATGAGGTAATGTCTCCATTCGGCGAGGGCGAGCATTATGGCGAGGAGTTCCTTGTCATAGATCTCGTAGTTCCTTTCGGTCGTTGTCAATGACTTTGAAAGAAAGGCTACGGGTCTCCATTTACCATCCTGCTGTTGGCTTAGTACTGTGCCAATGGCTCCTTCACTGGAGTCTGCTTCTACTCTGAACTTCCCGTCTTCTTTTGGCAGGGCTAGGATGATGTCTTCTGCCATTTGCTTCTTCAACTGTTGGAATGCTTGATTTTGGGTGGCGCCCCAGTTCCAAGGGGCGTTCCCAGTGAGCTGAGTCATTGGTCGTACAATTTTGGAGTAGTTTTTTATGAATTTTCGGTAGAAATTTGTGAAACCTAAGAAGCTCTGTAACTCTTTCTTCTTGGTGGGAGTGGGCCACTCTGTAATTCCTTTGACCTTGATTGGGTCCATTTTGACCGATCCTTCACTGATAATTACTCCTAAGTACTCTGTTTCTAGGACTTCGAATTCGCACTTCTCGGCTTTGAGGAACAGCTTGTGCTCCTGTAGGCGTCGAAGCACTCATTGGACTATCTGGCAGTGTTCTTGGAGATTCTTAGAGAATATAAGGATATCGTCGAGGTATATGGTTACTTTTCCCTCGGCGATCAACTCATGGAAGATATCGTTCATCATCCATTGGAATGTGGCGGGGGAATTCGTGAGTCCAAAGAACATGACTGTTGGTTCGAACAGTCCCCGATTGGTGCAGAAGGCGGCCTTGTACTCATCGCCTTCTTTTATGCATACATTGTTATATCCCCAGCATACGTCTAGCTTGGTGAAGTATTTGGCTCCTCGGAGCTTGTCCATGAGCTCCGAGATGAGTGGTAGTGGGTATCGGTTTTTGATGGTCATTTTGTTGAGCTTCTGATAGTCTTGGACGGGTCGGAGGGCGCCGTCTTTCTTTTTGATGAAGAAGAATGGTGATGCGAATGGGGATTTGGATGGTCTGATTCGCCCAGTGGACAGGTTTTCATCCAAGAATTTGTCAAGTTCTTCCTGTTCATTTCGGTTCAGCGGATATACTTTGCAGTCGAGGGTATTGCTGGCATTGGGGACGAGTTCAATGGCATGGTCCCAGGGCTTTCAGTCGGGAAGTTCGTTGAAGTTGTCTTTCGAGAACAAGTCCTGGAAATCCCGATAGTCAGGGGGTACCATTTCTTCGAAACTCTTCTTTGGTTTCCCTTCGCTTGCTTTCGTGGCTAAATCATTGGCATGGTGAACTGCTCTGATTTCTATTTCCTCTGTCATGTCTACCGCTAGTATAGTATCTCCTTCTTCTAATTCTTCGTCCCACCTGTCTTCTGGATCTGCGTCTGGTAGGGTGAACGGCTGTTTCTGACATTGGCATCGTCCGAATATGATTTTTTGGGTCTTCCAGTTGATGACGGGGTTGTGGCATATTAGCCAGTCGTGTCCAAGGAATACTCTTCTTGTGCCTAGGTCTGTTACGGCCAGGTCGATTCGCTCTGAGTGTCCTCCGATGGTCATTCGGAGTTCAACGAAGTGAGTGACCTCGCCGGCCTTGTTGCACGTGCCGTCTGCATTGTAGACTGGAATTGGGGCACTGGTTGCTCAGGTTGGTAAGTCATGCTCTTCTACGTATTTGCGGTCAATAGAGCTTCCGGTGCATCCACTGTTGATAAGGGCAGTGGTTTTAAGGGTCTGGCGGTTGGTGAGGGTTTCGATTTGGATTCCAGTGGTCAAGTCTTTGGCCCTGGCTTGCATGCTTCGTCAGATGTATTGGACCGGTTTGCGGAGTTCCTCTAGTTGCTCGAGGGCTTGGGTGCGGGGTAACGTGACAAGGCGCATTAGCATTTCTCGGTCTACTTCTGCTTGTTGCATTTTGTGCGTCCAGTGTGCTAAGATGGCGTGGGCTTCGTAGCTGCCTGTTGCTTGTCTGATGGCGTGCCATGTCCATTCAGTTTCGAAGGGAATCATGTATCCGGATTCCTCTTTCTCAATGGTTTTCAGCTCTGTGAAGTCGTGATCCCTTTTTACCTGTGTCCACCATCTATTGTACGTTTTCACGTCAGTGGCATCGGGGTCTCCTTCTTTGTGATAGCGATGCCCTTTAAGATAGGCTTGCCACTCGGGGTCTTCGTCCTTGTCGTACTCTTCTTCGGCTGTCTTCTTTGTCTTTCTAGAACCGCTAGGGTTCACGGGCATTGCTGCCAAGACGTTGCCGCCCTTGGTAGCCATACTACTGGCTCTGTGGGTTGGGCGTCTCGCCTCCAAGGGAGGACTTTTTTGCTTCAGGGATGGCCCGCATGTGTCTGCATTTTTGGCTGCAGCAGCCAGTTGGTAGGACGTGTTGTCTTCTTTGTCCGGTACTTCCTCTAGAGAGACTTTGCGTGAGTTAGGATAAAGTGGAGGGAGACTTATCGGGTCTTGGGTGCGCCTACCATCCATCTCGCGTGGCGGACGAGGCGCTTGTGCCCCGTCGGTTGAGAACTGTTCTGATCCAGGAGAAGACTTTCCTGCTCTGTCCTGTCCGCCCTGAGTCAGGTTGTCCCCGGCATTTGGGTGCATATCTACAGGAGTTGCAGTTAGTTTTCCTCGAGGGATCGCTCCTTTGGTCTTGCTGCCCGGGGCTATTGCCTCTCCGTGCTCCCTCTGCTGCAGCTGTTTGCAGTCAGGGATTCTTCTTTTTGGGGAAGCCGCACGCTTCTGCTTGCTGTCAGTCCTGGATCTGTAAACCTTGGGCTGTCCTGGGAGAACCCCCTCAGGTGTGTGATGCGGCTTGCCCTGTGAGATCCCAGGCAAAGATCCTGAATGGGACTCAGCCATCGGGGGAAGTATTGTCCCGCTTCCCGTCGGGGTCCTGGTCCTAGAATATTCGTTAGTATCGTCTGTTAATACCTTATACCGATTCTGCGATTCTTTGGGTGCTTTGCTGGGGATGATAGAGATTGGTATATTTGAATGCGTGTATGAATGTCCTACAGAAGTACTATGAGTCTGTCCAGCAGTATGTAATGCACCTTTAGAAAGTCCAGCCGACCGAGTAGAATCGCTTACTCGTCGGCCCTGTCTTTTACCTCCTCAACTCTCAAGGATGAGGGTGTCTTCTCCTCGTCTGATCCTTCCTCCTGTTCTACTACTCGATTGTCATGGCGGTTGTTTTTGTTGCGTGGGGTGAACCTTCCACCTCCGTCCCTTGGCTTCCTTGGCTGTCTGCAGTCAGCAGTAAAGTGCCCCTTCTGATGGCAGTTGAAGCATCGCCGTTCCTGTCGGATCCGGTCTATGTCCATTGGCTGGCCTTGGCCACTATAGACTGGTCCGGTTCCAGTGTTGGTGCTGGAGGGTCTGGGTTCTTTTGGTGGTTGTGGTGGTGTGTTCTGGGCTCTCGGGGCTTGGTTATCGTTGTTGAACCTAGACTTCTGTGGCAATGGCAACACCCAAAACTCCGAGAGAGCTAAGGAAAGATGCTTGCAGTCACAGTAGTCAAGGCTATGTGTTTGTGCGAGTGGTTCGGTGCACCTCCATGCAGTCAATTCCTCTAGATGCAGGTATACACTTCAACTATACAGTCTGGAAGTAGTACCCTTCAGCAGTCGAGTACTAAGAGGCTCAGGCTGTGAGCCGAGGGGGATCTCAACAAATGAGATAGAACGGAATCTAGTGTGACCTGGACACCAGGAAACCGTCCGAAAAGGCGTGGAATATGTCTGGCAAACGTGCACTGGCTATAGGCAACCGGCTATGGTCCTAAAACTGGGGCAACGTCCAAGAAAATAATATAAAACCGATAAAATGCGGTAAAATGGTCCTAAAATCGGTCTAAACCAGTGTAGAAGGGCTATAGTGAGTGGTGAGGGTCCTAAATCGGTCCAGAGAGTGTGGAATGGATATAAATGATAGCAATAGGTCTAAAGCCGGTGCGACGTCCAAGAAAAACAGTGCAAAATCCTATAAAATGCGACAAGAGTATAGACAAGATGTCTAGAAGTGTACCTAATAAAGTGAGCAGAAATGGTGGTAATAAACATACAAAAACGAATTAAAACCGGTGGGAATCTCTGGTTCTAGGTCTATAAAACTGGAGCTATGGCAACAAGTGTGCAGAGCTTTGGAAAAGCAATAACGGTGATGGGGGAATCCTATGGAGAGTGGGGTGGAGATGGGCCTTCAAAGAGGCAATATGATCCTAAACCGGGCTGGAAGGTGACGATGCCGGTAATATAAAACCGAAATCGAAACCAAAACCGAAGCAATAAAGCCGGTGATGATGTGGAAGTGATTTAGAGACAAAAGCAAGTAGTTGGAGCAAGAATGCATCTATTGGGCAGTAATAATGCAATCCAATAATGATTAAGAGTAAAGCAAGCGATAGGGCATAACTGTGGGCGACTGGGATCGACTGGTAGTGTATAAACTCGTCAATAGAGCATATAGCTGGTAATTCGAAGCAATTTTCCTGTAACTGAGTTTCTACAGAGTATATATACTAAAAGTCCGAAATTATAAATAGAAAACATATCTGAGCATTGGTAAGGCTGTAACTCCGTAGCTGAGTAAAACTAATAGCAGGCATGTGGAAACTAGTCATCTGAAGCCACGACATTGCGTTTAATGCCGGGTTTTTGAGGAGAAACCATATGGGTGCTGTGACTGCTGTGAGGACCATGGGGTGCTGTTTAACTGCGGGTTTTTAATGCGCAGCTCGTCTGCTGAGGTGTGTGCAGCTACTGTCGATTACTTTGAGGTCTTGGCATGGTAACAGCCTTAGTAAAACCGGTCTGAAGTGCCCATGCACTTTAAATAACTTGGAAGGAGGAGTATCAATCAATCACATCAATTTAATTGAAGGATCAATGAAAGCGCAGCAAATGACGATCCTTGGTGATGTAGGAATGCTATATTCGGTTGATTGTCGATCAGGCATGCCAGGGTGTGATGGGGCACGAAGATATTGTGCAAAACCGGTCGAAAAAGGATATAAAAGGGTAGTGGAAGTCATAACTGGCGTACTTTGGTTTCTGGGAGAATATTTGAGCTGTATTCTTCGAAAACTGATCTGAATAACCGAAGAGTAACCGCTGTATAACTGGTGGAGCACAGTGATATCACTGCATGAACTGGAAATCAAATCTGGAGTTGGTGTAGGAGGTAGTAGGAGGATAATAGAATAATCCGGTTTCTGGAAGGATATTCGAGCTGTAGCCTTCGAAAACTGGTCTGAATAACCGAAGAGTAGCCATTGTATAACCGGTGGAGCACAGAGATATTGCTGCATGGGCTAGAGATTAAATTCAGAGTTTCTTCTGGAGGTGGTAGGAGTATAATAGCATAATATGTGAATTCTGAGGGCTGTATATATCCGTGAATTCTGAGCGTACAGAGCCTGGAGGCTCATCATCGTATCGAGGTGGGGCGCGGTTGTCGTTGCGGGGGGCGTTTTGTCGGTTTCAGGGGTCCTGGGGGCGGTAGCCTTTGTGAGTCCTGTCGAAGGCCCGTTTGACTGCCCGTTGGTCGTTTATCTGTATGATGCATCGCTTCCATTGGGAGTAAGTTCGGGGAATGTTTTCTCCAGAAGCGACAGCCATGGTGTACTCATCTGGTACTCCGGCTCGTACTGCCGCGACAATATGACTCTTTTCCCCTTGATCTTCCCATCTGCCTGCGAGTTGCACCTGCTGTTCCAGTTCCTGGAAGTATCAGTTTGCGCTTCCATCCTGCATCTGCAGTCCATACATGTGCTGTTCGTGTACCTCTTCTACTGCCAGGTCGGCGAACTCCTTCCAGACTACTTCAACGAAGTCTCTCCACGAGGGGAGGCGGTATCTTGCTTTGGTACGGCTGAAGTATTGTTCCATGTGGTGTACCCACCAGGTGAGGGCTTTGCCGCTGAAGTGGGACATGGCGAATGTGATCTGTTGAGATTCTTTGTAATAGCCTTGGTGTACTTCGAAGTAGAGGGCACACTGGAGGAAGAACCTCTGTATGTCATCATGCTTCCCGTAGAACATCTCGGGCATTCGCATCATGGTGGGTTTGACCCCGAGGAAAGGGGCATTGGCATCGGTGTATCCTCGGCGGTGTCCTGGATTTGGGGCTGGGGCCATGCAGTTTGGCGGCGGTCTGGGTAGTGACCACAGGTCTCCCCTTCCTCCGGGTGAGTCTGGGTCAGGTGCTCCTCTGGGTTGGCCGGGGTTTGGGGGTTCTGGAATGTCTGGCGGCGCATTGTCGGGGTTAGGTGGGAATCCGTGTTTCTTCCGGAGTGCATCCAGGTCGTTTAATTTCTGGCGCGTCTCTTCCCTGCCGGTTTCTAGCTTGGCTTCTTGTGCTAGAATGTCATGATAGAGGTCTCAGCGGGCCTTTGCCATGGCTTCTCGTTCTGCCGTGGTTTCTTCTGGTGCTCCGGCGAATAGTCAGGACTTCCCTGGGATTGAGGGTCCGCCTTGTTGCCAGATTGACCGTTTCGGCTTTGGGGGGGAATTGGGGAGTGGTTCGGGAGCGGGCAGGTGCCACTCGTCATAGCTAGGTATCAGTGCCTTTGTGTAGAGTGGAAAATCTGTATTGAACATAAAAACGGCCTGCTTGTGGGCGGCGTGTACCCATAATCTTTTCATCTCTTCCCCATCTCATTCTCTCTCTGCTTTCATATATCGAATCCCCAACATACTTGCCAGCCATGAAATCTCCTCCACTATATGGGTATACCTTTCTTCGACTCTGGAGTTGTATTCTTCTGTGATTTCCCCTTCAGTTAGGAACATCTTTATCTCAGGATAGTCATCGTCGACCTCCGGCCAGTCCGGTTCTCTGGCTGAGCCACTCAGCTCCGCTGTCGACTCCGTCTCCTGAGTCTCGTCATCCTCTTCCTCTTCCAGTATTCGTAGGTTCCCTTGGAATGAGGTCAAGGGGGATGCAGTTCTGGCTGATTCGGAGGGAAGGGGGGTGGACGACTCCAGCTGGAATCCTGATGGTTGCATGTCGGAGGGGCGGAATGTGATGTGTACGATGCCACCAGTTGCTGGGAGTTTCTCCCTCTGTTCGGGGCTCAAGCTGCTCCATTCTTCCAGGGGTATAACTCGGTGGCTGCAGCCAAGGGTCAGTGAGGGGACTGAAGGACCGCTGGTAGAGCTCTGCGAGGTTGATGGCAGCACAGTTGCGGGGGAAGTGGACTGGGCTGAGGGGATGGGGCTCTTCGGAGGAGGGGCAGGCGGGGAACTCCTCGGTGCTCTCTGTGTTGACCCTGATGACCTGGGCGACAGAGGCGGTGTATTCTGAGGCGTCCTCATCGTACTCGGGTATGGGGGTGCGGGCTCGGTAGGGGTGGTTAGCGAAATGCAGGAGGCCCCAAGGGCTAGTGCGCCCACACTGTCTTTCAGCTTCCCTGTCACCGTCTGCCAGGTACTCTTCGGCCTCTGGCTGGGGTAGGGGCTGCTCCTGCTCGAAGGTTTCGAGCTCGTATGTCTGTGGGTGGACATGTCGTGCTTCGAGTGTCCATGGGATTAGGACTCGTAGTCCGATTCCTATGATAACAAGGGTGAAGGGAACGAGGATGGCCACAAGGGCGATGTGGAACTCAGCAGTGTTCAGGTCTCTGGTCTGTTGCATGGGTCTTTGCTTGTGTCATGCGTGAGGAAAGAAGGGAAGCTTCAAGCTAATTGTTAGACCCGAACCTCACGTGATCCAAACAAGAGTAAACTCAGGCTGCCTCGTGTTCAGACAGTCACCCAAGAGTCTCGTGGAGTTCGGATATAGTGATGATCTCGGACTAAGTCCTTAGGACAAGCAAGTTAAGAGAGAAGTTCGGTATTGATAAACTTTAGCTCGAAGCTGGGGTATTACAGCGAGAGCTACCTACTTATATATGAAAACTGTCATACTAATAATAGTTACAACACACAAAGACAATACGGTTGTTGTGCAGTGAGCGCGAGCCGTAGTTAATAGCTACTTGGCCTAAGCCGTCCGGTTCTGGTTCATATGATCACGTGGGGTCAGGGATAAACTCGGTCTTCTGATAATTAAGAAAATGAATAAGTGCGAGAAATCATAACACTAGTGTAGTTTTGAATATTATACTTTGCCTGGAAGGTTGCACCTTGAAATGTACCTTCTTGTAAAAGTTCCTAGCCTTAGGATCAGTCTGAAATGAGTAAATGCTGCATAGTGTTGAGATAATAAGGTGCTTTACTAGTTCTAAAGTACTAGTAGTTGCAAGGTGATATAATCTTGTCCCCCCACATACATACAAGGGTGATTTTATAGATTGAGTAGTTGTGTGAGTGTGTGTGAGGTTTAGTGTGTGTAGCACACTGTTCCAAGTGCTATTCCACAGGTGCCCACAGCCAGCCTCTTCACCAGTATTTGAGAACAACCACCACTGCCAACCATGCAGCACAATATTAATGCTGGGGTGAACACCCCCACACCACTGCATCATCATAATGAAAACAGTAAGAATAGACCACCCAAACCGGTCGATTCAACCAACATCAAGTGTTATCACTGTGGATAAATGGGACATTACACATCCCACCACAATAAAGTGGATAATCCTCATATATGAGCAGCATATACCATGCTTGGTGACAATATTCATCATGGTTTGACCAATGACAACTCTACTATCGAAAATGGCCCATCCGAGGGTGAAGATAACTATGAACCCTCAACCTGGCAGGAGGTAGAATTCAAAGAATATGGAGTAGGGTATGACTCAGGTGACAATGATGACCAGGAGTTCATGGGGATGATCAGGGAGTCGAATGTGATGGATCCATACAATGGATCAATGGAGTATAGTTCAAGCAGTGACAATGAACTGTCATGTGATGAGTCAGACATTGCAGAATATAGGACACGATACTTGACAACCCATGAGTTTGGTGAGGATAGGCTTGACAATCCTAATTATCAACATACAATTCGTGTAATGTGTATTCCAAAGGAACATATATCCACCATGACTGACAATGGGTCGGATAAACAACAGACCAGCCATTACAAATTAAAGATCATGTCAGAGCCTAAAGATAGGCTGATGTATTTATCTGCAGACAAGATGTGCTTGTCCACATATACTAGCATCAACAGAATAATGGTGCTAACCCTATAGGACAGCAGTAGTACCTCAACTGCCATGTCACCTCATTTTGCCGACGTATCTAAGGCCCTTGTATTCAACCTGACCGAACCTGTAACATTACAATTGGGTACAGTGGGTAGTTGCTCAAAAATCAACTTCGGTGATGTGCTTGGTAACGGTGCAGAGACTAATCTAGAGTGAATATACAATGAGTGAAACTTGTATATACTCAACCCAAAGTAATCCTTGCACTTCACAATCACCAAATATATAAGTTCAGGTGTTTCGAGATTGATAGAAGACCTCTGCAAACTGACTAGTTTGGTTGAAAGATCAAATATTCTGCCAAGTACACAACTATCCCAGCAAGAAGCAGGACTATTACAACTTGTTCTTTTGTTTCAAAAGGTATTCAAGCTATTCAATTCAACTTAGCGAATATAGCACTGGTTTGTAGGCAAATACAATATATTAAAGACAACTTTTCATCCTGAGACTTCAAATATTTCATGTTCTGAGATTAAATGGCACTTAGGCCGATTTATATAGCACACTGGCTTTACTATGGTGCACTGGCCGATGTCTGAAGCACACTGGCTTTATTATGGCTCACTGGCTGATTCAAACTCAAAAATATTCAAATAAATATCAATATATTCTTTCTATCTTTAGTGGACTCGAGAAACACCCATCTCATCCAAGGAATATACACAAAAGCCTTTGAATCACCCTGCTCATGGGCTAAGGTGCAACTCTAAGGGATGGCAAGCTCCCTGGGACTTAACAACTATTCTCTAGCTCTGAGGTTCCACTCCAAGGCCCTTGAATCGCCTCAAGCACTGTGCTTATAAGGTCAAATCGTGGGGAGGGTGTTGCCTCCAGTATATTATATCTAGGAGGCCTTTATATACTGTACATAGTCCGATCTATCTTGGATAACTAGTCATACAGTATAAGCTAATATCTGACTGTATCTAGGTTACATACTGCTGGGTTGAGGGTTTTCCTGGTCGAAATGGTCTAGGTACTTTCTAGTCTACTTTCCAGGCTCATTCATGGCCACTTGAATCAAAATATTCTATCATTCTTTGCCCAGACTAGGAAGGATTCTGGAACTGCAAAGCTGAATAGCTTGGTTACCAGTCGATTTACCCTCTGCCCAGGCTATTGCATCATAGAATGTGTCACCATTCTCTATCTCTAGGCAACTAGTCAAGGCTACAGTCAGTGGAATATTCCTGATCAATTGATCTGTTAATATGGATACTCCAATCACTGATATGAGCCTTATGGCCTACTATTCTGGAATCCGACTCATCTGCAGAGTATCTACAGGTCCAAAGTCACTATCAATAGATAGTACTGGCGAGTCACTTCATATCTTCAATATAAAAGCAAATATTCCGCCATATGAGGGAAAGTACTTGCTGCTGAATGCGAACTTGGGAAGTTCTTCTATCTATTCTTTCCAGAGCTTGAACTGCCTCGGAATAATTCTGCAAACCATAGACAACTAGTCACAGCTATTTAATCGCATTAGGGGAATATTCCCTTCATCTGGGGGCTAGTCAACCTCATTAAGGGACTAGCTACTTCTGGTTTAAGTGGATTGTGCATGAATAGGACATTATAGCATATATCTGCTTGTTTAGACCTATTAGAGATCGACTATTTCAGGCTGGTAGGTCCAATCCTTCAAGGTACTGTTCCTAAGTCCTGTATTGCAACTCTATATCTTTATTCATTGCACAGGATCCTAGCTATCTGCTCGAAGCCTCAACAATAGCTCTCGTATTCAAGTAGATATTGATTCTGGGATGTATATATCTTATACAAAATCGCAAAATCTAAGGGTGGACATGCAACATGCATATCATTGGCACCATGGCAGAAGTAGAAATGGTGGGGGTTACATTTACCGAATATGTTGACATTGTAAATATTGACCAGTATGGCCTACTGATAGGAACCCTGTTTATGCATCAACATGGCATCATTCTAGACTTCGAGTGGAATTGCATTGTCATTAACAGGGTAGACATACCTGCCAAAGTTATACCAGCTGGGAAGGCTCATGATGCATGTCATCATTGTCTACAATGACCAGTGCCCTCTGATGGGGGTAACTGACTGCATGGTAGAACAACTATTGAGGTGTTGGAAGGAGAAGACACAGGGAGGACTGTAAACCCCCTACCTAGGAGCTCTCCAGCACTTATGATGGCTGAAACTGAGTATTTGGCCAACCCCAATGATAATAATACCCCAAAGTTTGAACCAAAACTGGTTCCTAACATGACACCTGAGCTAACCAGTGAAGATGGTTGCAATAATAAGGGTAATTGAGAATTTGAATTGATAAATGTGGAGTTACCAACATCCACAACCTGTAGTTCACCCAATAATGTTGGGTGCCAGCCGACATCGTCAAAAGTGCTAATAGAAGACCTAGTCACTGATGAAGATGACAAGGAACACGAGCGGCACTTTCATATCGCACATAGCCATGATGATGAACCTACCCCGGTAAGGACTAGATTCTGGGACAGACCAGTTCCCACTCCAAATGTGCAATGGCCTGGAGACCATTGAATACCGGCAGAATGGAATACCATGACTGGGGAAATGTGGGAGATTGACCCAACAAGTAAGGGGTCGTTGTTTAATTACCCAGAATTCCCAGTCGATGATGATCCAGACATGGATATGAATGCCCAACTATCATTCATAGTCCCTAACACAGGACTTGAAATTATTAGACCACAGGAATTCACAACAGCAATGTACCCAGATAACCACCAATGGGAATTCCTACAATTGACAATGGCAATCAACTGCTCAAGCGAGTCAGACAGTCATATAGCAGCAATGTTGGTAGCAAATGAAACCAGAAATCATCAAAAAGTGAATTGGGAGGTGCCCGTAATCCCAAAAGTGGATAAAGGGAAGCAGAAGGACACAGCCCTGTACTCTGATGATGATCTTGAACATCTATGTCAGCATTGGTATGATGATTATGAGGAGTTGTTACAAGGAGTGCCTGAGGGTATGCCCCCTTGGAGGTTTGTTAACCATGAAATACCATTGGAAGACGACAATGCAAAATACCATTATCACTTGCTGAGGTGCCCCAATGTGCTGCAAAGTGAGTTTGATGAAAAGGTTGCATGGTACACACATGCTGGATGGTGGGAATTGACTTCAGCTAGTCAGGCAGCACCCATGATGTGCATCTTCAAGAAGGACAAGCACCTTTGTATGGTTGTTGATTGCCACCAGCACAATGAGAACATGGTCAAGGACATAACACCAATGCCAGACCAGGATAACTTTCAAGAGGATGTTGCTCACACTAAATATAGATCAAAGATTGACCTATCAGATGTGTATGAACAAGTACACATGGTTACCGGTGACATGTAGCAGTGTTATGCAACAAGGGGACTGTAATGCACCAGCAACATTCCAACGACTCATGATGTCAATATTCCAAGACATTATCGGGATATACATGCATGTATACCTAGATGATATATTTATATTCTCTGATACTATCAAAGAACATGAGGCTCACCTACATGTAGTATTCAATTGACTTAAAGAACAGTCTCTATACCTCAAGTGGTTGAAGTGTGAATTATATGCACCAGAGATTGACTGCCTGGGGCACATGATTGATGACAAGGGACTACACGCTGATGGCGACAAGCTTGTGAGAATCCAACAGTGGTGAACCCCAAGGAACTACAATGATATCCAATGTTTTGTCAGACTTGTACAATACCTGGCTGCTTTCCTGCCCGATATATCAGCATACATGGGCCCACTGATGAGTATGACTCAGAATGGGAACACATTTAACTGGTGTCCATTACACCAACAATGTTTCGGTATGGTCAAGGCAATTTGTTGTAAGACACCTATTCTTTGACTGGTTGATCCTCGATTGGATGATCCTATCTGAGTGATTTGCGATGCATTGAAATCAGGAGTGGGTGCCATGTATGGCCAAGGTCCCACTTGGCAGACCTGTAGACCAGCCGGGTTCATGTCAAAAAAGTTCACAACAGCACAACATAACTACTGAGTTCATGAACTTGAAACATTGGGGATTTTGGAAGCCCTCCTTAAATGGGAGGACAAATTAATGGGATACAAGATACATGTCATCACCAACCATCAAGCCTTGGAATTTTTCAAGACACAAACACACCTAACAGGCCGACAGATGAGGTGGATGGACTACCTCTCCCAGTTCAATTTTGACATCACATATATCAAGGGTGACAACAATAAGGTGGCTGACTGTTTAAGTCGGTATTACAAAAATGATACATGGGAAGACATGCACAACATGGATGATTACATCCAAGCTGATACCCATATCAATCTCAATGGGGATGACCTTCCACCCTCCAGACTTCAGGAGGTACACGATAAAGTCATTGAAATCTGTGCTATGCAGGATGTCATCCACAAGCATAGTCAAGGTCTGCAAGAAAAGAAGGAGATTAGGGACACCAAAGCCCTTGAAATGGCTGACGCTGCTGAGAAGGAACAGCCAACATCACCATGTTCCCACACAAGCATGAATACACAGCTGGACTATACCCTCACTGACATGCTGCAATCCAGACCCGACCTGGCTCAGACTTATAGGAACAATGATGTGTTTGCAGATGCAGTATGAGAGTCATACAGTAATGACCCCTTCTTCAAGCTAATCTTGAATGACCCAGAGGCAAATCAATCATTCAACGTGTGTAATGGAATGATCTGGATGGTGAATGGGAACAATGAGGAGGTATTATGCATACCCAAAGAACTATACAATGGTCAGTCATTGCAGGAGATTGTTCTAGACCAAGGACATGAGATACTAGGGCACTACAGGTACCAATGAACATCAGAATATATTCATAGATGGTATTGGTGGCCCAAGGTTGTACCCAATACACACAACTTTTGCCATACATGTGCAGCATGCCAACAAGCTAAGGGCAGCAACAAGCCACCCTCAGGTAAATTACATACCCTACCAGTTCCATCATGACCATGGGATTCCATTGGTATGGACTTCGTGGGTCCTTTTCCTGAGGTTGAGGTTGAGCAATGCAAGTTCAACTACTTGTGGGTTGTAGTATGCCACCTGACAAGTATGGTCCACCTTGTACCTGTCCACACGATGATGACTGCTGTACAACTAAGGTAGGCGTCACTTGAATCCAGCACCCCTTATGTAAGCATGATTGAACCTGACTTTGTGCCCATATTGCTGCACCACCACAGCACTTCTACCTAAAATAAATGCAACAAATGAAGGATAAGATGTCTATCTAAAACCTGTTGCAGACAGAATGTCAATACCTATATTAAATACCTGTGAATATAATATTGAAGGGGGAAAAAAAACCCAGTTTCTGAGTACTTGTCTATGCATTTTATGCTGTTTGGAGCAAAATAAGATTTTGCATCCAGACAAATTTGGTGCTTAGTAAGCGTGTCATGTGACCACATAGCCATTGCACACCAACTCTTTTTTGCCATGTTTTTGGGCATCTGAAAGTTTTCTTTCTTCGTTATTCACTCTACTAAAAGCTTTACTCTATTCTCTTTTCACCACTCAATCAATACACAATGGGAAAATGAAAAGCAGGTACTAATTCCTGCATGAAAAACCTTCAAAAGGCTAATGGGATCAAACGTCAATGCCGAACCACTGTGGAGGATATTCTGGACATGGATGAAGGTGGAATACAACAGCTAGGACACCCAGGGGATAGTCAGAGATGCAACCATATCCTTTGCAATTGCCACCTCGAGCCACCAGACTTACCAGAAATCACACTCATTGAAGCAGACATGGATGATGACCCGGACGATGGAGAGGATGGAGAGGATGATGAGGAAGAGCATGTTGATGAGCCAGAAATACGAGAGCTTACAGAGCTTGACATATTCTCTGCACGGCTTCATGAAGTTCAAGAAATTGCGAGGGCTGCAGAATGTGAAAAGACTGCAAAATCAAACAGGCCAAAGTGTTACTATGGAAGCTCAGAACATTCAAGGCAGCAACACAGCAAGCTGGGCCAGGAGATGGCAGAGAAAGGTTATCTAGGAGTACAAACATTCTTGAAGAAAAAAGCCAAGAAAATCATCAACACTTTGACATCAGCAGACTCAGCTGCCACATCAAAATCTCCCACTGTCGACACAAACATTATCATCGATAACCCACCTGAACCCATTGCAACAGCCTCATCCTTTCCGACAAACAACTTGACTCATCCTCAGCCTGAAAACGAGAAAGATGAAGCTCAACAGATTATTCAGCAGACATTAAAGGACCTACACAATGGCAAACATCCAACAGACGATGATGACAGTGATGTTGATACTACAGCTGATAAAGCTCTAGATACTTATCAGGATCATGCTGGACTACGAAAGGTATGTGCAAAGCTCACTGTCAAGAGCAAGGATCCAAAGCTTGATGTCTTCTTTCAAGCACGTCTTATGGCCATGGTCGAAGCCATCAACTTATTCCTAGACTCCAAGGTCTCATTCACATGGTGGCAGGCCTCACTTCTTGTCTCGAAGATGCAAGGTCATGGTACCACCCATGCCAGAAATATACAAAGCTGGATTCATCAGTTCATGGCAAGCAGAAAAGAAGGAAATTTACCTCTTCACCGCTATGGTACATCCCACTCCACTATTCTCACTGATGAAGATATATCCTCCACAATCAAGACACATCTCCAGGAGAAAGCCAAGGATGGTTATATTCGAGCACAGGATATTGTCGACTTTGTCTCAACACCTGAAATGCAGGACAAGTTTGAGCATGCACACATCAAAAAGAAATCAATCTCACTGTGAACAGCACAATGATGGTTGAAGTATTTTGGATGGCGCTATGGGAAAATCAAAAAGGGAATGTATATTGATGGCCATGAATGGGAGGACATCGTTCAATACCGCGAGTTCCTTGTTCGATGGAGTGAATACGAGAAGCAGATGGTGACATATGATTCTGAAACAGGCGAACCAAACAACATACTTCAAGGGTTTCCGATAGGCAATAGAAGGCTGTTCCGACTCATCCTGGTGACACATGATGAATCAACATTCTACGCAAATGACTAAAGGAAAATTAAATGGAGTCACCTTTTCGAGGATCCAAAGGCACAGCCAAAGGGCAACGGTCAATCCATTATGGTATCTGACTTTCTCACATTAGAATGGGGCCAGTTGAAGGACGATGAACAAGAAGCATGCATTCTGTTCAAAGCAGGAGCTCAATGTGATGGATACTTCAAGGTGGAGGATCTCATTGCTCAAGTTGACCATGCTATTGACATCTTTGAAGGGAAAACAAATGGGTTCGCAGTTGGTCTCTTCATGTTCAATAATGCACCTAGTCATCAAAAGCGTGCTGCCAATGCTCTATCAGCACGAAAAATGCCAAAGAACCCAAACAAAGGCTGGACACACCATCCTGGCAGCCCAAAAATGCGCAGTGGGGTCTTAGCAGATGGAGAGTCTCAACCATTTTACTATCCTGATGACCATCCTACAATGCCAGGCTGGTTTAAAGGAATGGAGACTATTATTTGAGAACATGGTCTCTGGCCATCAAAAGGACTCAATGCACAATGCAACAAGTTTCAATGTCAAGATGGATGTACCGATTGCTGCTGCCAATGGCTTCTCTTCAACCAGCCTGACTTTGTCTCTCAGAAATCCTGGCTTGAGGAGTATATCACAGCAAGAGGCCATATCTGTGACTTCTACCCAAAATACCACTGTGAGCTGAACTTCATAGAGCAGTATTGGGGAGCAGTAAAGTTTCGATACTGGACATGCCCACATACAGCAAAGATCAATGAGATGGAGAAGAATGTGATTAGCTGTCTTGATGATATTCCACTAAATCAAATCAGGCGGTGAGTGAAGAATATCAACAAGAGACCTCTGAGACTCATGGATATCCACCAGATATGTTAATCATGCCACATGGTTCATCGATGTATACCGGAACAGGCTCACTGGGGCCCAAGCTGCTTGGATAAATAAGAGGTGTCACAGTCATAGGACACTTCCACCAGAGAAGGTGGCTGAAGCCATGCTCAAGGGACCAAAGTAGGATTAAATATAGTGAATTGTATTTGTAGGATGGAAAAACGACAGTACAAATGACATAGTGGGAGCAAGAAAGAGTGGAATGACTCCAGCTCTGGAATTTGGCATCACATGTGACATTACATAACACTTACATAAGGGGTGCTGGATTCAAGTGATGCCTACCTTATCAGCTGTATATATGAGGGAAATTGTTTGACTGCATGGGTTACTGAGCTCGATAGTCAGTGACCATGACTCCAAGTTTACTTTGTGATGGTGGAGAGAACTCCACCAAATGCTGGGATCAAAGCTTCTAATGTCTATGTCATTCCATCTGCAGACAGACGGCATCACTGAATGCATGAATCAATCTGTTGGGCAGATATTCTGCACTGCAGTACACCCTGACCAGAAAAACTGGTATCGTTGGGTTAACCTTACAGAATTTGCAATCAATGCAAGTGTCAGCCAAACCACGTGTTTTGCCCCATTCAATGATGTGCTTGGTAATGGTGCAGGGACTAAACTAGAGTGAATATACAACAAGTGAAACTTGTATATACTCAATCCAAAGCAATCCTTGTGCTTCACAATCTATATAATAATACAGATTGGCACAGCCACACAATTTGCTTATGTAAAATTAACAGACTTTGAAATCTCCACCTCTCTTCTGTACGCACTGCCATGACTGGCTATTGTGTGACCGGTCCTGCCAGCACTGCCACAACTGGGACCTGCCTTTTCCAGCATCTGGCTCTTTCCGACACCAAGGGAGGAAAAATGTTGGTATGCAGACCATTGCAGAAGCTGTTTGTGCTTAGGAAAAATTGTATTAAAATGTACTTTCATAATATTAGCTATTATTTTGAAGGATGGTTGAACAAGTAACTCCTGCAATGACACAATATGCAGCATTAAGCATTTGAAAAGGGACATTAGGGGCCTTAGGGCTGATGCCATAACTATATTGTACAAGAATACAGTATCCATGAATGTCCATAGCCATGTCAATTCATTTGTAGCTGCTTACCAAGTACCAACAAATATGGCATTTATATTACCATCACAACTGTATACAGTTCAAAGCCATTAATCTTCTTCAGGGGCTATAAGGTTTATGGAGATGGTGTGAAGCCCTAAGGGACATATCTGTCAGAGCTTCTTTGTCAAAATGCTACTATTATTTGGGATGATATTCTAATACAGAATTGCTCTGATATTAGAACTGTTGAACATGTTAGAATAGAAACAGCTCAGTCAGTCATGTAGTCATCGTGAATGGCTGAGAAGCAGTAAGAGGCAAAATAGGTAGGTATAGACAGATACATAATGGAGAAATAATCTGAATACGGTAAGTAAGTTCAGTTAAATATATGAAATGTCAGTATAGCAGGATATGTAAGACAGGCTAAATATCTGACAGAACACACTCTATGTAATATTCAAAATAAGTCTTTGCACCATTGCTGTATGGTACCATATCTATACTACTGTCAGAGGGTCCCATTGATTTTGGATCATGGTGGTCTTATACAGCTACTTTAAAATGAACAAATATACATACTTCAGTTGGCATAAGAGAGGTATAAAAGACCAAGGTATCTGGGTAACTACAGTGATGCTACATAATGATAGATTGGAGGTATGGTAGGATGTATATGGTAAGAAAGAATGAGCATTGATGAATAAAGAAACAGTATCATATCTGGATAGTATCTCCAATATATTGCATTTCATATCATCAATTTAATACAAAGAGAATATAATCAGTAAACATGGTCAGGCATGATATACATAAAACTACTATATTGAGTCAGTGGTACCTAACCATACAAGGAGAATATAATTAGTAAACTAAGGAGAGATGTAAGTAATGAGTAGAGCAATAAACAGAAGGTATATGTACCTCAGTAAGGCACACTGGGTGAAATGACTGAGCAACAGTGGTATCTACTGCTAACTTATATATGGTTCAAACAGAGGAATGTGTTACTGTGTAGATATATGGCACAAACCATGAATCTCCTTCAACACAATTCCAGTCAGGCTGACATTTTCAATTTGGACAATCAATGAGTTTCAAGGCCAGTCAGTCACCTATGTGGATTTGGAATACTATGTCCTTCTGAAACCTGCTTTTTCACATGGATGACTCTATGCAGCACTTAGCCACTGCACTTTTGGACAAGTTTTCTTTCCAGATGCAAAAAGGTACAAATACTTTGAATATTGTATATCCTGAAGCTCTATCACAGTCATAATATGTATTTTCTCTCAAACTAACACCTCAAGACTGGAGTAATAAGCTGGGTTTGGGGCAGGCCCCAACAAGCTGAAGTCCTGGGTCATAGTCAGGTTGCTGGGTCCTGAGGTATGAGGGCCCAGCAATCGTGATGAAGACATGGGACGGAAGCTTGTCACCAAATATATAAGTTCAGGTGTTTTGAGATCGATAGAAGACCTCTGCAAACCGACTAGTTTGGTTGAAAGATCAAATATTCTGCCAAGTGCGCAACTATTCCAGCAAGAAGCAGGACTATTACAACTTGTTCTTTCATTTCAAAAGAGTATTCAAGCTATTCAATTCAACTTAGCGAATATAGCACTGGTTTGTAGGCAAATACAATATATGAAGGACAACTTTTTGTCCTGAGACTTCAAATATTTTGTGTTCTGAGATTAAATGGCACTTAGGCCGATTTATATAGCACACTGGCTTTACTATGGCACACTGGCCGATGTCTGAAGCACACTGGCTGATACTATGGCTCACTGGCCGATTCAAACTCAAAAATATTCAAATAATATTGATATATTCTTTCTATCTTTAGTGGACTTGAGAAATACTTGTCTCATCCAAGGAATATACACAAAGGCCTTTGAAATTGCCCTGCTCACAGGCTAAGATGCAACTCTAAGGGATGGCAAGCTCCCTGGACTTAACAACTATTCTACAACCCTGAGGTTCCACTCCAAGGCCCTTGAATCGACTCAAGCACTGCACTTATAACATCAAATTGTGGGGAGGGTGTTGCTTTCTGTATATTACATCTAGGAGGCCTTTATATACTGTACATAGTTTGATCTATCTTGGATAACTAGTCATACAGTATAAGCTAATATCTGACTGTATCTAGGCTACATACTACTGGGTTGAGGGTTTCCTGGTCGAAATGGTCTAGGTGCCTTCTATCCTACTTTCCAGGATGATCCATGGTCACTTGAATCAAAATATTCTATCATTCTTTGCCAGACTAGGAAAGGTTCTGGAACTGCAAAGCTGAATAGCTTGGTTACCAGTCGATTTACCCTCTGCCCAGGCTATTGCATCATAGAATGTGTCACCATTCTCTATCTCTAGGCAACTAGTCAAGGCTACAGTCAGTGGAATATTCCTGATCAATTGATCTGTTAATATGGATACTCCAATCACTGATGTGAGCCTCATGGCCTACAGGCCTACTATTCTGGAATCCGACTTGTCTGCAGAGTATCTACAGGTTTAAAGTCACTATTAATAGATAGTACTATCAAGTCACTTCATATCTTCAATATAGAAGCAAATATTCCGCCATATTAAGGAAAGTACTTGCTGCTGAATGCGAGCTTGGAAAGCTCTTCTATCTATTCTTTCCAGAGCTTGAACTGCCTCCGAATAATTCTGCAAACTATAGACAACTAGTCATAGCTATTTAATCGCATTAGGGGAATATTCCCTTTGTCTGGGGGCTAGTCAACCTCATTTAAGGGACTAGCTACTTCTGGTTTAAGTGGATTGTGCACAAATAGAATGTTATGGCATATATCTGCCTGTTTAAACCTATTAGAGATCAACTATTTCAGACTGGTAGGTCCAATCCTTCAAGGTACCATTCCTAAGTCCTGTATTTCAACTCTATATTTTCATTCATTGCACAGGATCCTAGCTATCTGCTCGAAGTCTCAGCAATAGCTCTCATATTCAAGTGGATTTAGATTCTGGTATGTATATCTCATACAAAATCGCAAAATCTAAGGGTAGATGCACAACATGCATATCATTGAGTTAAATAATGGACATCTACCGTCCATGCTAAAGGAGTACAAAGCTGCCTCAATGGCTCCACCTGGCATAAGGAAGTTTGCTAGGCAGGTGCTTGCTAATTTGGCCGAGGCCATGACTTGATCATTCAAAATTGTGTATTTCAAACATACCAGGCCAACAAGTGATGATCGAGCGATCTGTCAATCATAAAAGGGGACGTAGTTTATCTGTCAACAAAAAACCTAAGCCTACTCAAGGGTCATGCACGAAAACTGTGCCCTAAGTTTATAGGCCTGTATAAGGTGGAAGAGGTGTACCCAGAAATGTCAAACTATACCCTACAGCTTCCCTTAGCCCTACAAACTAGGTGCATCCATCCTACATTTCATGTCAGCTTGCTCCAACTATACCACATGAACAATGACAAACTGTTCCCTAATCGACATCAGCCTGAACCTTATGTCTTCAGAGCCAGAGACGAGATGGAATGGTTTGTCGACAAAATCATCAGGCACAGATGGCTCAACCGCAAGCTGGATTTGCAAGTTTGTTGGTCTCTGGATGATACTACCTGGGACAGCCTTGACTACTAGAATTCTGTATGAAAGTGTCAAATCACAGATTTAATTCATGCATCAGGACTGTCAGTGGACTAACCAGCCTATATAGAGTATTTTTGCAGTACTGCATGGTATATTAGTCAGCAGAGGACTCCGGACCAAATGATGTCATCACCAGAAAATCCGGCAGTTCCGGGACTTGAACACAGGACCTTAAAAAGACTTTCAATGATGTCATATGACTTAGCCATAGCACACATGTTAACCACTATACCATACTAACATTACATATCCATGTAATCAGCTCCCTATATAGCCTCCCTTTCTTAATATTTATAATATATTTATAATATCCCTCCCTTTGGTGCGCTTTGATGTGCATTTTCCTGCCTTATTGGGATACTCAAATCAGCCCATCATTTGCACCCAGAACTGGCTGTGCCATAGCATTGATGGCATCAATATCAGGCCATTTTCGGAAAATTTTGGCATTTTGGCACATTTGGGGCTTCCTCAGGCTACTGGGTGGCCCAGGGGATGGTACTAGTATATGAATAAACATAAATAGCATAAAATATAACCATCTGGGGAGGTGTGGGGGCCCTGGGGAGGGGGTAAAAGGGGTAAAATTGCGAAGAATAACGGAAAATAGCAGAAAATTCATGATTTTGGGGTGCTACATGCATTGGATCGCTTCGAAACTTGGACAATAAATTATATGAACTTGAGAATCCCTAATTGGTACCTCTACAGCACATGTGGCGCATTTTATGGCTAGGCATAATTGGTAAAATTGGCTTTTTATGGGACTGCATATGTCAGATCGCTTTGAAAATGTGACAGATCGATTTCTACACCATGAAAACCTCAGAATACCTCTTCATATGATATATATGACCACTTCAATGCAATGAAAAAACAAAAAATCGCGCAAAACAGCAGAAAAATTGCATTTGGGGGGTGCTGCGCAGGCTGGATTTCTTTGAAACCTTCACCAATGTGTTCCGCAGCCTCAAAAACCTCCAAACGAAGCTTGGCTTTATTTGTAGGGCTCTAGGACAGATATAAAAGAGTGAAAAAGAGCTAAAATAGGGGGAAAATCGTGTTTGGGGGTGCTACATGCCTCGGATTGCTTTGAAACATGTACCAATGGATTCAGAGAGCATGAAAACCCCAAAAACAAGCCCTTGCTCTCTTTTTGGGCACTCAGGAAGGGTAAAACAGCTAGAATAGTGAAAAAATGCGGAAAATTCGCATTTGGGGGGTGCTGCATGCATTGAATTGCCTTGAAACTTTCACCAGTATGTTCCAAAGCATCATAAATCTCTAAAAAATGCTTGGTTTTATTTGTGGGGCTCTAGGTTTGATATAAAATAGGGAAAAATAGCAAGAATTAGAGAAAATCATGTTTGGGGGATGGGGCGTGCATCCAATTGCTCTGAAACATTTACCAATGGATTCTGTGACCTTGAAAACTCCCAGACAGCCCCTGGGTAGATTTGTGGGCACTCAGTATCGATCATCAAATTGATATTACATTTTAGGGGGAGCACATATCAAAAGTCACATTTCCAGATGTCGGAAAACTTCGGAGTTAGGTCCAGTGGATTTCTAGACCTTGAAAACACTCAAAACAACCCACGATGGCAATCCAGAGCTGCGAAATCCATGATAAAAAGGGTGAAACTGAAATTTTTTCGAAATTTCATATACCTCACATTTCTGAGAGTTGGGGAGGGTGATACTGGTACCAAATATACTATACATACTGTATAATTGTGTGTACAAAATCCCAAGGAGATCCAAAATGTACTGGCAGAGATATAAGCTGATCTTTCCAAAAATGAGGAGAAGCACACTCCAGATCCCAATGTTCTGGTCATCCTATAGGCTGGAGACCATCAGATTCAAATTCCTTGACCAAAAAAAAACAGTAGGGCCACTCATCATCCATGAGGTTCTTGTGTCTAAACTCCAAGGTAAAGAGTGCTTTATTTATGTACCAAGATATAGTGGTGTACATGGATTGCCTACCAGTAAAAATAGGCTCCAGGGATGATAGGTCCCTCTTATGTTTTTTTGGTCAAGGAATCCGAATCTGATGATCTCCAGCCTATAGGATGACCAGATTTGCTCCCCATATGGTTTCCATTGGGCAACATTATTCCTATTGACTTCTACATCACTCATCTTGATTCATCCTGTAACATTGTTCTGGGATACAACTGGCTTTCCTGCTACAATCTGTTGATTGACTGAGCAAAGCACAGTATCACTTTCTGTTCAAAGCTATTTGGTGCTTCTATCCCTTCTAGTGCTTCCACAGCCTCTGACACAACAGTGCCACACCGCTCAGACCCTTCAGGTCCAACTCCATCCATACCTCCCTCAAGATCCTGATAGACTCCACCACCATATGAGCCTATCTACTCATATCCTTCCATTCCATTATTTGCTGCTTGAGTTGCACCCAAGATATCTATTATTTCCATGGCTGCTTTTGTACAAGCTTGTGCAGAAGAAGGTGCCCAACAATTCACCTTACAGCCTTCTATGCCTAGTGTTAGTGGCCAAGCCACCTCCATGGCCCCTGTGGATCTAACTGATGTCCCACTGAAGTACCATGACTTTGCTGATGTGTTCAGTGATTCCCTCCCAGAGAAACTCCCCAAGCATCACCCTTATGACCTCAAAATCAATCTTGAGGAAGGCACTTCTCCTCCACTTGGCCCCATCTATTCCCTCTCTGAATCTGAACTCAAAGCCTTATGCGAGTTTATTGACAATAATGTCCATAATGGTTTCATCTCTCCCTCATGCCCTCCCCATGGAACCCCAGTACTCTTTGTCAAAAAGAAAACTGGTGGACTCAGGCTCTGTGTTGATTTCCATGCCTTGAACAAAATCATGAAAAAAGACCATTATCCTCTTCCCCTCATTTCTGATCTTCTTGATTCTGTGCACTCTGCACATCTCTATACAAAGCTCAACCTCCACCATGCCTACCATCTTGTCCATATTGCCAAAGGAGACAAATGGAAAACTGCATTTTGCACCTGCTGATGAGCCTCACAGCTCTGTGCACTCATAAATTCACAGATCTGTAAAGATCTAAGGATATTTCATCCCTTTGAACTCCATATCAAGGCACAGCCATGATCTGCAGGCACCTTGATCATCCATCCTATTTAAAAGACACTTCAGAAATAGCCTATGGCTATGCCAGATCAATTGGAATGGCTGTGCAACCATTACACAAATTAAATGACAAAGTTAGTGAACTTATTCATTGCTACAGTCAGCAGCAATCAAGATATTACCAAGGCTGTTTGCTTCACAAAGCAAGGAGGCTTAAAACACCCAGAATTACTCAGAAAGTTTGTGCAGCATCCGCTTGCTCAGTAATGCACCATTACTTGCACATGCTATGCACAGCAATGCACAGTTAGACTGATTGCTGACTGTCTTCAACACAGCAGTAGTAAGGCATGGCTAATAATACTTCATTGGATGATTAATAGTTTTCTTGTGTTGAGAATCAACCAGGCAAAGACCAATGTAGCTTACATACAAGTATTTCTCCAGTAGTATAAGTAGAAAGTCGAAATAGATACATGGAGGAGAACAACAGAGACTAGAGAGGAGACAATAGGACACAAGCTTCAGAGAAAGTTCTCAAACTTATTCCTTGCCTTCTGTACCTCCTACATCTGATGTACCTTCTCAAAGTTGTAATTCTCTGCTGCCCATCGGAGAAATAACACTTAGTGAACCAATATTCACTAAAAAGTTACTTATAACTTTGTGAAGCCTTCCTCTGCTCCAAAAATCTCGCTAGGAAACCTTTACCAGTTACCCTTGCATGGCATTCTCATCAATTTAAGTTCAAGAACATACCTGTGCCCTTCAAAGAGCAATCCACAGCTAGGATTGAAGTCTTTAGCCACTAACACCTACTACTACTGTTTCCTAGTCTAGGAAACAACACCACTTAACTCTTATTGAGTTGGACACCTTGGGACCTTAGCTACCTTTCCTATAGCAGGAGAAGTTTGCAAAGCTTGTCCAGTTAAGTTTGACTCAAGATTGGTACTGACTTGCTTGATATCAGAACCCTCTTGAGCTTTATAAGTTCAAGAACTTCATCTTGCTTGCACATACATCATCTTGGACAAGGCCTTGCTTGCATCTAGAGCAAGAGCTTCATAGATTTGTATAGAGTCTTCCCACTGAATCCCTAACCAGGATTTCAACACACACCAGGTGCGTACAGCATATAGCCTGCCCCAGTATACACCCAGATTTGTGATTTCCTTCCCTTCTTGAAGTACTTTGTGCATAGACCTTGCTTCATGAAGCTATAATTTGAGAGCATAACACCCAGTAGCCTTGAATAAGCTATGATCTTAGGCCCTATAGTCACTGCATGGAGGTGCCTGACTAGACTTGCTAAGAACCTGCCTTCAGATTCTGTGATAGATTATACTTGCCATTCAGGTGTTGTGTTTTCTGCCTGCAGGAGTCTCTAGGTTCATCACCACTCATCAAGGAACCTTGAAGGATGCTCAGAAAATCACTGAGAAGATTTCTGAAAGGATTCCTCCTCGAGTTCCCTTTGAAGGCCAACAATTTGGTTTGAGCTTCTGTGCCTTCTGTTGTGGTACCCCTTGTCACCTTCCTCATGAGTGTCCTGCCCATTTGGTGAAAGTATGTTGCAAACTTGTTTAGTACATCTTTTAATGTTGATTTTTCCTTTTAGGCCCATCACCCTTGCTTACCTTGTTCTACTAGGAATGAGGAATGTGTTTATATAGGTCTCAAGGTTGATTGTACTAATTGTGCTCATCACTGGGGTAGAGGGTGTATTGGTGGTATTCCTGATTGTAATGTTTTGGCTCTTCCTTTTGTAGGGAAGCCTGATGAAAACATTGATTCTATCTTGTCCAAGATAGATGTATTGACTCTATTGGCTGCTCCTTATGGTCCAATTGGTGGTATTTTTTTTGTAATCAAGTTTGTGAACTTGTTTTGATACTTGTTTTAGCTGGTGCTACCACTTCAGAGGCTTCCCATGCTCAAGAAGTTGAAGATTCTGCATGTGCTTATGTCACTCTCAACTGGCACCAGTTAACCGTTGAAGAGCTGCTTGCGTGCACAAGCTAGAAATGCAACAGAGTCGAAGACACTGATCACACCCACACCTAACACTACACACACAAACACACTCAAGTTCGTTAGGGGATTCTGATGCGATAGAAGTAGGGATATAAAGAACTGTATTCTCAATATCTCTAAGATACACGTATAGCGATAGCGCTTGTATTGTATCTAGACTTCTCTAAGTCTAAAAGCTTTTCTCAAACAAGAGGAGTGACGTTCGTCGCTTGGCCTCAAGGCAAAGGGGTTTAACAACAACTCTGTATGTCGATAGACGTAACCACAACTCTTCTAAAGTTGCGTGCTATTCAAAACAGACACAACGAACAACAGAACTAACCACTAGACATGACTCAAAGCACAGTGCTCCAAGCAGAAACCAATACACTAACACAATCCATCCAAGCCACAGGGTCTATACCTATGTGCTTGAGCTTCCTAACCGATCATAGATCCACAGGGTTCCAACCTATGCGATCCAGAGAACACAAAATAACACAGAAAACCCCGTCCGACAAGCCAAAGGGTTTGAACCTTTGCCAACCAGCGGAAATACAGAAAGCAAGCACTAATCAGACCAAAGGGTTTGAACCTCTGCCACCTGTAGTGCCTTGCATCACACAAGAACCTCAAAGAAGTGAGAAAGTGTCCACACTGACACTCAACTCAAGTTCTCTATAGGAGCGCAAGTCAAACAATGACTGAAACCTATGCACAAAGTGCCATGTTAACTTTCTTTGTCTAGCACGCTACTCAATATCACACAATAAGTCTCAGCTAAGGTCTATATTCTCTCGCTCAAAGCTACAAACAACTCCAAGTGCCAGAGCGCATGGCAGAAAAGCTTTACACTGTTACACTGGGGGTCCAAAACTTGTACACTACTTCTATCCTACTGTATTTATACTTTCTAAGACCTACAAATTAGTATAACCAGTTATAGTATTATTTCTTCTGCGGCCTTCCATCCCTTGTGTCCCATGCATGCCGCATGAGCATGCCATCGCTTGGCACTTAGTCAAACACCCGACTTGGACCTAGACTTTGTAGCGCGCATGGTTGTGACATCGGTTAACACTGTCCCCAGTGATATGTCACGTCTCCAGTGATATCCTTGGAGATATCTCTTATCACACAAGTCCTAATTTGACTTATTCATATTTCTCTAAGTGTCTCTGTCATTTGTGATGACTTAGTATTCATCTAGGCCTTGCGCTCTTCGGCCAAAGTGAGTATTCTCGGTTTTATTCATTTGTAGCCATTATATCACTATGCGCGCAAGTTGCCAGTCGATCTGTGCCTTGTGCGTCATAGATCAATGTCTCTTGTAGTTTGTCTAGTATCACACATGTCTCTAATTATTATATTCCAATACCTGCACAATGTTATCTTGGTGCAGTTAGTATCAAGCACTGAGCTCTCATACTTAGATTGACCTTATCTAGTATCGCTCTAAGCTAGAGCATGCACTCTACCAATAGTCACTTCCAATATTCATTGTACTTGCTTAATATCATTGCGCTCTTTGTATATTCTCTCTTATTGCCTTCACAGACTTCTATTTTAGGTATGCAATGCCTAATAACGCGAAATTACACACATAAACGCCCTGGGAGCATGTCACCATTGATGGCCCTGAGACCCTTCCCTTGCTAGTTGCTTCCTGCAATGCTTTGTTTTCTCACATTGAGGTCAACAATTGCAAACTTCTTGCATTGTTGAAGGTCTGCACTACTCTCACTGCTGAGTACAGGATTGTATGGGCCAAGTTAGAAGAGAAGCATGCTGACCCTGATAACACTTTTGGGCCTCCTCTTCCCTCTTCCAGTGTCTGCTGAAGAGCTGCCTGTGTGCACAAGCTAGAAATGCAACAGAGTCAAAGACACTGATCACACCCACAAACACACTCAAGTTTGTTGGGGGATTCTGATGCAATAGAAGTAGTGACATAAAGAACTGTATTCTCAATATCTCTAAGATACATGTATAGTGATAGCGCTTGTATTGTATCTAGACTTCTCTAAGTCTAAAAGCTTTTCTCAAACAAGAGGAGCAATGTTTGTCACTGGGCCTCAAGGCAAAGGGGTTTAAACACAACTCTATAAATTGATAGACATACAGTCATACACTGGTCACTTAGACCCCCCCAGTCATGTTAGACCCTGGCCCAAAACTCATCTTCCATGCATTTTCCAAGCCTCAAAAAATTCTTAAAAATAGTTTATAATATTTAATTACTTTCTTGATACTTGGTCTTTATTTTATGAAGTGTTTTACCAGGTTCTGAGGCATTCTCGCTTCAATCAATAGCAATTTCCTTATTAGGATGTGTTACATAATGTAATCAAGTTAACAATATTCATGCATAAGAAACATATTCCAACAGCCAATAAACCCTCCAGTGAATCTCCAGAACAGGTTCACAATTATAGCAGCTTGAATAATGATGATACCTATGAAGAGAGATGATGTGGCTTGATTTTGGACTGGGGTCTAAGATGAGCGGGATTGCCTTTTTTGGACACTCACCAAACTCATCCTCTGTAGCAATCATTTCTCTATGTATAGCTTTGGCAATTTTTTTCAGAATCAATGTATTGTACTAGTATTCATAGAGTAAAAAAAGTTCTAGCCATTTCATGAAAAAAATACTCCAGCCATCAATTAGTGTTTTGGGATCTAAGTGACCGGTGTATGACTGTAACCACAACACTTCCAAAGTTGTGCACAACTCAAAACAGTCACAACAAACAACAGAACTAACCACTAGACATGACTCAAAGCACGGTGCTCCAAGCAGAAACCAATACACTAACACAATCCACACAAGCCACAGGGTCTATACCTATGCGCTCAAGCTTCCTAACTAATTGTAGATCCACAGGGTTCCAACCTATGTGATCCAGAGAACACAAATAATCACAGAAAACCCTGTCTGACAAGCCAAAGGGTTTGAACCTCTGCCACCTGTAGTGCCTTGTGTCACACAAGAACCTCAAAGAAGTGAGAAAGTGTCCACACTGACACTAAACTCAAATTCTCTTAAAGAGCACAAGTCAAATGATGACTGAAGCCAATGCACAAAGTGCTGTGTTAACTTTCTTTGTCCCATGCATCACTCAACATCACACTATAAGTCTCAGCTAATGTCTATATTCTCCTGCTCAAAGCTACAAACAACTCCAAGTGCTAGAGCACATGGCAGAAAAGCTTTGCACTGTTACACTGGGGGTCCAAAACTTGTACACTACTTCTATACTACTGTATTTATACTTCCTATGATCTAGAAATTAATACAACCAATTATAGCATTATTTCTTCAGCAGCCATCCATCCCCTGCATCCTGTGCATGCTGCATGAGCATGCTATTGCTTGGCACTTAGTCAAATGTCTGACTCAGACCCAGACTTTGTAGTGTACATGGTTGTGATGTCACTTAACACTGTGCACAGTGATATATCACATCCCCTGTTATGTCCTCAGAGATATCTTCTGTCAAACAAGTCCCAATTTGACTTATTCATAGTTCTCTAAGTGTCTCTGTCATTTATGATTACTTAGTATCTGCCCAGGCCTTGTGCTCTTCGGCCAAAGTGATTATGCTTGGTTTTATTTGTATGTAGCCATTATATCACTATGCATGCAAGTTGCTGGTTGATCTGTGCCTTGTGTGTCATATATCAATGTCTCTCATTGTTCATCTAGTATCACACATGTCTTTAATTATTGTATTCTGATATGCATGCAATGTTATCTTGGTGCAGCTAGTATCAAACACCAAGCTCTCATACTTAGATTGACCTTATCTGGTATCGCTCTAAGCTAGAGCATGCACTCTACCAATAGTCACTTCCAATATTCATTGTACTCTCTTAATATCTTTGCACTGACATGCTCCCAGGGCATTTATGCATGTAATTTTGCATTATTAGGCACTGCATACCTAAAATAGAAGTCTACAAATACAATAAGAGAGATTATACAAAGAGTGCAAAGATATTAAGAGAGTACAATGAATATTGGAAGTGACTATTGGTAGAGTGCATGCTCTAGCTTAGAGCGATACCAGATAAGGTCAATCTAAGTATGAGAGCTTGGTGTTTGATACTAGCTGCACCAAGATAACATTGCATGCATATCAGAATACAATAATTAAAGACATGTGTGATACTAGATGAACAATGAGAGACATTGATATATGACACACAAGGCACAGATCAACCAGCAACTTGCATGCATAGTGATATAATGGCTACATACAAATAAAACCAAGCATAATCACTTTGGCCGAAGAGCACAAGGCCTGGGCAGATACTAAGTAATCATAAATGACAGAGACACTTAGAGAACTATGAATAAGTCAAATTGGGACTTGTTTGACAGAAGATATCTCTGAGGACATAACAGGGGATGTGATATATCACTGTGCACAGTGTTAAGTGACATCACAACCATGTACACTACAAAGTCTGGGTCTGAGTCAGACATTTGACTAAGTGCCAAGCAATAGCATGCTCATGCAGCATGCACAGGATGCAGGGGATGGATGGCTGCTGAAGAAATAATGCTATAATTGGTTGTATTAATTTCTAGATCATAGGAAGTATAAATACAGTAGTATAGAAGTAGTGTACAAGTTTTGGACCCCCAGTGTAACAGTGCAAAGCTTTTCTGCCATGTGCTCTAGCACTTGGAGTTGTTTGTAGCTTTGAGCAGGAGAATATAGACATTAGCTGAGACTTATAGTGTGATGTTGAGTGATGCATGGGACAAAGAAAGTTAACACAGCACTTTGTGCATTGGCTTCAGTCATCATTTGACTTGTGCTCTTTAAGAGAATTTGAGTTTAGTGTCAGTGTGGACACTTTCTCACTTCTTTGAGGTTCTTGTGTGACACAAGGCACTACAGGTGGCAGAGGTTCAAACCCTTTGGCTTGTCAGACAGGGTTTTCTGTGATTATTTGTGTTCTCTGGATCACATAGGTTGGAACCCTGTGGATCTACAATTAGTTAGGAAGCTTGAGCGCATAGGTATAGACCCTGTGGCTTGTGTGGATTGTGTTAGTGTATTGGTTTCTGCTTGGAGCACCGTGCTTTGAGTCATGTCTAGTGGTTAGTTCTGTTGTTTGTTGTGACTGTTTTGAGTTGTGCACAACTTTGGAAGTGTTGTGGTTACAGTCATACACCGGTCACTTAGATCCCAAAACACTAATTGATGGCTGGAGTATTTTTTTCATGAAATGGCTAGAACTTTTTTTACTCTATGAATACTAGTACAATACATTGATTCTGAAAAAAATTGCCAAAGCTATACATAGAGAAATGATTGCTACAGAGGATGAGTTTGGTGAGTGTCCAAAAAAGGCAATCCCGCTCATCTTAGACCCCAGTCCAAAATCAAGCCACATCATCTCTCTTCATAGGTATCATCATTATTCAAGCTGCTATAATTGTGAACCTGTTCTGGAGATTCACTGGAGGGTTTATTGGCTGTTGGAATATGTTTCTTATGCATGAATATTGTTAACTTGATTACATTATGTAACACATCCTAATAAGGAAATTGCTATTGATTGAAGCGAGAATGCCTCAGAACCTGGTAAAACACTTCATAAAATAAAGACCAAGTATCAAGAAAGTAATTAAATATTATAAACTATTTTTAAGAATTTTTTGAGGCTTGGAAAATGCATGGAAGATGAGTTTTGGGCCAGGGTCTAACATGACTGGGGGGGTCTAAGTGACCAGTGTATGACTGTATGTCTATCAATTTATAGAGTTGTGTTTAAACCCCTTTGCCTTGAGGCCCAGTGACAAACATTGCTCCTCTTGTTTGAGAAAAGCTTTTAGACTTAGAGAAGTCTAGATACAATACAAGCGCTATCACTATACATGTATCTTAGAGATATTGAGAATACAGTTCTTTATGTCACTACTTCTATTGCATCAGAATCCCCCAACAAACTTGAGTGTGTTTGTGGGTGTGATCAGTGTCTTTGACTCTGTTGCATTTCTAGCTTGTGCACACAGGCAGCTCTTCACGGGCCACCTGATGTGAGGTGTCAATGTCAGTCTGTCCCAGAACCTTACTTTACGAGGTGGAATGATCCTTTCCTCATTTTCAATCCCAATGTGGAACTGCATATCATGTTCATTGTTGTCCTTGTCTGTTACCAGGTCCCTGACTAGTACCTTGGACAACATGGGCTCACATTCATGGATCCTGCCCATTTCTGAATTATCTGACATGGGTTTCTCAACTTGGTTTGAGTTGAAGTCTCAATATGATTTATTGGGAACATCCTTACAGAGTTTGGGAAATATGTTCTGGGCCATATTTGCCCCAGGCACTGGTGTTATGTTGGGAGCTGTATCCATCTCTACTCCAACAGCAACCTCATTCTTCTCTATCAAGTACTCTGTCTCAGTGATCATAAGTGCAGGGGAGTCCATGGGCAAAGGGTTTAATGTCCTCACCATATCTTCTCCATCCAACACCTCAATAGACATCCTGCAATGTAGTCAGTTACCCCCACTCTGTGGTAACAGGCACCTCAAATGATGTTGGTGTGTGTCATGGGCCTTCATAGCAGGTATGACCTCTGCAGAAATATCAGACCCATTGATACTGATGCATTTCCATTCAAAATTCAGGATAACCCTATGCTGGTGCATAAAGGGCATACCCATTAGCAGGTCATAATGGTCAGTGTTTACAAAGTTGACATATTCATTAGACATGACACCTGCTATCTCCATGTTTGCCATTATCCCAAAGTTAATCTTTGAGCGACTCCCTACCATTCCTAGTTGCAGCATTACTGGCTCTGTCAATTTAAATATGAGAGCCTTGGACATGTCTGCAAAGTGCAGTGACATGGTGGTCAAGGTGCTCCCACTGTCCCATAAGGTCAGTGCCATTATTCTATTGAT
This sequence comes from Armillaria luteobubalina, assembly GCA_030435615.1. Classification (NCBI taxonomy): domain Eukaryota; kingdom Fungi; phylum Basidiomycota; class Agaricomycetes; order Agaricales; family Physalacriaceae; genus Armillaria; species Armillaria luteobubalina. The sequence continues at coordinate 355,098 of JAUEPU010000042.1, forward strand.
GTTGGTATATGTTGATAAACACATCTTGTCTGTAGCCAAGTACATTGGTCATTCCCTTGAATCAGATGTGATTTTCAGTTTATAATGACTGGTCGGTCGACTGTCAGCCCCCTCCTCCATCATGGTGAATACACATTCCTTGGGATTGCTTGTCAATCTGATGGCATGTTGGTAGTTGGGACTACCTCATCTGTCATCACCAAAATCATTAGTCATCATGTATTGAACTCTATGCATTGGTGGTGTCGACTCTGATGGCAATAAGTTTTCTTCAGAGTCTGAGCTTGATTCTGCTGACCCGTCATACAGATCTGTATTGCTCAATTCTCTAACTATTCCCATGAATTCTTGGGCATTGTCATTATCTGAGTCATACCCCACATTATACTCTTCAAATTTGACTTCCTGCCAGGCAGCATGCTCATACTTGTCATCATTATCTGAAAGTCCATTCTCCATGGTTGAGTCCTTGTCATCAACACCATCATGGATATCATTGCCAATGATGGTATGCAATGCCCATATATGTGGGTTATCTTCTTTGTTGTGATGCAAGGCATAGTGTCCCATTTCTCCACATCAGTAACACTTGATGTTTGCCAAATTGGTTGGCTTGGATGGCCTTACCCTCGTGTTTTCATTAGGTTGAGGTGGCATGGGCTGATTGCCCATAGGTGGAGATATCACTGGCTGTTGAGGCTTATCCCTGCCACCCTGCTTGAAGAATCTGCCATTATTTCATATAAACATGCAACCACAAAGTGGTCAACTTGGCTGTCCAATGGGGTCCTTGTTATCTGGTATATGAGTTGGTTTGTCTTTTGCTCCCATCATTGTTGGATGAATAGTTGTTGTATGGCTGTATTCCTTCTTTGACCGTTCCGTTACTTCAAATGCTGTGGCAGATTCCACAAACCCATTGAGGTTATTCACCTCCACATCAAGATGGTCCTCGAATATGGCATCCTGCATGTTAGAGGGTAATCCAGTGACAAACTGTCAGGTTACGGTGTACTCATCAGGCTTCCATGTCATATCACGGTGATGCACTCAGTATCAGGCTACCTGTAGATTTTGTGAATTTTATACAAATTAATGCAAACTACTAGCTGTACTAAGGACTAGAGTGGAGACTTCGCACTGCTAAGTCAAGTCATCTAGATCAGTGTTGGAGCACCTAAAACCGTAACTGAAGAGGAAGTAGAGAAGACATCTAGATGAGTCAACTCTACAAGCCTTTCGAGATTACTTGCTATTCCCTGTTAAAACAGACTACACATAGTCACCACACAAATGGGACCTCACTGTATCTAGACGAACCCAAAAACCCAGAAGTTAGAAAACCTGAACTAGATTAGCTTGTCAAACTCAACAAATCTGAAAACCACTTCGAATAAATTACTAAGTCTCAATGGAACCAAATTCCTCCATGGACTTAGTATAAAAAGAAATGAATGAGAAACCCTGAACCCTGAATGAAAGAATAGCCTAGTCAGGATCTGAGGTACCAGTCTAGATCATGCAAGTGATTGCGACCAATACAATCTCGGTACCTTGATTGATCAATGATCGGTGGTTACATCCACTAAGATACTAGGCAATTAAACAGTACTAAATGAATAGCCACATGGCACCATAGGAAAACAGAGGCAGGAGTACCTATGGACCAGTATGGCTCTCCTAGGCAATAGAAAAACCCATCGCCTCTCTGTACAACTGAATGAATATCTCAGCATCATGCAATTCTTATAGAATAATTACTCCTCATTTGTATTACTACATATAATCACACTACCAGTAGTCTAGATAAGCAACTCCTATACCTAGACATAGAATACTATAAAATACCATCATCTAGACACACAACAGCAGGAAAGCATTCCCCCACATTTGTGCTAGTGGCCTATAGCTACCTAATCAAATAACAGATTTAAGTGCCTGTCCTTGACTGAGTAATTCATTGCTAAGTCACCCAATAAGAAAGAACAAGTTAGTTGAAGTGAAATAAGCCCTAGAACACTTTGAGTTTGAATGATTGAAAGAGTCAGCATACTCTAGAGTCTGTGTGCTCTTTGCAAGTCTGTGTACTTGATGTAGGATCTGTGTATCCTTTGTAGAAGTCTGTGTACTTCTTTGTCTCAAGTCTGCAAACTTGTGTTGAGAGTTAGTGAACTCTAGAGCCTGTGCACTCTTTGTAAAACCTGTGTTCTTTGATTGTTTGAGTTAAGAAGTAATCTAGATCAGCTATTGCTTGCCTAGACAATGTTTGTTCCCTGAACTATACCAGTTCCTACCTACCTATTAAAACCCCACATCATTATAACTTGTTATCTTGACTAGTGTATCTTGTGTAAACGTCTTCTAGATCAGAATCAGAAGTTGTTTTCCAATGCATTACCTTGAATTATCAAAGTCTAAGATTGTACATGAGTGCTTCTACCATACTCAACCTTGAACTTACAAACATTGGTGATAGTGTGAGTGTTTAGAGTGAGAGTTAGTCTCTAGATTTCTCATCTAGAGTTTAGTTTTCCTTTGAGCGCTGCCCGTTACCGAGCACATCATTGTGCCAATAGGAAGAGATGAAGCAGAATGCATGTGGGCTTGGCAAAGCTATTAGCAATGTCACCCCAGGGTCGAAGCCCTAAGATGAATACAGACGAAGTCTGTGGAGTAAGACAAGTAAAGGATTAAGATGAAGTCACATGGAGTCAGAATCCATGGACTTGTAGAAGAGATTGAGGATTAGGCTTGAAGGCCAAGTAGAAGTGAGTGTGAGAGTATTGGGCTAAACCAAGTTGATATTTGAACTGAGGTATGTACTGTTAGTTCTACAGTTTATATACTAGAGTGGAGTCCAATGGACAGAGGCTAGAATAAGTATGGACATGGCTGGAATAATATAAGTCTGGAATATTCTGTATCTAGAGGAATTGAGTATTCCATGGACTCCAATATAACACCTATTCGCTACCATGACATATTCTAGGTGTGATAAATGGATATGTGAAATAAGTATCTGAAATAGAGATATGAAATATAAATAGAAACTGGGAAACAGAATTCATCAGATTCCAATAATGAGTTGGGGCCAGTGGAATGAGTTGAAGGTTGAAGTCCATGGAGTCTGCAGCATGCTCATTACAAGCTCCCTCTATAACCTGGAGTGCAGGCTACTAGATTTAGCCCACAGCCAAAGCACTGCACAGTTACCTTGGTCATCTTCAGTTCTTGGGACCATTTTGAGAGTGATTCTCAACCATCAAGCAACAAAAATGGCTGCAGTACTGCAGGAGAGGGCATGCTCTGCATAATTGAGTGTTGCCAGTTCCACAATCCCATTGTAGTGCATACCCTATTCTTTTAAAGGGTCCTCCCTGTTTGATAGGCAGATTTATGTGCATTGATATGCTTTATGTGCCACTGGAGACACACATGACCCTTTCAGCCAGACAAGCCTTTCAAAATTTGAGGAAACATCCTACTGCTGTTTAGCCTTAGTATGTGTCTGGATACTCTACTATTCTCATTCACTGACAACATCTCAAAGCTTATACCAGCAAGTGGCTGCCTTACATGCTGGCTCTTCATTGGGGCAAGCTGAGTCACTCTGGAATGTTTCAGGACACAGCCAGTGTGAGGCCTTCAACTTTCTGCTACATCTCCTTGTCAATCTTGAAGGGACAAGGTACTACCAAAGAAAGCCAACCCTTGTATAAGAATAAAGGACTGTGGGGTACAACAAGTATGGTACATACTAGTGGGATGAACTTCAGAGCAATGTGAAATTAACAACATAGAAATCATACTGACCTGCCCTGCCTCTAGATCTAGTGTTGTATGAGGTACCTACTACCCTTCTACTACCCTTTTCTGGACCATTGGAACACACATTGTATGACATATGGAAGGTATCTTTGTCACCAGAGGTGCAATACTTCTGTAAAAGCCTCACAAAGGTGCTTGGATGATGGCCAACAGTCTACATACTCTGTCGAAAAGAAAAGCTTCAAGAAGCTAATATCAACATCTTGTCCCTCTTCTACCCAGAAAGACATTTGATAAGAGGTCAATGATTTTCCAGGAGGGAGGGGGTCATTAACACCTTCCAGTTGATAGATTGCATCTAGAAAGGCAGGATCTGGTCAGTAGAGCAAGGGATGAAGATTGACAGAACTGCATACAAATGGCCAAAACACTGACATCAAAACAGAGCATGGAAATATAAAGAGGCACAGATGTAGTATTGGTAATTTTGAATACATATTGATCCCTGATCCCAGATCCTTCTGTAAAGGCATTAACAAAGACCACACCATTGATGTGCAGATTACTATTGTCCATTGGTTCCTCAGGGAAGGAAGACTGATCGAAGGCTTTCATACACTCAAGTGTGACCTTTCCAACGAGGGGGCTCTCTTGGCTAGCATAGTGAAGGTGGTGGTAAAACACTGTGGAACTTCAAAGTACATAGTGGATAGTGTCCAAAACATGGATATTGAGTCTCACTAGCATGCGTGTTTGCCCAAGTTGTCTACAGGTCATGTCCATGATTTCAAAACGAAGAATGTTGCCATCCACGATAACAATATCCAACCATGGAAGAAAGTAGGGGTGGAAAAAGGAAGTGAATAGTTCAATATCACTCTTGTCAAAATCGGAATACCAGATCCTTCCAAACAATGCATAATTGGATATGTATGCTGGTATAGCTCCAATGACCATGTTGTTTGTGGGAGACCATGTCTCCAGAAATGATTTTGATGCAATCTGACTCTGTTCAGCTATTGCCTGATGGTGCAGAGCGACATTGATGAACCAGTCATCCCCACATCGACTCTGATCCTGTAAAAAATCATTGAAGGACTTGTGTATGATTTGGATCGGCAAGTCCTCAGTTTGAGGGCTAAGTACACTTCCCAGCATAGACACAATGTAATGCAAAGGAGGGCTGCCTTCGCCTCATAGGACAATATTATCAAGGATGTCCTCTCTCATCTCTGGGATGTGCCATGAAATCCTATTGGTCACTAACACGGCACCTAGAATGCTTCGCACATACTTCTTAATGTCCACATGGACACCTGGTTCAGACACAAGAGTATCCAGGGTGGTGTGGTATAATGTTGTTAGAGCCTCAGTGGCATCTCTAGGAGGTTTTGTGTCTAGGAGAGCCTGCAACCTCAATATCCCTGGGAATGCATGAATGAATTTCACAACAGTTGCTGCCCAAACAAACAAACCACTGGCCTGTGCTGTCAGCCTCTCGATGGCATGCAGCTCTTTACATTTCTCCTGGAACACCCTGTCATCCACAGCCAAGGGGATTGCAAAATTGCAGATACAGACATGACGTACATTACCGTGTTTAAGGAAGGCTGGACCCCCCCCCCCTCCCCCCTCCTTCCTTTTATAGTATCATATTCCCACAATTTATGTCCCTGTCAACCATTTCAAGGCATATATTCCCACGGATTCAGACAAAAGAGCAACCCTAGAACAGATCTTTCGATACCATGGTCCAATGTGGGAGGTTTGAGCATCAAAATACTTGTGATCAGATTTTGAGGACTGTGTTCTTGGGATGCTCACTGCTATTAAGGTGATTGGACCAGTTTTTTCACCACCAAAAGCACTTTGTATGCTGTGTCAACACATGAGACAGAATTGCATGCTGGACATATTGAGAGATTGATTTATAGTGGCATAAATTGAATAAGTGATGTGGGAATGCACAGTGTGCTTACCGGTTGGCTTCCCTTCACCATCAAGACAGTCTGTGTTACATAATCAAGGCAATTTCTCGATTTGGTTGCTCCTGGCCCAGTTCTGGCTGAAAAATGGTGTGGAAAGCAATAGTTCTAATCAAGATATTGCTAATTACAGTCAAAATTTGCTATTTATATCAATATATACTTCAAGATTTTGGTATGTCAGTTACACGTTTAAGGCTCCACCCCCTCCCCCCCCTCCCCCCCCCCCTACCCCCCTACGTCATGTCCCAGTTTGCTCCAATGGAATCCCCTTGTCCACAGCCGCAAACTTTAGTTCCAAGTAGAACTGAATGTCACGGTTTACATCCTCGGAGGATGTATCCAAATGGAGTGGGTATATGCAGCTTTTCCCCTTGAATGCCTCGGCTATGTGCCAAAGCGGTCGGCTGGTAACAATGAGCCGCATGAAAGGAAGCTTTGGACCAAATCCCTCAGCGAGGACAACCAACAGCTCCTTAGATGCGTCACACTCATCTAGTCCATTGACAATGACAACCAGGGGACCTTCTTCAACAAGATCAGGGATGCCTTCGAGTGGACTGCGAAGTAGAAGCCGAAACTGAGCAGAAGGGTCTGACAAAGTCACAACTGTTCGTGATGACTGTATAACTCGAGAGATGGCCATCCCGATCCGGTCGTTGAACATTCCTAAGGAATACGTGATGGTGGTAATTAACTTGCTAGCGCTCGAATACTCGATACGGTCATAGCAGATGAATGCCACAAGCCGACTCCATCCCCCAAAATCCATTGTGAGTAAGTCATGGAGCATTCCCATCAATGAACTCTTCCCTGTCCCTGCTAATCCATTGCACCACATCACCTTGCCATCACATTGGGCAATCCATGACACGATATGATTGATTGTTGCAACACGTGTTCCTTGCATACACTTCAATTTGGGGCAAAGCTCTTTAGGCAGCTGGAGATCTCGTAGTCAATCTCTCATGACTGATGACGTTAACGGTCAGTGCTGACAATGGACTGCAGTTCAAAGCAAGCATACCTAGAAGATCCACATTTTTCTGGACACCAAGAGTGACAATGACTGATTCCTTGCTCAATTCCATGCTCAGTTCGCTCTTCAGGTTGGCGAACGCATGACTGAATTTTTCAGCTTGGTCCGATATGTTCACCATGACAAGACACCCTAAGAAAGTGGTGAAATATTATAAGATGATTGTGACTTTAATGCATACCTATCACACTCTTATTTGTATATCCTTTCATGAAAAGGGCGCACTTGATGGTCTGCTTGAACAAGCAATCGTAAATTCCCCAAAACCGATCATGCTCCTTTAAGATATCATCCTTGCTAAACTCTTCATATGTCACTATCATGTCCTTGTAAAGATTCCATATCACATCTTCCTTGTCACGCTGGTTCTTCAAGACCTGCCTCTATGACGTGAATATATTGTGCATTGGGAACGCTGTTGACACCCACCTCAAATCCAATAGACAGAAATCCCCAAGCAATCATAGCTGCCAGGTGGACCTTGGGAAGAGACTCGTCAAGGAATGTATATATCGACTTGTAAGATGTCACCTACCCCTGCAAGAGTATCGACCATTGTCTTTGTAGCCTCGAATACTGTCTGCAGAGTACTGGGATCCAGAAATGTGGAGCTCTCTGAAGGTTCCTTGATGGTTGGGACGATGGCCATCACGACGTTACCAGGACTATCCAAATTGAAAGGTACCTTGAGGACTGCGACCTCGGAAGATCCATTGGATAGACGTATATCAGCATCTTCCAAAAATTAGCGTTCAATAGAATAAAGAAAGAAATACGGCGCATACTCATCTTATCATTCCCTTCAAACAACTCTCCAAGTGTTTTCTCAACGCTGCCAAGACCTTGAAACGCGAAATCACTGGCCACCGACAACCGTAAAGCTCCCATAAAACTACAGCTTGCGGGTCGAAATCCCTGCAATCATAAGACATCCACCAAGGTGAAAGAGCACGTATATCAACTTACAGTTTCATGTTTATGGTCCACATTGGCACTGCACCTTCGGGCACGACAGGGACACCTTTCTTCGATATCTTGATTGCCTTTGTTTTGCTCTCGTTCTTGCCAGCCGTGATCTTCAACTGAACCTCCGACTTTCCTGAGACTGCGATGGTAATGATTTCGACCTCTGTGCAGAACTTCAATGTTTGGCCATGTCTTCGAATATAGATGACACGAACTATGAATAAGAATCATCCGACTAGGCGACAACATGAGCAGAGTACTCAAGGAAGAAAGAGTGAAAGCGAAACTAACCGTTCTTCATTCGCCACGGCTTTCTTGGTGCTAACCGCTGTAGACATGGTGGTGGTACGAAGGCAAGCAAGGCTGGCACATGTATAACTCCAGCCGCATTGCCAGGCTGAATGGTTCTTCCTAACAGAAAATGAAGGTTCTATCACTGTGAAATGCCTGTCCTTCACACGACTGCATCTTGTCCAGGTTCCGCGAAATGTCACCTAGCTCGCAGCATGATGCTGAGTTAGCATAAGCACCCCTTCTCATCTTGCATTAGTTTGTAAACTTGTTTGACAAAGAGGGAAGACAAACTGTGTTGGCGTATTGGCTCGTCTGGTACTCATTCATTTCTAGGTACCCACTGCCAACATTATGATATCCGCAGTTGTCAGCGCCCCGGAGGATAGGCTACCGAAGATGAGGAAAGGCCGATCTCGGAGTCCAATGTCGCCTTGAGCCCAACAGGTGCATTCGCCAAACGTTGATAGCATTCGACAACATCGCATTTCATCCACAATTCTTTGTCACCTCGACTGGACTTCCAGTGCAGAATATTCAGGAGTATGGCCATTGATCCAAGATGGCGAACAGGCTATGTCATGCACCTTCAACCTCCTTAACGACGACTGGTCAGAGGGGGAACCGACTGTAGCCTCGTGATCCGAATTGGTCTTTCAAAAGCTCCATGTGAATTGCACTCCAGGTGAATATCAACGAGGGCTAATGCATAATGTCGGGGAAATGGGAGTCATGGTCAGTTAGGGAGGATGTCAGGAAGTCGATGAGCACTAACTAGTGCAGGAGAGGTGGCAAGCTATTCTCACGGTTGACACTCTCAGATTTTCGGACTCCGGACTGTACCCGCACATCATGCGTTAACCACCACTAGCGACGTCTGATTCTAATCTTCGCAATATAGACGTATCCACACATTGTCCGTTACCAACGAAATCAATATCTTCGCATCTATGACATCCGATGGTGCCCGCCTGTACACTTGATTTTGGATCTCGTTGTTTTCGGCGTGCAAGGAAGATTTGGGCTCCATGACGCTTGGGATTGTGGAAAGTATTCTATTTTCTAATACATGTCGCATGTTCCCAGCGACTAAGTCATGTCGTTCAGGGTGCTTGGCTCATACGTGACATGAACGCGAACTTCAATAATCGACATTGGCTGTACAACATAGAATTCGCACTCTTGCGGGAATCGGTGCGCTTCAACTCTCTTCTGGATGTTTTTATTTGCAACTAATCAATGCAGCAGCATTGCCAGACTCGTATTCATTGCCCATTCCTTCATTGACCATACTCAGGTTACCACTGGATATAACCATCGACCCGTAAAGCGCGACCGATTCATCCCGCAGGACAACGAATCTGCGCATCTTGTGTATGCCTATCTCTGGAAACGTGTTTGACCGGCATTCCTGAAAGGTCTGCACGAATTTGGTCCTTGCGAATATGCGTAGCAATAACTGTCATTTTGTAGACGTTTTCTGCCAGCACAAGAGTAAGGCTTATATTCAGCATAATCGGGCATTGTGGGTGCGTACTCTATACTCTTAGAGTGTACTCTTTTTTTGATTGTCATATTTAGGTGCTCGGGTATGCCTTTGGCTTACCGCTACGGATACTACAGTGATTTCGGTCTAACCAGGACGTTAATCTTTCAGGACATGTTCTGCAGGTTAGCTTCGGAACAATCTACTTCTAGGTCATTTACTGACAATCTGTTAGGGTTTCCACTTACTGCTCGCCTGAAATTACAGGCGCAGTAGTTGACGTTCCGAAAATCACTTAACAGAAGAGGATTCGCCCAAAAATTTCCCCAGCACAAGCCCTTCCGTATTGAGGACGGCACATGTTACAATATCTCTTGCAGGGAATTGAACGCAGCTACGAGGCGATGATGAGGCAGTTTCTCTGATGTACAATCAGAGAGTTAATGTCCAACAATGGACTATATCACTGCCGACCTGTTATGTATGTGAAGAAGAGAAGGCGGGCCGTAAATTGAGGCTGCAATAGAAGCCCGCTATTTCGAAGCAGTGTCCAGGATGGGACATGGAGAACGGAGGTTCATGTTGACCGTGAAAATAGCCTGTATCACTGACTTCCACGACACGTACCTCCCTGTGACCCCTCCAGGATAATTTACACGGAAACTTCGAAAGACATCCACGATTCTATCGATATGCAGAAGCGCAATTCGGATAATGGCTCCCTCTCTGGAGACAACCTGGAGTGCAGACTAGGTTTAGCCACAGCCGAAACGCTAGCGGTACATGGTTACCCTAGAGCACCGTGTCGAGAGTGAGTCCTGACCGTCAAGCGACGACAACGGTGCTTGCAATGCGAGAGAGTACACACTCTGCATAATCGAGTGTTGTTAGTTCAGAATTCAGTCGTAGTGCGTACCCTATTTTCTTAAAACGTCCTCCCTGTTTAATGGGCAGATTTAGGTACATGAACGTGTCGTTACATGTTGCTGGCAGCACATACCCTCCAAATTTTAAGGAAACGTCCTATCGCGTTTAGCCATACTAGTATGCAGCCAGTCTAAGGCCTTCAAGTTGCCGCCACATCTCGAATCTGTGACACCATACTTCCAAGCCCGCCCAAGTTTGCTCCCGACCTCACAGGAGCTTTCGAGCAATCCTCTAATCGTGCTTACTGATGTCATGCACCCAGATTTGGCGGTTTTTCCATCGGGTACTACAACACTCTCTTCTACACCAGAAGGCGAACTCCAGATGTCCGGGATGACGGCGTATCCTCGTCGATGACCCCAATTACGGCAATGTCTTCACCATATTCACTGCTGTTCACCTCCACATCTCAAAACTTCTTCAATGCCTTGATAATCTCCCTTACCTCGTATTGCCTTGTTCCTTACAAGCTTGAGACGGATCTGTCGAGAATCGTCTCGACCATGTCTATCAAGTTGCGGTATTTTCTGTGCTTCCTTACTTCGCTATCCTCCAGTTTGCTCTGGTACCCTCCTTGAGAGTCGTCGTCAAGCTGAATTTGATGTCAGCTTTGACTGTTGACACTCTCCGTTTGTTGCCAGACTTCGGGACCCATCCAAATTGTGATAATCAGGCCCGGATCGACGTTTTCCTGGCGTACAAGAAGTAGGGCATCGAAGGGACGTAAATTGTTTCGACGCCGGTCGTAATCTGCGACTCGAAAGCTGCGCGCGTTGGCTTGAGGAAGGAGATATGACTCAATATATCTTTGTGGATTATTGAGTCTCGTATCTAGGTACCGTAATACGCTGATTCTCGTTCGCAAACGTCTTCTTGCCAGTTGTATTCTGCATCCATATCGTTCCGTTTTGGACGATAAGTTCGATGAATGTATCAAAGTTATCTATCGAGAAACGATATGTCCGTCTGCCTCTGTGATCTACGGAGATGTAAGGTTCGCTTGTTACGATCTCTCTCGTAGGAAATTGATCCCAGCCACGGGAAGCGATGACACCGGTTCTCCGGTATACCATCAGAGAGTTAACGACCGTGCTGCAAGAGATTATAGCACAGCCTGCCTGTTATGTATGTAAAAACACCGCTGGAGAGAGACCAGGTCATAGATAGCGCTGAAACCACGGAGGTTTGGGTTCCGAAATGAACCAGAGCAAGAAAGGAAAAACAAGCCTCGCTGAATGGAAAATAATAATAATAAATGGGGTACGATGACATTAAACGACAAGATGAAATCCACCCACCCGTCATTATGACCCGAGAAAAATAAATGTATGGGACCCGAGCCGATTCTACCTGAGACGAGAATTGGTGATAGCCTTCGCTGCGGATCGATACTGGTCTCATTGACATTGAAGGGATCCAATAATCACTAGACGAAAATGGGACGTCGAGCCGGAGATTAGAACGAAAGAAAAGATTCACCCAGGACAAAACCGATGCGCACTCCTAAGGAAGACGCGCGATGCAATCCCTCTTGCTGGGGAGTCGGACCCAGCTTGCGAATAATGCCACGCGTCCCCGATATGCCAATGGATAATGCTTCGTCGGCATCAAGATGTCGTCATTTGTGCAAACAGCGTCACGGTTGTGCTCTAGGCATCGGGTGTGCAGTCGAGTCGATACGCAAGTGTGAGTCGCAAGAATAGAGATAACCATCGATAGGGTAGTCAGTCATGATGCCCGTTTCGAAAGCGCAGGTCCACTGATATGAGGAGAATCTCCAGAGAGATCTCGGATCGGGCAATGCTGATTCAAACGTGACTGACTGGACACAGGGGCGGAAGAGAACGATACAAGCTTGTCAAGACGTATTCAGAAGACTTGTATGTGCACTGAGGAAGAGCTTTGTATACGACTCGTACGTCGTCTGAGCGAGGGAACATGATGGGAAGGAATGATGCCATATGACAGATGCGAGCGAGTTGCACGAATGCCGAGCGGAAACACTGAGAGCATCGCATATCGTTTCTACGGTGTAGAATCATCTATAAGCGAGAGATTCATCTTCAGTCACGAGAAAATCAGTAGTCTGCATCTACCAGTTAATCAAACAAGGATGAAAGGATGCCAGATTCGACGTACTGTAGAAAATTTGGTTGTTCGGGATGCCGTTCAGAGCCCGGGGCACGGAAAGTAAGCGGATACGAGCAAGCTAATAAGGTCCAAGAATACGGGAGTGTTGAGACGCCCGAGAAGTGGAAACATACAGAGGTTGCCAGTAGAGGTCGATGTGCAAGTGCCGGGATGCGGTCCGGAGTCCGAAAAGTCAGACCGTGGGAACCGCTTTTAGCGCTGTCTTGCTCATCCTAACCCTGGCGCCATCGTAGACCGACCTAACCGGCCACAACTTCTTTGAACCTTTCCGACGATGGACCTCCTTGAAATAGCCTGCCGGACTTCTCTGGAATGTAGATTCCATACAGTCTTTGGAAGAGCAACTCGGATAGCGAGACTACCACCTCCGAACGACTAGTCGTTGTCAATGTTGGTATCCACCAGCGGACTACGTTTAACAGATACGGCTATCCTGGTCACTTTGAGCCAGAGCAAGTGCCGACTGCCGAACAACTCGTGGCTGTGTCGTACTTGGACGCTTCTTGGTGTGTTACTCATTCGCAGTCGCGGCTTGGTGCTGCCGAGTTCGCCTATCTAGCATGCTTTTGCTCTCGACGTACCTCATTGTCGCCTTGTCCACGCATCCGCATCAATGGGCAAGTGCGTCGTTGGCCTATTGGCGTATTATCGCACGTGCCATGAATTCGTCACGACTTGACATCGACTGGCGTACTCCTCAGAATTCGCACTCTTACGGGATTTGGTGTGGATGTTTATATTTGGAACTAATTAATGCCGTGACGTTGGCAGACTCGTATACATTGCCCACTTCTTCATCGACCATACTCCTTTATCACCGGACACAACCATCGACGAGAACGATCATCGAGACTATCCGTGTATCCCGCAGGACAACGACCCCACGCATCTTGCTGGATGAAGACTTACCACTGAGCACGCGGATCAACTTCCTTCTGGCGTACAAAGAGTTAGAGTTTGACGTGAATCTCTTGGACGCTGGCTGTAACCCGCCACTCAAAAACTACGTGCCATGGCTTGAGGAGGGAAATATACCTCCACATATCTTTGTGGGCTATCGAGTGATGTGGCCAGTACACTTGCATCTAGACGCGTTCATTCGTCGATTTGTTCCAAAGGCGAAGGTCCACTGATGTAGTGAATAGAATCTCTAGTGGCTCCGTGCTGGCGCAGATGATACACTCTTTCGGTGTGCGTCATCAGCTCGCCTATCTGGTAGGTTTTGCACTAAGCTTAGCTCGGCGTCATCTTATCCACGCACGACAAATACGCTTCAGCGAACGAGCTCCATGGCATCAACATGCTGTGGTATCCTTCTTGAGCTCAGGACCTCTGCAGCCTGCATCAATGAGCCCCTCATCCATCGTGAGTGCGTTGTTGGTTTATTGGTGTATTATCATTGACACATTTCTTGATCGTCGTAGAGTTTATCGGATCTGATATCCGATGGTTTCAGCCCCTTCATGATCTTCCGCGCGCCATTGGACTTCAGGAGACTTAGGATTGCAGAATGTATGCTCTCTTGCTGTACCGCATGGCCGCTATATTGGTAGGATCATATTCATCGCCCTTTCCTTCTTCATCAACTTAAAGTTTGCAAAAAGCAATACATATACGATGTTGAACACTTGACTCTCATAAGAACGGCCCCGCTAAGCAAACAGCGTCATCTCGCATAATCAAATATGGGGTTCGTTGAGTGCATATAATACAGAACGAGAAAATGGGGTGGGCTTGTCTATTGTTTTGACATCTAAACGTTGAAATAGGATGCAGAGTGGGACAAGTGCGAAGAAGTCGTCAGTACGAGGAAGTTCATCAAGAATAACGACCATCTTATTCTCTGTTCCTCGCTGTAACACTTCCTCTAGTCGTGACATTTCAGGGCTCGCCTTTCTCCTTGTAACCCAAGCATGTATTAAGCACCCAGGATTAGGCCAATGCAAACCCCAAAAAAGATGTACGAAGGAATGGTATACACTGGAAGGAAGGCGCCTCCGGACATGCAGTGAGTATTGGAGAATGTTGGTTAGAGTTTTGAGTGGTTTTCCGCTGTCGTCTGTTTGTGGGGTTCTTTTTATCCCAGGAATGATAGAAATATACTTGGTGTCCTTCGATGGTATCATAACAGCTCTCCTTTGAGGGCTTGTTATCAGCCGAAGAAAGCAACTCTTCCCACGGAAACTGTTCACGGCCCAAGGCTGGGTCTTAAAACCGAGTTTGAAAGTCCGCCGTAGTCGTTGGGTCTCTTCTTTTCTGCGCCCATCACGGTTGTCTTCAATGCACTCCTGCCTCATTGACTCCTTCTCAGACATCCACGCATGTGATATCGGTAAATATCACACGCGTGAATGTGACATCGGGGAGACTCATAAAGGACGAGAGTCTGTATTTGTTTGCAATCCAGGAAAAGTGATTGTGACCGGAATGGGTGTCTGTTTTTTTCGTTCCCTGCACATCGCTCACAGCTGGTGGATCCAACTACGAAGTTTATCCCAGCACCAAGTCTTTTGGCTCATCAGTGACGGTCTGATCACAAAAAATCGAGGACAAAGCAATGGTGGACTCGAGACGCACAGTGCTATATCACTTGAAGCAAGCACGGAGTAAGGGTGTATACCTCAGCCACGAGCATGAATGGCGCAGAAAACGACCGAGCAGCGGGAAACATCTAGAGGTCGTTAGTGGTGGTCGTAGGTACGCGATACCAGTGTACGGTACGAAGTCCGATGTCCAAAATGCTGACCTTGATAATAGCCTTTACCACTGACCTCCACAACACGTATTTCCCTCCGGGATATGATTTACACAGAAACTTCGAATCTGTCGGTACGTGGAAGAGAAACTCGGACAGCGGCTCCCTCTCTGGAAAAAACCTGGAGAGCAGACTAGATTTAGCCCATAGCTGAAGCGCTTCACGGTTCCCCTGGTCCTCTTCGGTTCTTGGGACTGTTTCGATAGTGAGTCTTGACCATCGAGCGACAACGATGGCTGCGGTACTGCAGGAGAGCGCATGCTCTGCATAATTGAGTGTTGTCGGTTCCAAAATCCCGTCGTGGTGTGTACCCTATTCTCTTAAAGTGTCCTGCCTGTTTGATAGGCAGGTTTAGGTGCATTAATATACTTTATGCGCCGCTTGAGACGCATACACAGAGATTACCTACATACTCAACCCAACTTCGTTCATCACTTCCTTCGACGGCAATGCCTTCACCATATTCAGAGATTTTCTCAATGCTCATCGTTATACCATCCTACCCAGAAATTCTGCATCAACCTTCCAGCTGGCAGTCACGTATGGCATAGCAAGTCCAGGCGAGGAGACGAGTGACAAGATCCAAATTTGCCACCGCCAGACGGGACTTATCCATCGTTCTCCCATTTGCAAAAAATGCCTTGGCTGATATTTTGTCGAAGTTTTTGCTCACTGGACCACCGTAAAAGGCCCAATTGACCAGTGCACCCCATTTAGTCACCTTAAGTTGAAAAGCACGCTGAATAGGGACCATAATCCGCGATGCAAAGCATGATATTGGTTGTGGTGACTGCAAGAAGATATAGCAAAGATGTGTTGGCATTGTTCCCAGCATTGAGATCGAGTTTTTGTTCGCCTTGGTAGAGAATCGTCTGACCGTGTGAAGGAAAGACATAGTACTGATCATACCAGCCTGAGATGCTGTCAGTTGGTATGATTGTGGCGGTCATCGTTGACGGTCACGTTATAGAGCGTTCTCCCTGTTTGATAGGCAGATTTAGGTGCATTAACATGCTTTATGTGCCGCCGGGCACACACACGACCCTTTCAGCCAGACAAGTCTTTCAAATTTTGAGGAAACGTCCTACCACTGTTTAGCCTTAGTATGTGTCTGTATACTCTACTATTCTTATTCACTGACAACTCCTCAAAGCTTATACCAGCAAGCAGCTGCCTTACATGCTGGCTCTTCATTGGGGCAAGCTGAGTCGCTCTGGAATGTTTTAGCATGCAGCTAGTGTGAGGCCTCCAACTTCCTGCTACATCTCCTTGTTGATCTTGAAAGGAGGAGGTACTACTAGAGGAAGCCAACCCTTGTATAAGAATAAAGGACTGCAGGGTACAACAAGTACAGTACATACTAGTGGGATGAACTTTGGAGCAATGTGAAATCAACAACATGGAAATCATACTGACCTGCCCTGACAACTATGCCCTGCCTCTAGAGCTAGTATCATACAAGGTACCTGCTACCCTTCTCTGAACCAATGGAACACACATTGTATGACATCTGGAAGGTATCTCCCATGTCAAAGGTAGAACCTGGAGTCCGAAACTTCTTCCAGTAGGTGCTGGGTGGATGATGGCTGACAAGTCTACATACTCTGTCGAAAAGAAAAGCTTCAAGAAGCTAACATCAACATCTTGTCCCTCATTTATCAAGAAAGTGTTTCTATAAGAGGTCCACAATTTTCCAGGGGGGAGGGGGTTATTAACACCTTCCGGTTGATAGACTGAATCTAGAAAGGCAGGATCTGGTCAGTAGAGCAAGGGGTGAAGATCAACAGAACTGCATACAAACTCTCAAAAGACTGACATCAAAACAGAGCATTGAAATATAAAGAGGCACAGATGTAGTATTGGTAATTTTGTATACATATTGATCCTTGGTCCCAGATTGTGTTGGAAAGGCGTGAACAGAGACCACACCATTGATGTGCAGGTTACTATTGTCCATTGGTTCCTCAGGGAAGGAAGACTTATTGAAGGCTTTCATACACTCAAGTGTGACCTTTCCAATTAGCGGGCTCTCTTGGCTAGCATAGTGAAGGTGGTGGTAAAACACTGTGGAAATTTGAAGAACATGGTGGATAAGTTTCGAATCACGGATATTGACTTTCAATAGCAAGCGTGTTAGCCCAAGTTGTCTACAGATTGTGTCCATGATTTCAAAATGAAGAATGTCGCCATCCACAATAACAATATCCAACCATGGAAGAAAGTGGGGGCGGAAAAAGGAAGTGAATAGCTCAATATCACTCTTGTCAAAATCGGAATACCAGAACCTTCCAAACAATGCATAATTGGATATATATGCTGGTACTGCTCCAATGACCATGTTGTTTGTGGGAGACCATGTCTCCAGAAATGATTTTGATGCAATCCGACTCTGTTCAGCTATTGCCTGACGGTGCAGAGCGACATTGATGAACCATGCATCCCCAGATCGACCCTGATCCTGCAAGAAATCATCGAAGGACTTGTGTATGATTTGGATCGGCGAGTCCTTAGCTTGAGGGCTAAGTACACTGCCTAACATAGACACAATGTGACGTGAAGGAGGACTGCCTTCGCCTCGTAGGACAATGTTATCAAGGACACTCTCTGTCATCCCTGGAGGCGTCCTAGTCACCAACACAGCACCCAGAACACTCCGCACATACTTCTTAATATCCATATTGGCCCCTGGTTCAGACACAAGAGTATCCAGGGAGGTGCGGTATAAGGTTGTTAGAGCCTCAGTGGCATCTCTGGGAGGCTCTGTGTCTAGGAGAGCTTGTAACCTTGATATCCCCGGAGAGGCATGCACAAATTTCACGACAGTTGCTGCCCAAATGAATAAACCACTCGCCCGTTCTGTCAGTTCATTGACAGCATCTAGCTCTGTACACTTCTCCTGGAACACATTGTCACCTATAGTTGCTAACTTGTGCTCCAAATAGAAATGGATATCATCATTTACAGCTTTGAAGGAGGTATCCAGATAGAGTGGGTATACACAGCTTTTCCCCTTCAATGCCATAGCTATGTGATGAACTGGTCGACTAGTAACAATGAGGCGCATAAAAGGAAGCTTTGGACCAAATCCCTCAGCAAGGACAGCCAGCAGCTCCTCAGATATGTCACACTCATCTAGTCCATCAACAATGATAACCAAGGGACCTCCTTCAACAAGGTCAGGGATGCTTTCGAGTGGATTACGAAGTAAAAGCCGAAACTGAGCAGAAGGGTCTGACATGGTCACAACTGTTCGTGATGACTGTATAACTCGAGAGATGGCTGTTCCGATCCGGTCGTCGAACATTCCCAAGGAATATGCGATGGTGGTAATTAACTCGGTAGCGCTCCGATACTCGATGCGGTCATAGCGAATGAATGCCGCAAGCCTACTCCGTCCCCCAAAATCCGTCGTGAGTAAGTCATGGAGCGTTCCCGTCAACGAGCTCTTCCCTGTCCCTGCTAATCCGTTGCACCACATCACCTTGCCATCGCATTGGGCAATCCATGACACGATATGATTGATTGTCGCAACGCGTGTTCCTTGCATACACTTCGATTTGGGCCGTAGCTCTTTAGGCGGCTGGAGATCTCGTAGTCGATCTCTCATGGCTGACGACGTTAACGGTCAGTACTGACAATGGACTGCAGTTCAAAGCAAGCGTACCCTGAATATCCACATTTTTCTGGACACCAAGAGTGACGATGACTGATTCCTTGCTCAATTCCATGCTCAGTTGGCTCTTCAGGCCGGCGAACGCGTGACTGAATTTTTCAGCTTGGTCCGATATGTTCATCGTAACAAGACGCCCTAGGAAAGCGGTGAAATATTATAAGATAATTGTGACTTTAATGCATACCTATCACACTCTTATTTGTATATCCTTTCATGAAAAAGGCGCACTCGATGGTCTGCTTGAATAAGCAATCGTAAATTCCCCGAAACCGATCATGCTCCTTTAAGATATCATCCTTGCTGAACTCTTCATATGTCGATATCATGTCCTTGTAAAGATTCCATATCGCATCTTCCTTGTCGCACTGATTTTTCAAGACCTGCCTCTATGACGTGAATATATTGCATTGGGAACGTCGTTGACACCCACCTCAAATCCAATAGACAGAAATCCCCAAGCGATGGTAGCCGCGGGGTGGACCTTGAGAAGAGACTCGTCAAGGAATGTATATATCGACTTGTAAGATGTCACCTACCCCTGAAAGAGTATCGACCATTGTCTTCGTAGCCTCGAATACTGTTTGCAGAGTACTGGGATCCAGAAATGTGGAGCTCTCTGAGGGTTCCTCGATGTTCGGGACGACGGCCATCGCGACATTACCAGGACTATCCAAATTGAAAAGTACCTTGAGGACTGCGACCTCAGAAGATCCATTGGATAGACGTATATCAGCACCTACAGAAAATCAGCATCTAATAGAATAAAGAAAGAAATACGGCACATACTCGTCTTATCATTCCCTTCAAACAACTCTCCAAGCGTTTTCTCAACGCTGCCGAGGACCTTGAAACGCGAAATCACTGGCCGCCGACAACCGTAAAGCTCCCACAAAACGTTAGTTTGCGGGTCGAAATCCCTATGATCATAAGACATCCACTAAGGCGAAAGAGCACTTATAACAACCTACAGTTTCATGTTTATGGTCCACGTTGTCACCGCACCTTCGGGAACGACAGGGACGCCTTTCTTCGATATCTTGATTGCCTTTGTTTTCTTCTCGTTCTTGCCAGCCGTGATCTTCAACCGAACCCTCGACTTTCCTGGCGCTGCGATGGTAACGATTTCGACTTCTGCACAGCACATCGACGCTTGACCAAGCATTCAAATGTAAATTACACGAACCACGAATAAGAAGCATCCGACTAAGCGACGACATGAGCACAGTACTCAAGGAAGAAAGAGTGAAAGCGAAACTAACCGTTCTTCATTCGCCACGGCTTTCTTGGTGCTAACCGCTGTAGACATGGTGGTGGTACGAAGGCAAGCAAGGCTGGCACGTGTATAACTCCAGCCGCATTGCCAGGCTGAATGGTCCATCCTAACACAGAAAATGAAGGTTCTATCACTGTGAAATGTCTGTCCTTCACACGACTGCATCTTGTCCAGGTTCCGCGAAACGTCACCTGGCTCGCAGTGTGAGGCCGAGTTAACATAAGCACCCCTTCTCATCTTGCATTAGTTTGTAAACTTATTTGACAAAGAGGGAAGACAAACCGTGTTGGCGTATTGGCTCGTCTGGTACTCATTCATTTCTAGGTACCCGCTGCCAACATTACGATATCTGCAGTTGTCAGCGCCTCGAAAGGCCGATCTCGGGGTCCAACGTCGCCTTGAGCCCAACAGGTGCATTCGCCAAACATTGATAGCATTCGACAACATCGCATTTCATCCCAATTCTTTGTCAATATCGCCTGGACTTCCAGTGTAGAATATTCAGGAGTATGGCCGTTGATCCAAGATGGCGACCAGGCTACGTCATGCACCTTCAGCCTCCTTGATGACAACTGGTCAGAGGGGGAACCGGCTGTAGCCTCGCGATCCGAATTGGTCTTCCAAAGGCTCCGTGTGAATTGCACTCCAGGTGGATATCAACGAGGGCTAATGCATAATGTCGGGGAAATGGGAGTCGTGGTCAGTTAGGGAGGATGTCAGGAAGTCGATGAGCACTAACTAGTGCAGGAGAGGTGGCAAGCTATTCCCACGGTCGACACTCTCAGATTTTCGGACTCCGGACCGTACCCGTACATCATGCATCAACCACCACCAGCGACGTCTGATTCTAATCTTCGCGATATGGACGTATCCACACATTGTCCGTTATCGACGAAATCGATATCTTCGCATCTATGACATCCGATGGTGCCCGCCCGTACATGTCGCATGTTCCCAGCGACTAAGCCATGTCGTTCAGGATGCTTGGCTCATACGTGACATGAACGCGAACTTCAATAATCGACATTGGCTGTACAACATAGAATTCGCACTCTTGCGGGAATCGGTGCGCGCTTCAACTCTCTTCTGAATGTTTTTATTTGCAACTAATCAATGCAGCAGCGTTGCCATACTCGTAATTCTTGCCCATTCCTTCATCGACCATACTCAGGTTACCACTGTGGATAACCATCGGCCCGCAAAGCGCGACCTGTTCATCCCGCAGGACAACGAATCCGCGCATCTTGTGTATGCCTATCTCTGGAAACGTGTTTGACCGGCATTCCTGAAAGGTCTGCACGAATTTGGTCCTTGCGAATCTGCGTAGCAATAACTGTCATTTTGTAGACGTTTTCTGCCAGCACGAGAGTAAGGCTCATATTCAGCATAATCGGGCGTTGTGGGTGCGTACTCTATACTCTTAGAGTGTACTCTTTGTTTGATTGTCATATTTAGGTGCTCGGGTATGCCTTTGGCTTACCGCTACGGATACTACAGCGATTTCGGTCTAAACAGGACGTTAATCTTTCAGGACATGTTCTGCAGGTTAGCTTCGGAACAATCTACTTCTAGGTCATTTACTGACAATCCGTTAGGGTTTCCACTTGCTGCTCGCCTGAAATTACAGGCGCGGTAGTTGACGTTCCGAAAATCACTTAACAGAAGAGGATTCGCCCAAAAATTTCCACTGCACAAGCCCTTCCGTATTGAGGACGGCACATGTTACGATGTCTCTTGCAGGGAATTGAACGCAGCTACGAGGCGATGATGAGGCAGTTTCTCTGATGTACAATCAGAGAGTTAATGTCCAACAATGGACTATATCACTGCCGACCTGTTGTGTATGTTAAGACGCAGTCGAAGAAGAGGGCGGGCAGGAAATTGAGGCTGATACAATAGAAGCCTGCCATTTCGAAGCAGTGTCCAGGATGGGACATGGAGAACGGAGGTCGTAGATACCGGTCGCCAGTCCGAAGTCCGAAGTCCAAAATGTCCGTGAAATATCCTTTACCACTGACCTTCTCGACAAGTACCTCCCTGCGGGCCCTCCGAGAGAATTTACACGGAACCTTCGAAAGACATCCACGATTCCATCGATACGCGGAAGCGCAGTTCGGACAACGGCTCCCTCTCTGGAGACAACCTGGAGTGCAGACTACGTTTATCCCACAGCCGAGGCGTCATTGCTGCACGGTTACCCTCTGGTACCGTTATGAGAGCGAGCCCCGATGATCAAGTGATGACGATGGTCGTAGTAATACGGGAGAGTACACGCTCTGCATAGCAGAGTGTTGTTGGTTCAAAATCCTGTCGTAGTGCGTACCCTCTTCTCTAAAAGTGTCCTATCTGTTTAATAAGCTTATTTAGGCGCATGAACATGTCTTTACGTCCCGCTGGCAGCACATACCTTTAAATTTTCAAGGAAATGTCCTATCGCTGTTTAGCTATAGTACACAGCCAGTCTAAGGCCTCCAAGTGGCCGCAACATCTTCTTGCCGACCTTGGAGCCGCGAAACCATGCTTCCAAGCCCGCCCAAGTTCGCTCCCGACCTCAGGAGCTTTTGAGCGATCTTCCAATCGTTGCTTAATGATGTCATGCACCCAGGTTTGTCGGTTTTTCCATCAGGTACTGCTACATACTCTTCTACACCAGAAGGCGAATTCTGGATGTCCAGGATGACGTTGGATCCTCGTCGATGACCCCAATTACGGCGATGTCTGCACTACATTCACTGCTGTTCACCTCCACATCTCGAAACTTCTTCAATGCCTTGATAATCTCCCTTGCCTCATATTGCCTTATTCCTTACAAGCTCGAGAGGCATCTTTCGAGAATCGTCTCGACCATGCCTATCAAGTTGCGATATTTTCCGTGCCTCCTTACTTTCCCATCCTTCGTGTGCCCTTGATACCCCGCATCTGACATCGGCCTTGACTGATGACGCTGTTGGTTTGTCGCCAGACTTTGGGACCCATCCAAATCGCGATAATCAGGGCCGGATCGACTTTCTCCTGGAGTACAAGAAGTAGGACATCGAGTTTACAAGGGACCTGAATTGTTTGGACGCCGGTCGTAATCTGCGACTCGAGAACTACGCGCGATGGCTTGGGGAAAGAGATACAACTCAATCTATCTTTGTGGGTTATCGAGTGACGTTGACTTGTATCTAGTAATTCATCGTTCCGTTCCAAATGCGAGGGGCATTGATGCAGTGAATAGAATCTCCAGCGGCTCTGTGTTGGCGCTGATGGTACACTCTTTTGGTGTGCACTAGGAATACTCTTCGGCGAACAACCCACATGGTTTCAACCTGCTGTGGTATTATTCTTGTGCAAGCTTCGTCTATGAGTACCTTATCCGTCGTGAGTGTGTCATTGGTTCATCGGCGCATTATCGTTGACACGTTTTTTGATTGTCGTAAAAATCCTCGGATGCATGATATCCGATGGTGCCAGCCCTGTCATGATCTTCTGCACGCCATGAAGATTGGACTTCATGGAGACTTAGGAGGGGGGAATGTATGTTCTCTTTCTGTACCACATTCCATCACTGAATCAGCTATGTCATTTAGATTGCTTGACTCGTATGTATTATGAATACTTTAAGAATCGACCATTGGCTGGCGTACTACACGGTACAGACGGACAACTAGCGGATTTGGGGTACGTTCTCCCTTGGTTCTTTTTCATCTGGATTTGACTAATGCACGCTTGTCAGTAGGCTCGTATTCATTGCCTGTTCTTTCTTCATCAACAATATGTTCCAAAGTTTGTAAAAAGAAATAAATATACGACGTTGAACACCTTCACTCTCATAAGAATTGTCCCGCTAAGCAAACAGCGTCACCTCACACAATCAAATATGGAATTTGTTGAGGGCATGCAATAGAGAACGAGAAAGTGGGACAGGGCTGTCTGCTGCTTTAAGATCTAAACCCTGAAACAGGACGCAGAGTGAGAGAAGAGCGAAGAAGTCGTCAGTACGACCAGAATGAGGAAGTTCATCAAGAATAATGACGATCCTGTACTCTGTTCCTCGCTGTAACCTGATCTGTAGTCGTGACATTTCAACTTCGCCTTTCTCCTCGTAACCCCAGGCATAGATTAAAACTCCCAGGATGATACCAAAGCAACCTCAAAAAAGATGAACGCCTCCGGAGTTGGTGAATATTGGAGAATGTCGGCTGGCCGAAGAAGCAAAAGGAGAGGTTTTCCCACGGAAATGGTTCACGGGCCGGGCGTTGAAACCGGTTTTAAGAGTCCGCCGTAGTCGTTCGATCTTCTTCTCTGCGCCCATCACGGTTGTCTTCAATGCACTCCAGCCTCATTGACTCCTTCTCAGACATCCACGCGTGCGATATCGGTAAAATATCACACGCGTGGATGTGACGTCGGGGAGACTCATAAAGGACGAGAGTCTGTATTTGTTTGCGATCCGGGAAAAGCGGTTGCGATTGGAATAGGCGTCTGTTCTCTCGTTCCCTGCACATCGATCACAGCTGGTGGATCCAACTGTGAGGCTTCTCTCAGCAGCGAGTCTTCTGGCTCCTCAGTGACGGTCTGATCACAGGAAATCGAGGACACGTCAATCACACGAGGACAAAGCGATGATGGACTCGACGCACGGTGCTATGTTGCTTGGAGCAAGCACGGAGAAAGGGTGTACACCTAGGCCACGGGTATGAATGGCGCAGAAACGACCGAGCAGTGGGAAACATTTAGAGGTCGTTAGTGGTGGTCATAGGTACCCGATACTGGTCTGAAGTCCGAAGTCCAAAATGTTGACCATGAAAATAGTAGCCTTTACCACTGACCTCTGCGACACGTACCTCCCTGCGGCCCCTCCGGGATATGATTTACAAAAAACCTTCGAATATATCGGTACACGGAAGAGCAACTCGGACAGCGGCTCCCTCTCTGGAGATCACCTAGAGTGCAGACTAGGTTTAGCCCACAACCGAAGCGCTAGCGCTACACGGTTACCCTAGGGCACCGTTTCTAGAGCGAGTCCTAACCATCCAGCAACGACGGCGGCTGTGGTGATGTGGGCATGAACATGTCTTTACGTGCCGCTAGTGATGGCACACACGACGCTTTCACCCAGACAAGCCTTTCAAATTCGAGGAAACATCCTACCGCTGTTTAGCCTTAGTAAGTGTCTGTATATTCTACTATTATTATTCACTGACAACTCCACAAGACTTATACCAGTGGGCGGCCTCCCCACATGCTGGCTCCTCATTGGGGTTCTTCCCTGTCCCTGCCAATCCATTGCACCACATCACCTTGCCATCACATTGAGCAATCCATGACACGATATTATTGATCGTCGCGACGCGTGTTCCTCGCATACATCTCGATTTTGGGCCTAGTTCTTGAGGCGGTTGGAGGTCTCGTAGCCGATTCCTCATGACTGACGACGTCAACGGTCAATGCATACTGACAACAGAGTTCAGTTCAAAACATGCGCACCTAGAAGATCCACATTTTTCTGGACACCAAGAATGATGATGACTGATTCCTTGCTCGATTACATGTTCAGTTGGCTCTTCAGGTCGGCGAACGCATGACTGAATTTTTCAGCTTGGTCAGATATGTCCATCGTGAGAAGACGCCCTGGGAAAGCGGTGAGATATCATAAGATGATGATCCAAATGCATACCTATCCCGCTCTTATTCGGATATCCTTCGATGAAAAGGGCGCACTCGATGGTCTGCTTGAACGGGGAATCGTAAATTCCTCGAAACCGATCATGCTCCTTTAAGATATCATCCTTGCCCTTGCTGAACTCTTCATACGTCGATAGCTGTCATTTTCAACCGAACCTTCGACTTTCCGGGCTGCGATCGAAACCATTTCGGCCTCTGTGCAGAATTTCAACGCTTAACCAAGTATTGGGATGTAGATGACACGAACCACGAATAAAAATCAATCGACTAGGCAAGCAGATGTGAGCACATAAATACTGAAGAAACAGCGGAAGCGAAGCTTACCGTTCCTCATTGGCCACGTCTTTCTTAGTCCTGATGATCTCCAAAAACGGGAGTGGTGGGACAGCCGAGAAGTGGAATACGCGTCGCTAGAGTAGGTCGACGTCTTCAGACTTCGGCGTACGGATCTCGGTCCGGAGTCTGCCTCGCTCTTCCATCAAGTACATCACTACCGCCGTAAACTCCATTGAACTGACGACAATTTTTGAGTTCCTCTCCCCCGAACATTAGACCTTGTGGCCAGAGCGAGTGCCAACTATGTCGGTTGATGTGGCCGTGGCAGTCGTCGTTGAAGGACACGTTCCGCTTCGACGCGGAATTCACATCGCAAACGGAAATTACAATTATTTGAATAAAATATTTGTCAGGTCACTGAAATTATGAGAAACTCGCGCAACTCCAAACTACAGGTCGTGCGATGAACAAATAACAACGTTTTCACCTTGATATACATGCGTTTTCTCTACGGAAACACTAAGCGCCACCTAGTCCAATCCACTCCATTCGCAGAGCCCTCCATTCCGGGCTCTTCAAATACGACTCGTCGACACGCTCCCATCCGATAATATCAGTACTTCGCCCAAACTGATCGGGGTGGGTTTTGATGAACACAGATCTCATCAGAAGAATGGGGCCATGTAGCGGCTGGTCTGCAGTCGCGTGCAGAAGGGTGCTTGCCCTCTCATTGCGCCGACGTTGACTCAGTGCCATGTCATCCATGAAGACTTCATAGCTTCTGTGCAGCCTGCCTACGCCAACCCCATTTCGCTTTCCAATTTTCTATATTTTCAGTTATGAGGCTAATTCTCCATGCACATTGAAAACGACGGACGCACATACGCAACTTGATCTTCCGAGTGAAGTACCACACTGTCCGTATATTCACACCCAATCAGCGCGGAAATTTTGGTTTGTATAGTGTCGTCTTTTGGTATGGTCACTTGATGTATAGGCTGTCTGACTGATTCGGGAATCACTAGGAGGTGCAAAGGTGGATCTTCCCCTGCTTTTGGATGACGTCGATATGTCATTATTATTTCAGGCAGGCGATCATAGGTGTGAGGGAGAGGGATATTAATGTCGTGTGCGTTCGCCATGGCAATCGCTGTCTCCAAAGAGCTAGATCGTGTAATCGTCAAAGGCTGACTCACCAACAGGTCGAAGCCGTCTTACATATGTTCGGGGTCAAGAATCCTTGATGTTGCAGTGTTAATGTCATATTCCCATCGAGCCTTCTGCTGTTTCTGCTCGGCTGTTAAGGATGGCAAGTCAGAGAGAAGTCCCAAGGCTTTCTCCCACGCTTCAATACTGTCAGCGTGGTCATTAACGGCCTAGCGAAATTTCATGTGTAAAACTTGATCATGGATATGAAGATACAAAGCCGACCTCGCAAGCGGTCCCTAGGCGATGCCACCCTTTGATATATTTTGGGTCAATCAGAGTCGCCTGATAATCGATGAGCTCTGAGCACACTGTGGCCATCTACAGAGTTACTTTTCGAGCGTCGGAGATAGCATCCTCATACCTAATCAGCAGCATCGGCATCCCAAAGTATAAATCAACAAGAACGTACTGTTGTAAAGCATAACTACATGCTGAACGATTAGCATACAGAATGGCATTTTCTTTGTCAACTTTAAGAGCCTCGGTGAATTTTTCTTTGGCCTGAGCATAGTTTTTCTGCCTGAAGCACCCCTTCCCTTCCTCTCGCAAACCTTCCGAAGACATGAGTTGAGACCAAGTGGTAGTAAATGGAAGAAAAGTGTCGTGACCGTGTTCTACATTTATCCCCGCGCTCTGCCAAACAACACCGACGGGTGGCCAAACAGACTATTTTTTCTTTCCAGTATCCGAACAATGTCGACGCTCGGCAAACGGAAAGAGCGCGACGAAGAATCTGCTGTACATGGGTACGGTTCCATGAGCTCTCCAGAATAGTATTGTACTGATATCTAGGACCAGGTCAACACTCTTCGTTTCCAATCTTCCATACACTGCAACCTCTGTCGATTTGCAGACTCTCTTCTCCGACATCGCTCCAGTTCGCTCAGCATTCGTGGTAACGGAAGCCGGAACAGGTGTCTCCAAGGGTGTGGGATATGTCTCATTCGCGATAAAAGAAGATGCCCAGGCAGCGTTCGACAAAATTTCGACGGACGGTATCGCTCTTGTCGGAAGAAACCTACGAGTTCAATGGGCAGAAAATAAAGTGTGTCATCACCTTGTGTATCTAAGTAGTACTGCTATAACAAAATTTCTCAGCCCAAGGACAAAACCGAAAAAGTAAAGGTGGAACCAAAGGTCAAGCAAATACCTACTCCTCGCCCACGGGTACCCCAAAATCCACTTGCGATACGCACCATCGTAGTAACCGGGCTACCTTCCTCTGTAGATTCTAAATCTTTGCTATGGAAAAAGTTCCGAAAATATAAGGGTGCAGAGAGCGTGGAATGGCCGGTAGATGAGGGTGCAGGTGCGTTTATCTTTTATTTTGCTGCCATCATATTTACCTACCTTAAATGTAGCGCATGTACTTTTCTCAACTCCTTCAGCAGCGCACGAAGCTGTCGACAAGCTCCATGCCCATGTTTACAAGGGTTCTCTCCTTTCCGTAACGCTGAAAAAAACGTCTGGACAGTCTGGCAAAGGCATCCAAGGCAGATACAAAGGCTGCTGTGCCGAATCACTCCAGCAGACTTATCATTCGAAACACCCCCTTCAACATTACCGAGCAAGATTTACGAGCACTCTTCCTTCCGTATGGCCCTATACACTCAGTACATATCCCAAAGGGCAAAGATAATGGTCGATCCCGTGGTTTCGCGTTTGTCTGGATGCTCAGTAAGAAGGACGCTGAAAAAGCCATGGAGTCGTGTAATGGGAAAGTAATACGGGCTGGAATGGCGGAAGGATTGGTGTCAGACAAGCAAAAGAAGAAAAAACAGCGGAGACTGGAGAAGAAGATGCAGCAGGGTGAAGGCGCGAATGACGACGACGATAACGATGAAGCACAGGAAGCGGAAAAGTCTTTGGAGCGGACAATTGCTGTGGATTGGGCCCTGAGTAAGGACAAGTGGGAGGAGGAGAAGACGCGGATGGAGGAAGACGAAGATGTTGAAACGGAAGATGCCTCAAGTGGAGAAGACGAAGAAAGTGATGAAGAGGAGCAACTGGGTGTCCACGATGGCACCGACGAGGATGCGGATGGCTCTTCTGATAAAGACGAGAATGACGAAGAACCTGTGAAACCTCAACTTCCTCCTCCTGAAACTGGAACAACGCTTTTCGTTCGGAATGTGCCCTTTACTGCGACTGAAGATGAACTACGAACATTGTGCGGATGCTTCTTTTTCCAGTTTAACTGCTCGTTTATTCCTCTGCTAGATTCCGTGCATTTGGGCCTCTACGGTACGCTCGCATTACTTTGGATGGCTCAACGGGGCGATCTCGCGGCACCGGATTTGCGTGTTTCTGGAGCAAGGAGGATGCCGACAAAGTGGTAGAACAGAGCGACCTTCTGAAGGCGGAGACAACAGGTGCTGAGTCGGCGCCGAAGAAGAACCCTTTCAGCATGCCATCCATTCTCACGCCCGATCCGTCCTCTTCGTTGGCTCAAAGCCTCGTTCTCCACGGTCGCACCTTGGACGTCGTGCGAGCGGTAACCCGAGACGAAGCTGGCAAACTCAAAGAAGAGGGTGAACGAAGACGCGAAAAAGCGGACAAACGCAATATGTATCTTTTGCGCGAGGGTGGTATGTGTTCTTTTCCCTGGGATAGATATGTATTCCAAATATTGAAATTTCTCTAGTCATTCTACCCAACTCGCCTGCTGCCCAGGTAATGGTTCCAGCAGAGCTGGAACGACGCAATACTTCCTTTGGCGCTCGCAAGGCCCTACTCAACTCCAACCCCTCGCTGTACGTCTCAAAGACCCGACTCAGCATACGACAGATACCCATCTTTGTATCTGAGCGGGTCCTAAAACGACTTGCCCTATACGCCGCCCGAGAATTCGAGAGCGATGTCAAGAAGGGCGAGAGGAATGGGCTTACTGCCGATGAACTCGCTGTTGAGGTGGATCGGAAGGGCCAACTAGACGACGACGAAACAAGCGGTAAGAAGAACAAGAAAAAACCTGATAGTCGCGTTAAGCAAGCCAAGATCATCCGTCAGCACGAGCGGGTAGATGTGATCACTGGGAAGGGCCGGAGCAAGGGATACGGCTTTGTGGAGATGCATACGCATGCCGATTCTTTACGGGTGTTGCGCTGGGCAAACAATAATCCCAGTGTCGGTAAACTCTTACAAGAGTGGTACAAGGATGAGCTGAAGGACCTCATCAAGGCCGAGAAAGGGAAGGGTAAAGAGAAGGACGATGCGAGGTTGAAGCGATTACAGGATGAGCAGGAGAAGGCTCCCGCAGTCAAGGGAACGCTCATTGTAGAGTTCTCGATTGAAAACGTGCAAGTTGTACAGAGGAGGAGTACCCAGCAACGGGAGCGGGCTACTGTGAGTGCTTTCTTTCTTGTTGTGTAGCCTTTCTGAATGTGTGTGTAGAATACTGATAAGGAGAAGAAGGGAAAGAAGGAGAAAAAGAAGGAGAGGGTAAAGGTTGATGCGGAAGAACTGCCATTGAAGCAGGAGCGACCGGCAAAGAAAGCTCGTACGGAGGAAACTGCGAAGAAGGGCCCTGGGGGATCGTTGGGCTCATTGATTGGAAGGAAACGAAAGGAGCGAAAGGGGAAGCATTAATCTAGTAATTACACCGTGAAACTTGCCAATGTTTAAATATACTATCATTGGCCCATATCCCCTCAAGCTGCATTTCGTAGACCCACCAAAGGCGAAGGGCTGATCGATGTAGCAGCGTCGAAAGCCCTGAGCCTTTTGGCGACAAGAAGTTTAGTGGACACACGGTCTACTCAAACTTCAGTAGGTCCATTAGAGGAAATAGACGTTCGGAGACAGTGATACGAAGATGTTCCTCGTATATGAACGTGTTCCTGTTCGTGTATTCTGCCTTATTCAACAGCTCTGCAGCATCTTTATAGCAAATGCGTGAACTCTTCGAGAATATCCGGCCGAAGTTAGCCATCAAACTTGCACAGGAATGTGTGAAGGCGGAACGAAGTTCTCTCAAGTATTCCGTTCAACATCCGTAGACTGTTTTCCAAGGAAGAGCGCTGGGTATATATTGTATTTTCGATTCGCGGACAATCAATTCATAGTACCGACTACCGCATTTTATTATTTAATTGCAAGAATCCCGGAAATCCCTGAGTGCAACCAAGATAAGCATCTCAGAGACCGACACCAAGGATCGACCAAAAAAAACGAGTGTGTGGATTTATAGACACTGATAGTAATAGGGAGCGCTGTGAAACGAATAACAACAGTTTAGCATCTGGAGGTAAGCGACGGACGAAAGAGAACATACTCGACAGCTGTACAAGTGCTTCCAGAAGCGCAGGCGGTTGGGCCGGTCCATCCGGTTCCACCGCACTGACCTTACTTGGACTGAGTATCAGCGGGAGACTGCAAAAACAAACAATCAGTACGCGCTTTACAACATAACGGAACGCAAAGTCACGTACGTCGGTGGTGCCAAGAGCACGTGCGCTGGATCCGGAACCAACAGTGATGTCGGAAGATCCACTGCTCTGGTATCCCTCTGTAGCGACAATCTGGTAGTCATGCTGACCCAAATCCAGGCCAAGCGAGGCCCACGCGTCAAAATGGTTCCCGGTCGTCACCGTTCCGCTGGTGCGCTGCGAGTCGCGGACGGACCAGTATTGGTAGAAAGTCGCGGTACCCTGGATGGAGGGCTGGTTGACACGTTGGGTCTTGTAGATATTGTAGCTTCCTCCGTCAGAGGTGACGCTGCCCAGAAGATCGGAACCGGTGCTGGGGTTGTAAGTGCCGAAAGATTCGACGATGTAATATTCGATGAGCGGGTCGGTTGTCCAACCGTAGACGGAGAGGTAGCCGTTGCCGTTTGGGCTGAAGGTGCCGCTGTAGGTAATAGCCCTGGAAATTGCATAGCGTTCAATAATTTTGGTCGACAAATAAGACGAGGGGGAAAGAGTTACTGTGCAGAGCCGGGATTCCATCCCTTTCCAGCAACAAAGTTACCGGCATCACCAGACCATTGGACACTGTATTCACCACCTGCTCCGTTAGTGTAGGTAACATCACCTGCACCGTCGGTCCAGAAGGAATAATAGTAACCGTTGTTGGTACCAGTCGAGCTTGGGGTTCCTGAGCGCGAGACGAGCTCAGTGTAATTTCCTGGGAGAGCAAGAGCTCCAACAAAGGTGAAGGAAGCAAGAACGAGGGAGGTGATGCGAATCATAATGGAGATGAACGACTATCGAATGTTATGCGTGGTCTGGAGAGATTGAACCATTCTGAACTTGGTTTTTATACTCTCTGGTATTCGAGAAAACTCGGAGGAACATTGGAGGAGAGTCACCTAGACGTCGGGAATCGGTAGTTTCTGATGAGTTCTGTAGCCTGCCGGCGATCTCGTGTGAGTTAACGTCAAACGTTTAGCGTATAGAGCAGGCATTGTGTGGTCATTGCGGAGTTGTCACGTCATACATGGTCGATGGGTGTATGGCCTCGAGACAATTCAATGGTACTTAGGGTAAAGTTCTGCTCAAACTCGGACTCTGGTTGCAGAAAAACGGAATGGAAGTAGAGCGGCAGTAACATATCGGAACAAATACGGCTCGCTGCAAAATGTTAATGATCATAAATAGGCCATCTTAGTGCTGCAGATCTCGAACAGGGAAGAAACATGACTCGCCTCTGCTGGCGGCGATGTGGCAAATGCCGGCCTCTCTTGCTTATGTGTATATCACCTTCCTTTCGAGATCTTCGCCAAGTACAAATACATACCCCAAATATCGCCACCATGGCGACGTCTAATTGCAGGGGAAACACTCAAATTCTTCCGCATTCTAGTCTCGGAAGCGGCCTTCCTCATCTGGAAGTTGCGATGTGAACGGCGGATCGTAAGGGAAAATAAGCCTGAGCTTCGGTACCGACGAGGAGTTGCAGGAAGATGGCGCGGCGCGATGGATAAGCGCCTACAGCACGACCGGCTAATGACAGGTAAAGTCAGATTTCGCCCAAGAGTGATGAAAGAACGAATCGTCCTTGATACCTGGAATGGGCTAGTCTTCCAACAAGACGGGGAGAAGCTGCCGGACAACTGGATCCGGACAGCCGGGGGTTTAGTGAGTAACAGCTCTCAGCATAATGATCGGGTTTGACAGACGAGACTGGCTCCCACACCGTCCTAACAAGACCGTGTTTCTGAACATTTCCTCCGGTGGTCCTTTTCTTATAAACGGGGGGTGGGATCCCCGGCTCCTTTGCAAAACCTCGAGGGTAATTTAACCTTGTTGAAAGGCTCTCGTGGTCGCACCACAAAAAAAAAAAGAAGAAACACTCGAATTCGTTCTAGAATGAGCCCATTGAATGCTTGAACGACCTGATACCTCCTTGCCCACGGGTACTCCAGGATTCATTGGCGATATGTACAATCGTGATAACTGGGCTACCTTCCTCAGTAGATTCTAAATTTTACTATTGACAAAGTTCCGAAAATACAAAGACGCAGAGAGCGTGGAATGGACGGTGGATTTAGGTGCGTTATCTGCTATCTTGCTACTACCCCGCCGTTTATCTATCATGTATACAGCGCATGCACTTTTCTCAACCCCCTCAATAGCTCATGAAGCTGTCGACAAAGGAACAGTCCGTCGTAGAGTTCTGATTGAAAACGTGTAAGTTGTGCAGAGGGGGACTACCTAGCAACGGGAGCGGGCTACTGTAGGTGCTTTCTTTCTTGTTGTGTAGCCTTTCTGAAGAATCCTGATAAGGAGAAGAAAAGAAAGAAGGAGAAGGAGGAGAAGGCGGTGGCAAAGGCTGATACGGAAGAGCCATTTGAGCAAGAGCAAGAAAGTCCATACGGAGGAAACTGCGAAGAAGGGCCCCGGGCCTGGCGTATCGCTGGGTTCATTGGTTGGAAGGAAGCGAAAGGAGCGAAAGGGGAAGCATTGATCTAGCATTTACACCGTGAATCTTGCCAATGTTTAAACATACTATCATTGGCCTATACCTCCCTCAAGCTGCATTTTGTAGACCCATCAAAGGCGAAGGGTTGATCGATGCAGCAGCGTCGAAAGCCCTGAGACTTTTGGCGACGAGAAGTTTAGTGGACACACGGTCTACTTAATTGAACTTCTTCGCCGCAATCACAGGAGAGTCGACCCTTGTAAGCATAGTTATCAGTGGTAAAGTCTTCGAGTCTCGGTAGTCCTGTAGAGCGCTGAGAGTTATAAATATCCTGACTGTGGTCACCTGGCATCACATCTGGGGTCTGTAAGATTTATTTCGAAGTGAATACTTAAAGCATTACTTTGCGGAGCGGTCAATGCCAAATCGGGATATGGCCACTCGTTGCCCGGTCACGTGTAATACCCAACTTGGCTGCATCCATGTCCTCGATTTCTGTAACGGCACGAAAAGTTCACCATGGCCGTCATAATTTTTTTCGTAGTCCTCCTTCCTCAATACCTACTCATGGATCCCTTTACCCCACACGAAAACCCACCCACGAAAGTAAATCTCGCTCAGTCCCGTGATCGTAGAAGAGACGCGTCGGTTACCTCCGACCAGTTACCGGGCGACGACGAGGCGCTGCAGGATCAGGAAGATCCTTTGCTACCTTTCCCACAGGCTGGTGGTGCAACGCCTCGTACTCCGCCCCAAAACGATGCCACCAAACCAGCCTCCTGGATGATTGGACACACTCCCTACAGCCACGGTGTCATCGGTCTACAGATTGTCGAGCCTTCAAGAAGCATTGGTTCTGTAAATGAGTACCTGCAAGAATATCTGCGCCACCGTGTCTTCATGCATTTTGATACGTTTCTTCAAACGATCCTTCTTCCCCCAAACTGGCGTACGGAGTACAAATCTGCGATTGACGAGGCTCTCAACGACGAAGAATTTGGCCAACTCTTGGGCGCCTATTTGACAAAATTCACCATCTCCAGCGTTGGTCTTGATCCCGAAGAGCGGCTGTACTGTCCCCACACGAAGATGCACAGAAGGATCGACGCCCTGCAAACCCATCCGAAGAGCACGGTATTCGACAGTGACGTCGTCCATATCATCCATTCTGACTCACTCGCCGTACGAGGATTTATAGACCAGTTGAAGCCGGACATCGTTGGCATGTCGACTCAGATATTGGCCTCCGCGACAGATCAGGCGAGCTTAGTGGCTTTGGAGAAATATGGAGAGGCTCAAGATGCGGCTAAGACACTCAAACAGGAGCAGAAGTGCGAATTGCCGTTGAAGAACGATATTCCGGCATGGCGGCAGTTCACCGACGCTGTGGAAATTAAGGCTGTCGACAATGCCTTGGACAAAGGTACCAATGCGATTCGATTATCAAAAGGTATGGTCAATTGACGGAGAATTGTGTGCCCTTTACTCATTGACTTTGTTAGACGGCAGGGACCCGTTGAAACAAGCGCCGTATAAGAGCCGAAAGCCGAGCGCTGTCCCAGAAGATCTGACCTCCGAAGCTGAGGAGGATGCAGATGGCACCACATCGACACCAAGCGCGGCCTCTTCAACGACCGGGAAGCGCAAGTCAGATAGCCACGGTGATGAGGTACGGGGCTAGGCCACTCAATCTGATCTCAAGCTAACTTTATACTTTCCAGTCTTCTTTCAAGGTCTCGCGTCGAAGTTATGAAAGTCAGGCGACCTCTTCTGTGAGACGGACGATTGGCGTGTTTAACAAGGGCGGCCACGCCAGCACCCTTCCGAATGACGAAGCAGCATGGATCCCGTGTGCGCAATACGCGATGCAGATACTCTCTAGTGCTGGCCTACGGTCGCATTCTCTAGTGGCATTGGTCGACTGTGACCGACTTCGGCTCCAGTGCTATGACCGGTCTTCTATCGTTGTCTCTCAGGCTATCGACATAGCGGACAAAGAAGAAAGGAGATCGTTCATTACGATGCTTATCGGGTGTATCGAGTGTCACCGTCTCAAACTTCGTCGACACGGTATTCTTCACGACTTCCTTCCATACCCCTACATCCAGGGGTATAGGGAGATGAAAGGGAAAAATTCCGCGAATCTCTTTAAAGGGTTGAAGATGACGCTGCAGAATGCCGAAGGAAAAGACATCGTTCTTACGCTCGGAGATATCATTCATCGCCAGCGAGGTCTCAGTGGACGGAGCACCTGTGTTGTCTCCGCTAGCTCGCCGACATGGAAGAGCCAAGAACTCGTCGTGAAGATCAGTTGGCCAGGCGCCTATCGTAACTCGGAGAAGAAGTTGATGGACACTGCGAAAGCGAAGGCCAAAGAGATGGCAGGTGAAGGCAAGACGCACTGGGTTTTGGATCACCTTCCCGAGATCCTTCACTCCCAGGACTTCCGCTTCAACAGAAAAGACTGCTCACAGAAGAGGTTGATGGAGTTGTTGATAAAAGCAGAGTATGCAGAGGAGAAGACGTTTATATACGAAGAGCGTCTTCTTCGTATCACCGTCTCCGAATGCCTCTTTCCGCTGGATAGCCTGACGGACGTCAAGGAGTTCGGTCAGATTTTTCTTGACATATTGCAGTGTACGTATTCCAGCCTCCCCACCCCCTCCTATTTCTCGCTAACATGTCTCAATCTAGGTCATCGATGGCTCTTTGATCACCCAAAGATTCTCCACCGCGACATTAGCATGACCAATGTAATGTATCGAAGGAGAAAGGGGCAAGTTTGTGGTGTCCTTAACGATTTCGACCTTTCCTCTTTTTATCCTCTCCTTGAATCCTCGTCCCTCCATCGTACTGGTACTGCACCTTACATGTCACGCGACCTTCTGAAGCCAGCGGATGTGGCCCATCTATATCGTCACGATATTGAAGCCTTGTTCTATGTCTTGATGATGCTTTGCTGTCGTTACGAGATCGGTCTCTCCGACAAGAAACCAGTGATCCAGAAACTGAAAGTACAGCAAGGGCAGAAAATGCCGTTCGCCGGTTGGTTCAACCGATCGGCGACATGGGATACGTTATCCGACATGAAGGCCGGCTTTTTATCCAGTGAAATGGTCATTCCTACTTCGAAATCATTTACTGCTTTTCTCCCTTGGCTTCAAGACATCCGGTATGCATTCGGTAACGGTTACCAAGCACGCGCCAATTCCAAGAATCCGAAGCGCAAGCTTTCTTCCAAATTCATTCCGCAGCGTGCACAGGAGCTCAAGAACCGTCCCGACATGAACATTCCAGCTCCTTTTGACGATGAAACGCTTGGTGGACATGTTGTCTACTCAGACTTTTTGCAAATCATGTCGAATATTGGCGGTCACTCTCTGGTCGTTAAGAATTTTCAGTAGGAGGTATGAAGAGTTATACAATCCTGTAATACTGTGGTATTCAAATGTCAAATTCCATTCTCGACCTAGAAAGTATTGGCCATTGCTACTCACAGTCTTGATACGCGAGGTTAGCTCTAGAACATTCAGGCGAGCAGGGTCGCGCGTCAACAGCAATGGGATGTCCAAGCTGTACACGTCGAATACGATGTTGTTATGCATCAGATCAGTATAGGCAACACCCAAGTGATGGATCTGTACCAGACCCTGCAATACATGGCGAAGATTCCTTTGGCTAATGGAAGAGGGCGTAGCTTTTTCCGGAGGACAGATCTTTGACGAGAGACTTGACATCTCCACCCACCAGGTCGGCGACGATTATATAGGTGTTCGCCGTCAGTCAATAATTTTCCATGTATCGTGAAATGGTCGAGTAGATTGAGACATCGGTAGGGCCATACAATTGGGGCTTGCATACCAGCAAACAGCTGGAGAACTTTGAGCTCACGCAAGATACTACACTTGATGGCTTCAGTCGTGTGTCCTGTCAAGGTTTTAACCGAAACGACTTTGCTTGCACTGGGAAATAATATCAAGTAGGTCAGAAAGGACAAACATCGAAGAGCGATCATAAGCAAGCCACATGCTCGACCACGAACCCCTTCCTAGTTTGCGCGATATCTCGTAGCGGGAGTTGGGACCCGGATAATCTCCTACGACTATCCTGGGGCGGCCATACGTATTCTCCATGGCTCCTCGATGAATTCCAGGTTGACGGGAGTGTTTCTGTGGCATCCAAGGAGATATGCTTGTTGGCTAGTGTGACGAGTACTTCATAATAGAAAAGATAAAAAACGAAATATATCGCGTCGAAATGGCAACACCCGGTGGAGACGTCCTCAGCAACATGGAAATTGAAGATGTGAACTTCAGAACTTACGTGACGGAACCAACAAAGGGGTTAATACCAAATCGAGTCGGAGTCTTTCCTCGTACCCGATCACGTGGTCGTCGCGACTTGCCCGCGTCATCCATCATCCAGTGGAGAGAAAGCAGAATTCGGTCTCGTTGACACGAGTATAACACTCCAGCGTGACCTCGGCTCACTTCTAAGGATATGAAGGCCACCGACGGCGTCTTGGACACCGTCTGAAAGAACGTGGTTCGATTATTCAATCTTACAGGTAAGTCCCTTCCCGACGTGTTTTTTGCCCCCAGCTCAATAGCTACATCAGCTGGACAAGACCCGATGAAATCTGTATCGCGTAAATGAGACATTTTGCCACTGAATATTGGGCCTCCCTAGATAAAGATTTAGGGCACGCCAAAGACATCTCCTCGACACCCGGCGCCGTCTCTTCGACGACCAAGAAGTGCAAATTGAATGGTAGCGACGACCAGGCACACGGCCAGCTCACTCGCTGTGATCGCAAGCCGACTTTTGAGTCTACAGTCTTCTTCGAAAGTCACGCGCCGAACTTATGACGGTCAGGCAGCTGGTTCTGCGAGAAGAGCGCTAGGCCCAATTGAAGAGAAAGTCTTCTCCAAAATCTTCCAAACGACGAGAAAGCTCGGGTGCAGTGCACGATTGACGCGATGCGGATGCTATCTAGTACGACCCGACGGTCGCGTACTCTAATCGACCGTGACCGCCTTCAGCTCTATCAAGGATGGGATAAAAGGAATCCTACGAATCTCTTCAATGGTTTAAAGAGGACGTCGGAGACCTTTGAGAAATCCAAGATTGTTCTCGCTCTCGAGGATATGATACATCATCAGAGCAGTCTCATCGGGCGGGACACTTGCGTTGTCCTCGCTTGTTCGTCGGCATGCCCTGACCAAGACCTTGTCGTTAAGATTAGCTGGCCAAGCACCCATCGCGACTCGGAGAAGAAGTTGATGGCGGTCGCGAAGATGAAGGCAACAGGCATTGGGTCTTGGAACATCTTTCCGAGATCCTTCATTCTCAAGACTTCCCTTTCAACGATAAATATACGTCGCAGAAGGCTAGTGGAATTGTTGAACAAGGCAGAATACGCGGACGGGAAGCCGTTCATATACGACGAGCATGTTCTCCGTATCACTGTCTCCGAACGTCTGTTTCCTGCAACAGACCTGACCGACATCAAGGATATCGTCCAAGTGTTCTTTGATATATTTCGATGTTCGTATCCTCCTTTTCTTTCGTCAAGTTCTAACATACTTTGCTCTAGGTCATCATTGGCTCTACAAAAACCCCAAGATTCTACACTGCGACATGAGCCTCAACAACATGATGTATCGCAAAAGACATGACAACAGCGAACGGAGATTCAAAGTTTTTGGCGTTCTCAACGATTTCGATCTTTCCTGTTCTATTCCTCTCAAAGAAGCCACCTCCCTTCAACGCATAGTACAC
Organism: Armillaria luteobubalina; assembly: GCA_030435615.1. Classification (NCBI taxonomy): domain Eukaryota; kingdom Fungi; phylum Basidiomycota; class Agaricomycetes; order Agaricales; family Physalacriaceae; genus Armillaria; species Armillaria luteobubalina. The sequence goes on from JAUEPU010000042.1 coordinate 395,209, forward strand.
CACCTTACATGGCCCATAAACTTCTGGATCAGTCCGATGTTGTCCACCTGTATCGTCATGACGTCGAGGCCTTCTACTACGTTCTGTTGATGCCCTGCTGCCATTACGAGATTGTTCAGTCTGCCGAAGGAAAGGTCATGAAGGAGTTGTCGAAGGACGAGAAGGACCTGCCTTTTGAGAAGTGGTATGACAGAACTATGTCATGGGAGACACTCGCCGCCGTCAAACTCAGTTTCTTCGCCGGTCGTGAGCCAATTTCTCCGTCGAAGTCATTTTCAGCCTTCCTTCCGTGGCTCAACACCATTCGATGTTTGTTTAGAAAAGGATTGCCTGTGCTCGCAGATTCAGAGAGTGACCTCTCTCAGACAGATCTACCATCTCATTTGAAACTGCTAGGAACGGTGCAACCTTCTGTACCATTTGACAACGAGACACTTGGTGGATATATCATCTCCACGGAAATTTCGGAAATCATATCGCGTCTCGACGGTCACCCTCCAGTCATTGACAATAATCAGTAGTGATACTATCTGAAGTGTATATTCTCCTACGTCTTGTTCAAATGTCGAATCTTCAATTGGACTCGAAGTTCCTCAAGTATTAACCCGGTTATGCTCGTCTGGGTAGCATGGGAAATATTCCAACTGTACTTAAGTATATAGGACCACCCGGTCAACATTCAGAGTTACGGTTCCCGCCGGCGAGGCCGGTCCGCTCACCTGTTTTCAACCACCATGTCATCGATGAAGTATCCACTCAAGGGAGAACACTTATTCCTTTCTATTTTGCTTGCCTCCCTGGAGACTGGCACACATTCCATTCGGTGGAATAGGAATAATGGTACAAGAATACCTCTCTCTCTCTCATCTTACATACGATTGACGCCGTATTATACTACAGGCGATTGTATTGAACTTCTGGTTACAATTATAACTGGCTATATGCGTACGTACTACCCTTTCTCCTTCATGAACAGGCACCTGGGACGGTCTCGTACTGGGAAATCGCGTCTACTTTTGCAGCGGACGCAGACTTGGTATCAAAGACATAGCCCAGCCATTCCTTGGCGAGACGACGGGCGAGCTCAATACCGATGACGCGCTGGCCCATGCAAAGAACTTGAGCATTGTTACTCAGGACACCCCGTTCCACCGAAAAGCTGTCGTGGGCCGTGACCGCACGGATTCCAGGAACTTTGTTGGCGGAAATTGCGACACCTTTATGTCTTGTTAGCACTGTGTCTTACTGGAGGGCTGGATACGCACCAAGGCCAGTGCCACATATCAACAGCCCACGGTCAGCCTCGCCTGCGACGATCTTCTTTGCAGCTGTGACAGCTACGTGGGGGTATGCAGTCTTCTCATTCGAATCAACGACGCCGACATCGATGACCTCGGAAACTCGAGGATCCTTCTCCAAGTCAGCTTTCAGGGTATTCTTGTATTGGACGCCAGCTTCCTGTCGTGGGATTAGCCTACTTACAGAGCGAGACGAAGTCAAACTTACATCACAGCCGACGACTACGCGCCATCTCGGGGACGTTGTACTAGACATTGTGCGGAGTAACGTGAACGAAGGATGTAGTCCGTGTAAAAGAGTGGATTCATCATCACAGCAGTGAGCGCTCCGACCATGGTCAGTTGCCACTTCTATTCGGGGACTCGGATGCATATGTGCCCGGGCCGGACTAATATTCGTTTCCTGCCTCAACTTTTATTACCGGTCCCCTGCCTTGCCTTGCCCGCCCCGTTGACTGGTTCGGAGGTAGATCACGCTTTCGCACCATGGCGGGCGACTACACAACGAGCTATAAACCTCAACTTTGGTACTGTTTGCATAAGATATCTCGAAGATCGAAAGACATTCCTTGGTCACAGTCGGTTACTAGTAGGCGCACCAATAGCTAGTAGCAATGGCGGAGGGCTCCGGAAGAATTCGCCGATCCGCAACATGGAAGGAAGTCGGATATCTTGCATGCAGGTATTCATACAAACGAGGAATGAGTGACCAAGGTATTTCATTCGACTACAAGTATTTAAAGAGGAACTTGCCTCATTTTCAATACCACACACCGCGAACGACGCTTCCCCATTCCTCTAACATAGTCCTCAACTTATCCCACTTCGTCCGCAAATCCTTCTCCGCATCTTGCCCCAACACCAACCAAGTAGGCCAAGCTTTTCCTTTCGCTATACCTTCGTCTCTCACCGTATCCACCAGTCTTTCCATCGCTTTCTCAGGGTCCCCTGGTTCAGTCCCGGGAACAGAACCAAAACGTGCGATAGAAGAAGCGCGAATATCGTCGTAGTCCGAGATGGGGTTCTTGACATTAAAAGGGATCGAATACATCCCCTCTGTGCGGAAGGCGCCCGGTGCTACGACGAGCACACGGATGTTGAATGGCGCTACCTCGGGAACGAGAGACTCGGCTATAGCTAAAGATAGTTTGAGGCAATGATAAGTATAAGGAAATCATAACAGAGACAAAGAGGGTTTGCCATGAATTGCTGCTTTTGATGCTGCGTACATGCCGAGACCCTAAAGATCAGCCAGTGGGGCTTAACGATGAGGGGTACTGCAGCTTACCGCAGTATCTGCCCTCCACACGGAGCGACTGCCAATTACGACAATCGTTCCTTCCTTTCGCGCCCTCATGTGCGGGAGGACAGCATTGGTGACATCGACGACAGCAAAAACGTTCGTTTCGAACTGTTCTCTCATCATTTTCGTCCTTATCTAACCGTAAGCCAGCAAATCCTCTCAGCTTGTCGTGTTATCACTCACCCACTCTCCTCTACAAGTCCAAGGTATCCGGCACCGGCATTGTTCACCAGTACATCGATCTTGCCCCATTTTGAAACGGCGTCATCGATCACGGTTTTGACGCCATCGAATCCTGCTGTGACGTCTAGCTGAACGAGGTGGAGGTTTTCATAGTTGTTGGATGGATGAAGCGCGTGTAATTTTTCCAGGGAGCGTGCGGTCGCTATTACGCGGTCACCGCGAGCCAAGACGGACGTTACGAGCCGTCGACCGAGGCCTGAAGTAGTTCCTATAAGTTGGAAAATGTGAGGTGGTATTCTGAATGGGTAACAAACTGTACAGCACCTGTAATTAACCAAACGAGCTGAGGCGCCATGAAAGTCTTGGTCAAAGTTGAAGCGGTGACTGGTCACAGCACTGAGTCATATTGAACCATAGAATTCTTACTCGGCGTATGAATCTGATAGAGAAAAATTCAATCGCCTCAAGAATGCCGGCTTCAACACAGGAAGTTAGTCTCAGAGTGGAAGTCTAGTTTTTAGTCTAGTGGATGAGTCGACGGCGGAGTCGGACCGAGACACAGCCACTGTCAAATACTACGCGGGACGTCGCGTCGACGCGTTGCTCGTGTGCCCTTCGGATTATAGTCGCGGTCTATTTGCGATTGCCTAATATTTTTTCGCCCTACTGTGGCTTCGCAGTCGTTCTACATTCAAAAATCCTCATTGTGCATCTACTAGTAGTGCTTCTACGTGCTGTCTAAAGGGTCTGCATAGCTATTAAGATATTACTCACCTCCCGCAGTAAATACGTCTCACTCTTCCCTGGGTAGTTTACACCAATTTCGCTCACTGAGGACTGGTAATTTGATTTCGACATAGGTTTACAATGGTGATACACGACATACATTGGAGGCGTTTCATCTCAGCATCCCACCATACGCAGGATGCTCCATACAGCAGCAGATGCGAGACACGTTAAGACCACACGACGCGCGACCTTCAAGTGCCCAGGTCCAGCTGCACCCGCTAAATCAATGGCAGCGAGTTCTTCCGTGGTAAGTTCTACAAGCCGATATAAGCATGATTATAACGGAGACATGAATACTGAGAAGTACACACCAAGGTCCCCGGCATTCAGATATCCTTCCAATCTGGATTTCTTCGAACTTGTCCTTCAAGGAGAATACGTGAGAGAAGACTCAAGTAAGAATGCGGAAGCCACATACGTTACGACAACAGCACCTTTCGACTTGGTCCATGCGAGAAGGATCTGGTCGGGAGTAACATTATACTTTTTGGCGAGATCATTGACTGGAACGTCGACTGCGCCTCCTGGAAGCGTTGTAACCGGACTAGAGCTTAATGGTTAGATCGTCTGGAATGAGGACCGAAAAAAAAACATGCATAAGAGGGCTGTAGGCTTCAATGACAATACCGGCCTTTTGGCAATAGTCAACGATAGGGCTCTGCCGGGCATAGACATATGGATGAAGCAATATCTTAGAGACAAATATTCAATCATAAACGAATAAACACAACGCGACAAAACAGTACCTGGTTAGCTGCAGGTTTGATATTTGCAGAAGCCAGCAGCACCGCAAGTTCATTGACCCCAAAGTTGCTCACGCCGATGCTCCTAAAAGTCAAAGTTTATAATTAGAAGACGGGCAAGCGAAAGTGCTATTAATAGCTCGCTTTGCCAGCCCTTGTGCCTGGAGAGCTTCCATCTCCTTCCATGCGGTGGGGATGTCGGGAACAGCGAGTCGTGGGTGATGAATGAGATACAGGTCCACGTAGGAGACTCCAAGCTGCACATAAGTTCAGCTTTTGTAGAGGAATGAAGAAGCTAATCACCCACGTTCTTCAAGCTATTCTGTATGGACGTCTTGATATCCAATCCATCCAGCCCAGAGTATTTGGTAGTGATGAATAATTCATTTCTCGCTAAGCCGCTCTCACGAATGGCTATCCCAGCCTCAGTTTCGTTTCTATAGCTTTGAGCCGTATCTAGAGCGAGATATAGAAGAGCTACGATGAGGAATGGTTGTGAGATGTACCGACCAAAGTGACTGAATCCGACAGATATTGCTTGGTCGACCTGGGATATAGGGCCATCACCGTTTCCAAGTTTCCACGTTCCGAAAGCTATGCTAGGTATAAAGTGGCCTGTCACCGTAGATTCAAATTGAAGATGAGATTAACAAATAAGGCGGCGTCAACACTGGGCGCACCACTATTGAGCTTCACAGGGTCCCAAGGCATCTTGTCAAAGTCCTGGAGTTGGTGAAAGATGTTATGGCGACGATCGCGAGAAGCTTAGATTGGTTGAGTCATCAAATAACGTGATCGTGGTACCTTCAACCGGCCCGAACTTCTTCATCGTCAAAAACTTTTCCGGGCTCGATTGTAAGTCGATTGATACCTTCAGTATCTCCAATTCTGAGACAAGTGGACAATGGTGCGTGACATGGCACACATCGAGGACACTGACACCAGCCGCAAGTCGATTCGGATATCCTTTTACCTCATTCGTCAATCGTTTACCGGACAGCCGAGTTTGAGCTGGTTGCCGCTGCACAGCATATTTCCATTTCTTGTCATCGACATTATGATTTCGTATTTTTATACGCGATTTCTTGGTGTTGTGATGCGTATTCCCGTATCCAGGGAATGCTACTTAAGGCCTGGGTAGTAGTCTTAGTCTTTCATAAATCGCAGTTCCCCTCCGGACTCAAGCTCCAAGACTAGTATCACCAACGATGAGCTCCACTAGTACGCCCTTCTAAATTATTCGCGTTCTTTCTTTTTCTTATGCTTCCATTTCTTCTCAGTTATGCCTCTGGTCTTACGGTCGGGAAGTATGGATCCCGCCGACTCCCCGTACAACTATATTCCGACGACATCAATCGCAATAATATTCGTGGTATTGTACTCTGTCTCAACAAGTGAGTGCTCTTCGAGCCACTAGCATATTCAACTGTCTGACGGGACCCGGTAGTCCTCCATGTAGGTCAAGGCATCTATTATCGGATGTGGTGGGTTTTCCCCACCATATGCCTCGCCGGGATCATGGAGGTACTTGGCTGGAGCGGTCGTTTGTGGTCCAGTTATTCCCCAAGTCTTAATAACCCGTTTCAAATCCAGTATGTTTGAGAAGTATGCTCTAGGTGATGAATTACTCATTTGTTCCTTATAGAATTGTTACCACTATCCTCGCGCCGACACCTTTGGTTGCCGCTAATTTCGTGATCCTTGGCGTATTGATCAAGAGATTAGGATCTGTATATAGCAGGCTCACTCCCCGGATGTGTGAGTGGCGCGGCTCCCAATACCAGGCGTCTATCTTACGGAGTTGTTTTTAGATTCTATCATCTTCTGTACCTGCGTAAGCACCATCTTCATCTGTGTCCTTAACCCGCTCACCAGAATTTATATACTACAGGATGTTGTTGCCTTGATTATCCAGGGCGTTGGAGGCGGCATCGCATCAGCAGCCGATACTCTACCAGCCGCCAACAAGGTCTGCAAAATATTCCCCGGGGAATGTTTTGATTCTAAGCTCTCGTCTTGTATAGGGTGGAAATACTATGCTTGGAGGCATTGTGTTCCAGTTGGGTTAGTAAAGTGCTTGTGACATCATATTCGATGACTGATACAACTCCTTACAGTTGTGATCACAGTCTATGTTATTTGCGCAGCCGAGTTTCTTGTACGATACGTCAAGGATCGTCCTCTCGCCTCCCGTACGGCCAATAGCCAGGTTGATGTGGCTTCTATGAAGCCCGCTTACTCTCGGGGCGTCATGAGTGGAAAATCTTTGCTTATGTTAGGAGCTTTGGCTCTCAGCACCATCTTCCTCTATATTCGGTATGTTTCATAACTCCGCATAACTTCGTGGCTTCTTATATCATTCCCCAGAGCTGTGTACCGTACGATCGAGCTGAGTGATGGGTGGAACGGCATAATCATCTCCACTCAAGTGTATTTCAGTACGTCTCCTTTCTTCTCTACACACTTGAATATCGGGCTGATTTCGATCTTCGAAGATGTGTTTGACGGTGCCATGGTGGTACTAGCAATTTACATTATGAACTTTGCGCATCCGGGTTTCTTACTTGGATCAGAACAAGCAGTTCTCTCTTCGGCCGATCCATCTGGTTCTCTAGAGCTTGGAACTGAGGAGACAGTCATGGCGGAGCGTAAATAGACGACTGGTTTGTGGGGAGGGATGCGGATATTGGACTTCCTTCGTATTCGCACGGACACCTGAACCTAGATTACTTATGATGAGATGTATATGTAATGATTCAGCTTAATATTTTAGGAAAAATCTGCTATTTCCGTGATTATCCATCAAAGACTTTCGGGTTGTCCATCGATGCTCTTCAGGCTTGGGTTGTCTGCAATAGACCTTGAAGCGCCACTTCGGTTCGGCATCGGAGTCGGCATCTCCGTTTATCGTGACGTCGCGTGACGGCATAACAGCTCTATGTTTGTTCGTCCTTTTCCATCATCGTCAATCGTTCCCTCCATTTCTTGTTCATCTATCTGTACAGCTGTATTTTTATTTCTTCGAAGATTTCAACGACCTAATGCATGTCTCTCTCTTGGATAAAACGGAAATCGAGACTTCAAGAACTTCTGAAAAGTCACGGCAACGAGGAGGAGGATGGGCTAGCACAGGACCGGTTGCTGCATGGCCAGAGCGTTATTGGCAAGACATGTATGAGCTTAGAATCATTTCTATGTCGTGTGTAGCTGATCATAGCAGCGAGGACTATCGAAATCGACACCATAAAGCTTCAGGATAAAGATTTTAAGGTGGTCGGGAAGCTCGATTACGGCCAGTTTGGCGTCGTACGTTCCTTTCTCCTCGGATGATTAAAGCTTCATTATCTTCACAGATCGATGTCGTCAAATGTAGACTAGATGGGCGCGTCTATGTACGCAAAACGATCGAGAAGAAATTTGTTCTGAGGGCGCGCGAGGTACGTCGTCGATAATCGAATCAGTTGGTATGCAACTGAAGGAGGCAAATAAAGCAATGCTCCCCGCAGCTTGAGCGCGATATTCTACGCCTTGCGACGACTACCGATTCACAGTGGGTGCCACATCTGCTGTGTGCATTCCAAACCCCGACGCATTTGAAGCTCGTCATGGACTACGCCGAGGGGGGGACTCTATGGGATGTGTTGGAGTCCAGCGCGCTGGACGGCAGGATTTCCGAACGCGATATCAGATGGTGGGCACCACAGATCGTCAGCGCGATTCATTGGTGCCACTCACAAGGGTTTGTGCACAGGTAGGTCCTAGATTCGCATGTATGAACTTTTTCTGACATCAGAACAGAGATATCAAACCTCACAATTTTGTCCTCAAGCCGAACGCTCGCATTCTCTTGATTGATTTTGGTACGGCGGCCCCGCTTCTTCCCCCCATGCCGGATGGTAGTCAGCGCCTGCCGAAGCAACACTGTCTCGTCCCGTGTGGAACTTGTGATTATATCTCACCGGAGATACTAAAGGCTCATGAGCGGGCTTTGGTTGCTTTGGAAATAGAAGATGACGATCGCAACTCCGATTTCGATCATGAAGATGACATTTATGGACGAGAAACGGACTGGTGGAGCATGGGCGCGATGTTGTATGAAATGGCCTACGGTCAAGCGCCCTTCTTTGCAGAGGATATTCGGAGGACATACGCCAAGATCATGGCTGACAACGTTTGTTTTCTTCTTTGTCTTATCCAACAGACGCTGACTTGTGTTCAGAGATACATTCCCTTCAATAATAATATTATAATTTCGCCCGAATTCCAGGACTTTTTACGCAAGTGAGTGCGCTAGTTTCCAATGTGTTGGTCTTGTTAATAGCCATTCTCGAAGGTTGCTCACTGATGCCGAATTCCGTCTGGGAAGACATGCTGTGGCCGAGCTCACCTCTCACAAGTTTTTTGCCAATGTCCGTTGGACTGACCTCCACGATGGTGGGTTTTTATGCTATACCTGCACTGCTCCAATGTTGATCTTTGAACATTAGAGTCCATCCCCACGGACGTTCACGTTCCTCAATTTATCTACGCGGATCCCAACGGCGACCTTGAAACGGAGGATGACGAAATAGACGGCGACGAGTCGAAACCGTTCGCTTTCTCCGACCTTTTCCAGTCATCTGCTGGATCTTCTCAGGGTCTCTCTATTCTGAGGTCTATAGCGACACCTCGACCGACATCGGGAGATAATAGTTCGGCCTTCATTGGGTTTACATGGGGACCTATGGCGACTGCATTCCCGGACCTGGCACCTTGTGAACTCGTTGCTGGTACACTGAATACACCCAAACTACTTGGACTATCCCACGCCACTATCGGTTCTACGACGGTGCCTCATCTTCTAACGCCGACTCCCAACACACATCCTTTCAGCACGCCTATCCGATCTGGACCTCGAACTCCATACCAGACACTATCACGAAACAGCACTGCCCGTCGTACAACGGTCACTAGACGTCCGGTCTCAGAACGCGAGGCCATGAAGCAGCTCATTAATTGCGTTAGCATGAGCGCACATAAGAAAGTGCTAGAGAGTGGTCGGAAACCCCATATCTTGGCTTCCGTTAGCAGACGCAGCCGATCAGCATCGCTGAAAGAGCTTCGCTTCCACCCCCAGGAGGATCCACGGAAGATACTTGTCAATGTTTCTGACTCGGAAGAGCAAACTGATACGGACATGGATGCACCACCCAGTCCGAGTCCAACTCCTAGGCCTGGATCTGTCATGTCGAAACGGAGCACCACATCAAATGCCACGGTATCACTGACTCAGCGGTCGAGCGACTTTTCGCAGCGGACGGGTACGGATTTGCCTGTAAAGGAGTCGGATACACCTCAGCGAGGTGGTGAAGACGACAGTCAGTCTCATCTGCGAGTGGCGTCGAGTCTCTCATACGAGCATACGACGTTCGATGGCTTGGAGAACAGGCACACTTTGATTATGGGAGATATTCACAGCATCGAGGGCCGATTAAAGAAATTGGTCTCTGCTATCGCCAAGTAGATTGTCGCTATATATGGTGATTATCACCATGATCTTTGCCTACTTTTCTCACTAAGCGCCTGCTGTAGTGTTACGCGTTTTCATTAGACGTATCCCGGAAAGCGTGGTTTTCACTTCTTTATGTGCCACTTCCTGCCTCCGTGTGCCCAACTACTCTGTCAACATCACCACCCTCGACGGTCAACAAAGTGCAATGTGCAGATAACACTGGAACTGTCTCCTCAAGGGTTGTAGAAGCGACAAATTGATGTCGGAGTCGGAGGAACATGACGTGAAATGTGCTGTTCGTTTTTGTGTGCCTGTTTTCGATTGGTTCCTGCGTGTCGAGTCTATGAAGTCTGGCCGCCTACCCTATGTACTCAGGGACGTTGTGTGAGCGCGCAATACTTGCCTTACATGCATATTCTACTGGCTAGTCGACCTCCGGCCGTGTGGTGGATTAGAATTCGTGTTTTTCACATACAAGCGCTTGAATACACTCAGCTTGTGTTCGTGCAGGTGATGTTCCGGCGGTAGCTTCTAATCATCTAGGCTTTCGAACTCTATATGACAGAAGCATGTAGAAAGGGGAATGCATGGCGCCGAGGCGCTTCTGTTTTTAGACTCGAGTGCTACCCATAAGCCTGGAATACGGCAGGCAAAGAGCCCCACATTCATTATGGCTGTGATACACCCTTCGGTACCCTGCAATCATTGTATTCATGTCGTGACACACTACTGATTCATTCGACGGAGTGTATGTTCAATAGACGGCAGTTAGGCCCAATATGTCCGGTTCGAGGTGCACGACTTCGCTTGTAGTTTGGCGCGATACCGAGGTGGGTAGCTGCCGGTACCGGTGTGCACCTTGCTGGGCAGATGCTGAATCAATGTTTTGGAACCAGGAATGGTGGGATGGCTTCCCCCAGGCTCCATCGGCTTTGGTCTTCTGCTTTACATGGTTTTCTCGGAGTGTCGATGTTTTGTTTTGAGGGACGGGTTATCGTAGTGGTGCAAAGACGCTCTGCATTGCACTGGTATTACAGTGAGCTGCCACCTTCACTTCCCCATCCGCCGTTTCGTTCACCGCAATACCTTGGTGCCTGGGGATCCAACGAATCTTGAGAGATGTAAGGGTGTCTCCGCAGGACCACGGCAACGTGTTTGTGAAAGAGGTCGATGATGCGGTGGGAACGTTCCCGCTTACAGCAGCGTCGTGTGCACATTGATTTTTGAGTCTGCACATTCATTCTACCACCTTCGGCAGTGACAAACAGTCCTGACTCTCGATCACCACAGTATGCATTCTTTTATTTCCTCGGCACTGCAACTCTTTCAAGGACGAGGTATATCAAACCTCCGTGAGCAATACGCACTGGCAGGGGGCTACGTCAGGGTAGTGAACTAGTCGTTCCTGGTCGCAACAAGTTCAAGCCAGGCGCTGCTAGTGGAGACACGAAGCTAAATATGTGGTCAGGACGTGGTGAACCACATGGCGGGCAATGTCCTAATTGAGTCCGTGATAGGTCAGAGAAGCGCCAAGGTACGTTCGTCATTCATTTATACCCAAGACGTTGATCCTATAGATGAAAGTGTCAACATGGGCGCTATAAATACATATCCAGGCTTCTAACGAACGCAAAAGGCCGAACTCTCATCCTGTAGCCGTATAGCTGAATTCTAGCTACTTATCACCGTCTGTCACCTTTCTCCTATAAATTGCCCCTCCGCCTTCAATGCCTGCGCCGGTCTCTCATATGGCTGATGCAAAGCCTATTCTATCACCTAGTATGACGCCGTTGCTCGATATCTTCCCCCAGACTGCGCCAACTGCAGGCTCTCCGTCATCTATAGCAAGTGTACCTCAGACTACATCGATTCCGGAAACACCGGCAGGCAATGTCGCATCTACATCCAGTCGGGCAACAGCTCCATCTCCAGCACCGTCCAACGCAAACTCTTCGCAGTCCGCCACTGGTTCACCTGAGCGTAAATGTGGATGCCAATGTGATCGTGAATGCTCATGTTCCTGCCCATGCCGCACTCACTGCATCTGCATCTCTTCTCCTCGAGACCATGCATGCGACGAAACATGTTACGAAACAGGGTGCAGGTATAAATGTCGGGGAACATGCGGGTCGCACAAAAACTACCGAAATTTGGTCGTCTGCCTCGACGGAACGTCCAATCAATTTGGCCATTTTGTAGGTGATCTTTTCAAGCCCTTTCAAGCTGTCGCTTTAACATAGCCTTCTAGAACACTAACGTTGTCGAATTGCAAGGCCGAGTACGAAAGAATGATGGCGGAATCCAACAGCTCACCTTCTACAGCAGCGGAATTGGAACCCATGTTCAGTCAGGTAAACATTCGCTGGGTAACTGGTTGTACAACGCCGTCGACATGGCGATCGCATGGTGATCTGACCTAGTACTTCGATGGTTTAAATGTGCTCACTACTTGTGCGTGTCAGGAACTTCCGGAACATGGTTGAGAAAGCATACCGATGGCTATCTGACAACTACAAACCCGACGATAGAATATACTTGTTCGGCAAGTTGTTTCCTGCAGGCGGTCATGAAGCAGGCGGTTGACTGAATTCGCGTTCCAGGATTTTCCCGTGGAGCATATCAAGTTCGAGCACTAGCCGGGATGATTGAAAGGGTCAGTTTTATCCTCGTCGCCCATTTTCCAACTTGATTCAGCTTTACGCAGCTCGGCCTCGTTTTCGCCGGAAATACAGCCTTGATACCTTTGTAAGACTTTTCGCGATGCTGGTTCTTACTCTCATACTACACTTCTAGAACCTACGAACTGTATCGCAATAAGTACAGAGGAAGAAGCAAGTTCATCGATCTTTGGGTCTTCGCTCACAAGAATTTATGCTCTTTCCTGCAGAAATTAGGGATGAAACTGAGGCTGAAGCATTTGCTGCGAACTTCAAGCACACGTTCTCGAGAGAGGTTAAGGTTCATTTTATAGGTGCATGGTAAGTTCCGCAGCTGGCTCTTGTTTATCTAAGTCTAAGTACTTACTCTACGTCCAGGGACACCGTGTCGTCCGTAGGATTTATTCGGCAACGGCCTTTGCCGCTGACTACATCTGCTTCCCATGTCTGCTTTTTCCGTCAAGGATTAGCTCTAGATGAGCGCCGTGTCAAATTTCTCCCGGAATTTCTGATTGATGGACGGCATAGTGGAAATTCCGAGTCGAACATAACCACCAATGTTAAGGAAGTTTGGTTTGTAGGCAGTCACTCAGACATGTATGTCCCTCAAATACCCCTCTTAGCGGATGTTGACTTTCGTCTGAAGTGGCGGGAGCAATGAGTGGAGAGATAGCTTCGACCTCACAACTGTTCCCCTTTCATGGATGGAACATGAAGCGAGTGAGGCCGGCCTGCGTTTCGCGGAACGAGAAGCCATTGGCGAATGGAAGTGGGAACATCTTCGTAAAGATGAGCCGACAAAATCCTTGCACGGTTGCTGGTGGATACCTGAGTACTTTCCCATCAAAACGTTCGTGTCCTCCGGGAAAGAGATTAGTACTACGCGGTATTCAAAGTTCCCTGTTGGTTATCGGGCGGCGTAGCTGATCCATGTTTAGCGAGCTACACCGTGGGCGTGGACGTTCCATTCTTCCTCAACAGCGCATTCATGTTTCTGTGATGTTTCAACACAAAGGTTACACACCTTTAGCGACGTTTCTTGGCGACAAAGGGAGAGACTGGGCGTCTCTTCTCGAAATAAGTGATATTACTAAGCTTGAAGATCTATCTTGGGCTGACGAATGGGCGTATATGTTGGAAATGGCCTATTTGATGATTCTATGGTCCGGACGATGATAGAGCAGCTTAAGGGCGACACACTCCTTGATCCTGTACTCCTCCTACGACGATTAGCTTTTATGGCCTTGTCCGGTAGGAGTTCATGATACTGTATCATACTAAGTAATCATTCTCACCTACGCTTTTATACAAGATCGATGCGCCAAAAAGATAGCCGAGGCGATTGGTGAACTGGTTGCTATGCTCTCCGAAGATATGTCGCCTGATATTCAAGTGGCAAGCGCTTCTTGCCTATTCCAGCTTGCAAAACATTGTACGTTGTTCTACGCTCCGTGATTTCATAAAATGCAGATCACAGTACATTGCAGCATATGGTGAACAGATCTTAGAGAAAGGCGCGGGAGTACTCCTCCGAAGTATGCTACATCGGGATCATCAAACCCAGGTTGCTAGTTTACAATGTCTCTCTCAGCTGATCTTGGAGCCTAGCATGGAACAAACAGGGCGTCAGGCACACTGTACATCTTCCTACGTGATTGAGGAGGCTCGAGTCATCTTGGTGAACCAGTCGAAAGCCTGGTCAGATGTCGTCTTTGATCTGATTGATAACCCACAAAGCCGAAGTACTAGTGAAAGTGAAGTCGTTGGCCTATCTTGTCTAGCACGTCTGGCAAAAATAGGTGTCGATATTTCTGTTGCCACCATAGTCAACAAGCTGACACGATAATTCTAGAGCAGACACGAGAAGTGCTCATTACTTCTATGAGGTCGACTTCGTGGTCCAGTGGGCTCTTGGTGGCGAACAGTGGGTGCCTGCAATTTCTATGCCTTATAACAATGGTGTAGCTGATACATGATTGAAAGGAAAAAAATTTAAGAACTACACAAGCATCTTTCCTGAACCGAGAAGTCGAGATCATAAGCACGGTTTTGCCGCAACACTTCTAGAGCTTTTGTGGCAACCCGAGACTAGATTTCATGCCACCTCAGTGCTTCAATTGATGTCGACAGAGCTTCACGGTAAGTCCTCGGGCGACTGTGGTATCATCCTATCTATTCTAGATCTGATACCCAGGTTAGGTGTCATTACCCTCGTCTGATTTCTATCACATGCATGGGCTGCTGTTTCAGCTGATGTCGATGATCCAAGACGGTCATCCCAGAGCAAAGGGAGTAGGTGTACTGTGTCTCAGTGACTATTTCAAAGCAGGTAAGCAGACTGAAAGTACACTTTTATGTCGTTAACGACATCATACAGACACAAACTTCAGGCAAAGCGCCTTTCATCGGGAACCCGATCTCATAGTGATACTCACGAACAAACTCTTTGGCATCAATTCCTGCAGCTTTCCTGAAATAGAAGCCGTCAAAACTGCCTTCCTGGCCATAGTCACCCACGGTGCGAATGTTTTGTTGCCTCGCTTCCAAGCTAATATCAATGATACTGGCCGCTGGCAACAGACGAGACTGTTAAAAAGCTGGATGATACCAAGGTCATCAATACAATTGTCAAGATCTTATGCATAGAGGGATGGCTAGACTTAGAGGGTGGATCTAGTCTCTTGTGCAGAATATTGTCCAGAGGTACGTTCCATGTACTTCAACCAAAGTAGCTTACGAAACGCTATCCCCATCTTAGATGTGAAAGACGGTGACGTGATAGAGTCGGTGGCCAATAAAATCATCCACGAGTCGGTGCTAGGAAGTGTCAGTGGAGATACTACTAGTCTGCATCAAACTCAGGCCTTGTTTGTTAAGCTATGTCATCGTGGTATGTCGTTTCTTATCAGTGCATAGAATCTCTAAATTTCGTTCGCAGAGGAATTGTATACTTTAATGACTGAGAATCAACATAGTATTCAAGTCACAATCATTGATGCGTTGAATCAGCCACGCCGCCGAGCAAAGGCAATCACATTCCTCGAACGGATTGCTAGAGATGGTGAGATATGTGCACATTCTGCAACTTGTTCCAGTCAGCTGAACAACTAGAAATTATAGAAAATGCACGTCGGCTTATGCTTAGTAACCCATGGCTAATAGACGAAATCACAAAACTCGGCAAAAAAATCATTATGAAGAAAAGCGCTCTGTCCGTTCAGAGCGTGTTTGGGCATGCCTTTACTGCAGTTGACAAGAACAGTGTCGTAAGTGACAAGGGCGCATTGTCGGCCGTCCGGACTGCCTTGGAGATGTTTGCTTCCCACGGTATGGTCTCAACGCCATATGCATCGTGTTCTACTCACCCTTCGACTAGAGATATTTTGGGAAATACTTCTATATAACAGTGCCTTCCAGGTGATAACAGATGGCATAACCACAGACGTTCTAAAGTTTCGTGAAGGACACCGTGTTGATGCACAGATAGCTGGTGTCAGGTGCTTGCGGGAGCTGGTCAAGTTTAGTAGGTGAATTCTTACTAGGAATGAATCGTGAAATTCTCACTATATGTGTTTATATATAGAGCCTGCCCGTCAAAAGATACTTAGCGGCGAGACAACAAATCAACTCATAAAGCTACTCAAGACTTTCAATGATGAGCCAGATTCCAGCCAGTGGCTGCGACGCTGGCCCAAATATGGTGATTTGCTAGAGGACACTTTGAAGCGGCTTATGATGTATGGTACGAGTTACTGTCTTACTCTACTGCTTTGAGTCTGCTGCTGATGTTTATGCACGCGTAGAGGATGCACAGTATATTGTCAGCAATGAGAGGAGGCTGCATGAGCTGGGGCAATTCATCCCACCTCGCAGTTGGTCAGAAGATCAGAAGAGGTTACTGAAGGAGCAAGATAGTGATACATGGAGTTATAGCGAGGATTCCATTCACTAATTTCAAGTGGTGTCTACGGTTACACAATACTGACTTGATATATACTTCCAAATGGACAACGCCCCAATTCAGATACTGGCAGTTTTGACAATCAGCACAAGCACTGATAAGCGAGTATGTGACAGTGTCGCAGTTGCACAGATTAGCCTGTGCCGTGTCAGGACCTGTGTAGTGGGAGCCGCCGGGAAGCGTTGGGACGAGGAACGCTGTGACGAAGGATGAGAGCTGTATCTCAACGGTTTAACAGCGCCCACATGCGTTGATGCATGCAGCCATGATATATGATGCGACAACCCAAGGCGACTGTCCAAGAGTATTGTTGGCCTAGAACACCTCAGCGCGAGAAGCTTGCAACTGTGCAGTACTTATACTCACCCAATCATAGGAGGAAACACAGGTGGCATTGGTCGTTTGACCTCTCACGAGGCAGAGACTCACGACACCAAGAAAAAATGACAGGAGCAACACATTCGAAGTCATTGTTCGTGGATCTGACCACTGGATAGTGGTGTGCATTTCAGGTATCACTGGTCACATATACTGTTCGATTTCGGACAGCCTCAAAAAGTTTGATGAACAAAAGGAAGCGGGGGCAGAATCGTAGAACCGGGTTGCAGCGTTTGGGTGGATCATGAGAAAAGTTTAAGGCAATGCATCATTTATATGGGAAAGGCGCGGGACATGATAGATTCACAGCTCGGCACCATCAGAATATGCGCGATTGGAGAGAAATGCAGTTCCGGAGTAAACAGATGCAATGGGTTGATATGTTCATTGCAGGTACGTGTTCGCCGAAGGCACGGCAGATGGTGAGGGCGTAGGTTAAGCGCTCGGATCAGGAGGATCCTGGAGCATATCATGAGTCGATAGATGCAAAAAGGATCGTGGCATCTTGCATATAATTTTGGAGCGGTTTGGGCTGTGAGTAAAGTGGCTGCAAGTGGCAGCGGAATGTGGTGTACATTCTGGGGATAGGTGTAGCTTTTGAGGTAGATGTGTTACCCGCAGCGAAAGAGAGGCCGATATTTTCGCTGGCAACCAAGACTCTAGGTACCCTTACTGTGCGATGGTATGTGGTTTTTCATTGCCTATATCGTTCTCATCGTCACGCCACGACCTTGCGCATCTCTCTTATCACGAAAGCTCCTGCCTTGGAGATATCCCGAGTAGAACACCGCTGTGGAACTCTATCATTGAGAACATCAATGCATGGACTGGATTCGGGTAAAGATAAGAGTACAACAACACTGCATCCAATTCGAACGGCGTGTCACCTGCTTCCTTGTTCGTCTCTGGGTAAGTCGTGGTCCCTGCCCCTTCCCAAATCACAAGTGATTTCCTCTCCATGAATACAGATTCCTGGAAATAGCATGGCACTATGATCAGGAGCGACGCAGTGGTAGCGAGGGATCAACAACTCTGATGAGCACACTGGCAGGGAATAAGGTGTCGAGAGCGTGGTCGTCGTTGCTGTGAGACGTGGAGGCATGGTCGACTGGGCGTCAAACGCCAGGGGCGACGTGGGCCCATGGAGGTAGGTGACAGAGAGGGGTGTGACAGTATCAACGCGTAATGTCACGATCGCGTCAGTTGCACGTGCAGACGACGTAGTATGCCGGCGGACGAGTGCACGAAGGCCGTTCTCGTGATGCGCACGCCCAGACAATGGTACGTGGTTTTCACCACCAACATCTTCATTCTGATCGTTACGCAGGCGATGAAACAGAAATTTCAATCTCTCCCCTCAAAATACCCTCGTACCCACAGGTGTTCGTAGGTCGAGCCTGAAGGGTATTGTTGCTCTTGGATCACCATGGCGAAGGCAAGACGCGGAGAAACTGTCAAAATAATGGGCCCCGGGTTGCGTTCAAGCATTCCATCGATATTTCCAAGTTCTAAGGGTCTTGAGACTTCCACTTGATAGACGTCTTCGAATATCCATCGAGGTCTCAGAATTTATCCTGTTATACCCGTCATAAATGAGACAGTGCGAAGAGAAACACATCTGATGTTTAGGATTTGCCGTGAAATATCGGGCGCTGAAAAGCGGTGGTAAAATCTGATTTCTTATAAGGGAGTGTACCTTCCCGTCTCTCCACAACTTCATGGCGACATCGTCACAGCGAGCTCCGGTTATCTATGCATCGTTGATACTGCCAAAGGGTCACGGATATCCGTTGTGGATTCCAGAACCGCGTTCTAATCGTCCTAACGGAACACAAATCGGCGATCTTGGAATTTTTAATGACGACGGGGGGTTCACGTATCTCTTCAATGTGTGCAAGGGCGCCAGCGACCCTGTCAACGAGAACGGAGTTCCTCCCGGATTTGAACCAATAAAGAACATTCGGGAGCCTAGGTACGGCGAGTTGGAAGTGAACTCGGTGATTTCGAGTTCTGCCCAAGTCGATCTATCAATCGAAACGCAGTGTGCTTTCTTTTACACCTTCAGGACACTCTTTCCTGATTGCTATCATGCAGCCTTGCAGCCTTTGGGCATGTTTCTGGATTCGAATTTACAAGTTCAGGCCTGACAGCCGCGGTTCTAGTCCTTCCAGATGGCGCCGAACGTTACGATTCCGAACAGGTTAACGCATTCAAAAAATATGCAGTGGCCAATGCCCATAGTTGGTAAAAATACTTCAATGGCCGACAGCGCAGACGAATCCATAATGGTATGCTATACCTCGTAACCGGATACGACAAGTGCCATTCTTGGAGCAGTGCATGCTACTCGGATCCCATCGAGTCCAAGGGCGCATCGTTGAAGTTTTTGGGTGGTGCACGCCACAAACGGGAGAGACGAACATATTCTGGTGTGTACCAGCGGAGTCACCAGCGTGACTTTACACCGGGGACTACTGCAAACCAGACCGTCTTCATGCACGGATTCTCGATCTCTGTTCGGACTATTCTCAAGTCAGTGTCAGTGCTCTTCATTGGCGAGACGAACTCTCAGCTGCCACCGATCGGGAAAGAAGTTCCCTATTCTCATAGCCAGCTTGGTATAGGACCAGCGGTTAAGAGGGCATTAGGATTCCACTACCCTAGGTTAGCGGCTTGATCCTCATCAGCGAGAAGTGGTCCAGTGCAAAACTAAGCGCCTATAGACCCGAACTGGTTTCTCAAGTTCGTACCACTAAAAAAAGCTCACCACAAAATATAGGGCCTGAACATGGTCCACCGAAGACATGCCCCTATGCGTTCACGCCATGGAAAACTAAAAGCCTCAAGCCGTGCGCCCCATCGGAATGAAGGAGTGGCCATCTTAACTGAGAAGAGTCGGCGGTTCATTCCCGCTCTATATAAGAGAAAAAGGAAGGAAGGCAGGCTCGGCTTCTATTGGACATTCGTCGGGAAGCATAATACATGTGCCATGCTTATCGGATGCATGACAATCCGTGAAAGGGTAGAAACTGAGGGAGTATCCGTCTTGTTTACGGACAAGGGAATAGGTAACATGTCGTTCAATTCGAAGTAGTAGCGCTGTACGAATTAAAGACTTTCACGATGTCTTTTCCTTCAATTCCAAGCGTAGAGCTATCTCCAAAGTCCCGACCGGTGCCAAAAATCATGGGTCAACGTGTCGGCGCTCGACAACGTGGAGTACGCTTAAGGAGACCATTGGCGCTGGGCCTAAGTTGGGGGAGTGTAGGGATGCCTGTGAGTACGAGGGTGGGGAGATTTTGTTTTTCCATCGCCTGTGTAATGATCAGAATGACTCCATTGGAAGTTAAAACCACATAACATTGCGTTGACCAACCTTTTTCAACGTCATGACCCGGACAAGAAACAAGAGTACCCGCCACTGTCAGATAACAGGTAGAATAACGACCTCTCTTTCTGCTAGGAGTCCTCCGTCTGCACTACGTCCATCTCAAATGCATAGGCGAATCCAAAGGTGGATTCATATACAATGGACCTGCACATGACATCGCGCACTATTCAAAACTTTTCCGGATGTACGTTCAATGGGGGAGTCCAATCAAAGCGCCTTAGACCAGAGTCTATGAACCAACGCAAATTCGAGAACGCACCTGCACACTCTCCATAATAGTCGTCACAAATTACGAGTCCGAAGAATGAGGTAACTCGTTCTTTTTCCCCCTCTTTCCCCTCTCCTTTTCGTCTGCCATTTAAGCTGTCACCTTTAATACTAACATGTGTAAATAATGTTTGGTATGCCTTTTTTTGTCTCTTTTTTAATCTTTTATCGTATTTCTGCCGCTTTAAACCATTCAAATGTGATGATATATGTTGTTCATGCGTCGATTTTGGGGTAGATGAACCGCTAACGTACTTTAGTTAGACTTTCGATTTAGAGCCTTTTGATAAATACATGCAAATATCGTTGGCATTGGAATATTTGTGATTTATATCTTCAATGCGAGGGTAATGGTTTATGTGGTTTCTGGGATTGTGACCACGTACTGTTCACCTGCTTACTTAACGATTCAATCAGAACGAGTGGGACATATGGGAGCGGTGAAGAGAAAGTAGAGACAGTAAATAATCATAATTATTATATATATCATAATAAGTATGAGTAATCAATTATAAAATAGGTCGAGTACACGTGATGCATTTCCATCTCCATGTGACTTACCGCCGGACCGGCGGCATGTTCGATCGCATTCTAATTTGAGCGAGGCCGTGGAAAGAAATGACTAAGTCTTTTACTTCGACTTACTGCTGGTGAGTATTTCTTTGAATATTGCTTTATTTCACTGATATTTCTTATCTTTTGACATGCCGCTCGCTTTCTACTATCACCGCGATGGTCTTCAAACTCGAGACCCTTTTTTTCGGCGATCAAAATCAAATCAATACGTGTTCAGCGTCTTTAGCCGATGAGTATCCTGCAAAAATCCTGTTGGAGGCAGAGAGGAGGTACGGGAATATGTTCGCGCAGTTGGGGATTGAGAAGCTGTCAATGTTGTAGGTCCTTTATCACACTTCTGTCATATATACTTATTGTTTCGTAGCTCTGGTTGGCACCGATCAAAACAAAGAAAGATGTGTCATTATACACTTTGTGGTTATAATGGAGCGGGGTGGATGGTGGTTACTCTGGAGATGGATGCAGGTGGTAACGATGGAGTGTTTCCTTATGGGCAGCAGCATTGGAATGTTTGGTTGGCGCAAGCAGGTGCACAGGGAAGACTCAGAGCCAAGTACTTTTTCGACGCTGGGGATCATGTTGAGGTGCGTCTTTTTTATTGCTCGGTTGCTTTTTTTATATTTTAAACATAACTGACACTTGGATCAGGTGAATTAGTTGGAAAACCCGATGTATACACTCATGTACGATACATTTAGGCAGGAGGTTCTCGCGATCAAAGATCTTTTGTTGTTTTAGATGTGGGCAGGTGTTCCATATCATAAGCTTTTTTATTGGATATGTTCTGCTCTTGATTGAGGAGATGTATGACACAGATCCTCGAACTCGGAATCGATGTGTCCTGCACTATCACCTCAAATCCTGACGAGTATATCTAGGAGGATTACCGACAAAGGTTACAACGAGTTCCCGCATGGGGGTAATGTTGTGAATTATTGGTGCAAAAGCTTTTTGATACTCGATATCTTCCTAGCTGATGGTATCGAAGGGTGGCTTGTCAACTTCAATATGGGCCTGTCTTCATACAAAGCTAACATCCAAAGACACAATACCAGGTCAATTTTGGTATTTCGAGAAGGGACTATGCGAGATACTTGGACAGGAATGGTGAGAATGTTCTTGGGTACGTCGTTGGGATTATTGGTTAGCTGAAGATTCTGATTTAATTGATCATACTCCGATTTCTCCGACAAGGTGTGTTTCGATAGTGTCATATTGAACACGATACTCTGTGAATGCTCTACGAGTGGTCGTTTTTGGTACTCGTTCGATAACTTCATCTTCTGCCATTATCTTCAAGCAAGTGAAAGCTGCAAACCCAGGGAAACTGATCATGCCCGGAATGAGCTGACAAGGGACTTCTTTAGGTCGTTGCGGATGTTAAAATAGAGAGGAACAGAGAGACGGGAGATGCAGTAACAAGGTAAGTCCTCTTTTTGCAGCCCACCAGCTCCTTGACTGATACGACTAGGACTTGTTGTATTCCAGGTACCTGTCGTTTCGGAGTTGTGCACAACATATGGCGGTGAATCGACGGCCGTGTGCCGGACGTTGAAACCAAGAGTATTTACTCCTACCTGGAGCCATGATGCTTTGCTTTCCCAGATATCCAATCTTAGCAGTGTTGGTAGGCTTTCTCTATTAATCACTATATGCCGATGATCACCATGGTGGGAGAGGACTTTGCGAGTGATGTTGAATGGTTGGGGTACTCGCTTCCGTAGCCAGTTGATATGACACCTGACTTTACAGGGTAATAGAGAGCTCTTTACTCCAAAGTAGGGTGTGCAGGGTGTATCTGATGCAATCCGGAAGGTGCGAATCTCCCCTCTGCTAGAATGATGAAGGATAGGATTATTGATGCTATGATGCAGGGCTGGAATATTATTCAACTCGTTCTTGCAGATAACCATCGTGTTTGAGTCACTGTTACAAGTAGGTAACTTAGTTGCTTTGAATGCAAGGTCCGAATGAATGTCGGGATACTCCAAGTAATTGGAGCATGGGGGAATTCGTGGATAGCTTGGATCACAACGAAATGTATATTTGTTTCCATTGCTATGACCTTGGCCCGAGTTGAGATTGCTAAAAGGACATCCTTGGTAAACACTTGTGTGCAAAGAATGTTTCCTACAATTCAAGTCGTTTGGTATTTGAGCTTGGTGAGATATGACAGGCATACTCTCGCATTGACAAGGGCCAGGGAGATCGTGAGACCCACTAACTTCGGAATTCGAACAAAGACAAGGCTGGCCTTGTATGTTGATAGCATGTGTGTTGGATGGATGCTGTTCCTTATCTCTTGGAATATCATGATGTACTCTCCCCCAATTCGAGTTGGAGACCAAGGTCTGAAAGGAGGTCTTCGACTTGGACGGATATGGATGTGGTATCGATTTGTGGACCGTTTGCATGTCTCTGGTTCCTACCAAGCTTATGTATCTGTATAATGTGATCCTTGCATTCCTGCAAATATGGATGTCCTGTGAACATGAACAATAGAACAGAAGTTGGTCGAAAGCGAGTGACCTTCTGAGCACCAATGTCTGCAACGTCTGCTGGGTCGACTGGCAATACCAGCAGTGCTAGAGGGTCTTGATAGACAGATGAATCACTAGGCAGAGGCTTGGTTTGAGAGGAAGGTTGCAAGTTGGGAAAATAGGTTTGCAAAACCGATTCAGACATGCCGCCAAAATTCCAGGTGAGTTTGGCAGAAAGAAGGTACTGAAGCAGTAAATGGAAAGGAATGGATAGATGGATTACCTCAACAAAATGTTCCTTATGATTCTGGTCGAGAGTGGGTCAAAATCCAGATATGCGAACACAAGGTGAGGAGTGGGGATGAGAATAAGTAAAGTCACTGGACAAGAGTGAGAGAATAAGAGGTTGTATGTCGGTGGGGAAATAGAATGAGTTCCTATGAGTGTTTGAGAGGAGAAGTGACTGGTATAGTTTTCGAAATAAATGGGCACAGTAAGTGAAGCAATTACTGAGGGAAGTAACCAGTAGGTGCAAAGCTGTTACCAGTAAAGCACCTAGCCTGTAACTAGGCAGACGTTGTGGGCTGTGGTTGAAGGCAATTGCTAAGTAAGACCTTCGGATTGGAGTCAGAGAACACTCAGTGTAACTGCGAGTTCCCGCAGCGAATGTAAGTTGAATTTAGTAGATTGATCAAGATTTCCCTCTACAAGGTGGTCCTAATGTGTCCACCAATGTTAAGAATCAGGGTAGATTGAGTAGTATACGAAGTAATGAATACTCGAGTAAAACCCGAGTTATGAGCGAGGATATCCGTAAGCCGAGTTCCAACCACCAAGAGGGATCCGAAAAGGGAGCTAACAAGTGCTAGGTGTAACCAATCGAAGATGCTTAGATCACACAGTTAAGTGGACATTGAAGAGTAATGAAATTATATTGTTTTCTTAGTAGTACAGAGAGTGTTTATATAGTAGAGACTTTGAGTAAGTAATCTTCTACAATGTTCTATGATATTCTGGTGTCTACAAGATGAATAGAGAAGATAAGAGAAAATACCAGTAAGCCGAGGTCAATACCGAGAAGGCTGGGAGTAAGCATGTGTTGACTCATACTTGAGCCGGAAGAGACCCCAATATCCATAACACGTGCACAATCATTAATAGAGCCGCCACAATTGTAGAACGGACGATAGGGGCACTCTGTTTCGCCATGCTTGGGAGTGACAGTGTCGTCGGTTTGGTGTTGTTCTGTATATTGTAAGTCGAGCTTTTCTCTGATAGCCTTCCCTGTTTACCTATTGTTGGAGATACGGGTTTTTCTTTGGTGGAGGCGAATCTTTCTTTGCTGACTTCTGGGGTGCATGTTGGATTTCTGACTTTAGCTATGTAGTCGTATCGGTGTGCATGCCCGTTGTTGCTACTTTGTCTCCCAGAGAGGCCAACATGAGGTAAGGTTCCTGCTGCACTTATGTCCTGCTCGTTTGACCGATTTCCAGAGCATCTCTCAGAATTGCCTTAATATCAGTCGGTATCGCTGCCCTCATAGGAAATACTATCATTGGTGTGATCATGGGCATGCCGTCCACTTGGTGGAAGAGGGTGACATTTGCATTGGTATGCTGGATCATATTGGATGGCCCATACTGTGTGGGCTAATCGTAGACCAGGTTTGCATGATTGCTAGTGCAGGCATCACAATCCGTGCACAATCGACATATGTTCAGAAACATTTATTCTTGGCCTGAATTGAATTTTTCAGTCTATTGGGGAATTTTTTTGTGACTCGTAATATCAGACCGCTGTACAAAATGGAAATGACGATGAAATGTTGGTAAAGACGGTCAAACAGCTGATAGAAAGCTATTCTGAGTGTTGTTCAATGGTGGTATACATCTCTGAGGCTGATCAGAGAGCTGTCTCAAGCTGCAGAAGGCTCCCAACATGTAGCAGAAATCAATGAGTAGCGCACAAGTAACGGATCAAGCTTGGTAATATCAATGACGACGGAAATGGTCTTAAGCCCAACTGCCACTCACAGAAACGCAGACAGGCACAGGTTCCGAACATACTGGTGCTTACAACATCTAAGTGCATAGCTAACCATTCGACATGTTCGGGGCATCTAGACCAAGCCTGAGCACTGTGAGATGAGATTTTGGCGAGACAGTTTTGTTCGCCTCGACAAAAGGATGGCACACAAAAAGTAACATTGCATTGTGCTGCTTGGGCCGATACAAACAGGTCCTCGGACATAGGAAGCATGGCTGGGGATGTTGGCTTGAAAGCGATTGTATCTGTTCAACTGGCACGCAAATAAGCACTAGCCTGGTGCATGGACTACCATGCAATCCACGAACTGGATATTGACAAGATACTACTGGTGGTATATGTCTGGCAGAGGATGGTTTGTTTCTTTAAACAAGCACCAGTATGTAGTATGGCCGTAATTGCCTCTGGTAGCAGACTGTCCTGAGCCATCTTCACATGTGTAGACAAAGATACAACGAGCAGCAGAGTTAGCCAGATGCCAGCCATACATCTGTGGCAAGGTAAACGATCCATCGATAGGCGGCAGTGGGAACGTGGCGCACTTTTCATCTTGTTTCTGAGGTGCGGTACATTGAAAAAGACTTTGAATTGGATACAGTTGGAGCATCACAGATAACGAGTGTTCATGAACTGAAGCTAGTGCGGGAGAATCGACCCACTGAACCTAGTTGTAAGCCTGTAGCCGCATCGGACCAGTCTTTAAACAAACTTGCTTAGACCAACAAACCATGCATGCGTTCACATAAGTATGTGCCGTAAATGTGCTTAGCTGTGGTTCCCGATCTCCCCGGCATCAACCCTGGACCTGTTGATGGATGGAACAGTCAGTTGATATCCTGTAGTGTTAGCGTGAGTGAGCAGCATCAGTTTTCCGGAGTCAAACATGGTTGGTCCTCATCAGATATTAACTTGCAGGAATGATGGGCTTTCCAGACGATTTGACGCCGAAGTAGATGTAGCTCGATTATACATTACACATAGATTGGGGTATAACACTAGGTTTGTACCCTTATTACTTAAATCTTGAGATGAACTCTCAGATTTTGTCTCATTATCACACTGAAATCGAATAGATATATAAGAATTCGTTTTATTCATAAAACTACTAGAATTATTCTGAGGGACATCAGATTTAGATTGCAATAATCCTTTGCACGCGATCATTTGCTAAAGACGTTCTCTTGGCAATGGCGACTTGGGTTGGGGTTACATCAAGCACACGCTTTGGAAGAAGAAAGATCTTGAACTAGATCCTCGTTCCGTTTTTTGGCCAAGTCCTTTTTAATTCAGATAAATATTGAACAAATGGCTTACCTTCTGTTGCGGCACTAGCAGAAATAAAAATTTGCATGTCATAACAATGTTTTGCTGCATGAGTATATGTTTTTCTAGTGTATTACAGATATTGTGGATCTAGGAACAAGGAAAAGACCTGTCACCTGGGAGAAGATGCTGTGCCGGTGCTCAGCGATCACTTTTGATGTCTGGGCTTGTATAGTATTAATAGGCGATTGTGATCATTTTATTTTTAGGTCAGGGTGCACGCTGATGGGAGCACTTGGAGTGCTTGTCAATGGTGGCTGCAGGGGGGGAGGGGGGGACATTCATGAACAAGGGTTTCGGCACATCGGGTGTGCTCATGGGATGCTTAAGTGTTGTTGATTTATCAGACAGTGACTGCAGGAACAGTGCATTGATGTATCATTGCTACGTATAATGTACAGTCCTTGACATATCAATACATTGGGTAGCTCTGCATGGCCTAAAGTTTGCTTCCAGAAGATGGTGGCAGTTGTGGGGGGAACTGGCAGCTTAAGTGTCGGTTACACATACAATGCCTCTCTTGTCTCAGAATAGAGATCGAGAGACCTTATCAGGTAGATTTTTTTCAAGTTCGCCAGGCACGACTGCTTCTGGTCCATTCGACTCAGGTTCTAACGCTTCGCTTCCGGTGCGTTACTAATATTATTGCTTATTTCAGACCGCAGCCTGGCTGCTGTTATGAGTTGATATCTGCTTAGGATCTTACTCACTACAGCTTTCATGTACTTAAAATAAAATGTCATTTTTGCCTCGTGTGCGCTACCGTGTATAAGACAGGCATATCATCTCCTCCTAACTGAAATACCGACTGTCCTTGGTCACCGCCAGGCTAGAGCTGCATATGATCGCAGTGCATTTCACTCCGAGAAAAGTAAAATTTCTGTGTAGTATTTGTTGGTGAGAAACGGCAACATGATTTTTAGGGTTTCCTGACCTGGTTTCTGGATGAAGGAAGTCAAAAGTTTCCGGAGATAATAAACTGTGTTCAATAGTAAAGTTTTCAGAATGCACTTCAGAACTCCAGAAATTTCCCCGAAATCTACTATTTCTGGCAAACTGAAGTGCGTTCTGAAAACTTTACTATTGGACACAGTTTATTATCTCCGGAAACTTTTGACTTCCTTCATCCAGAAACCAGGTCAGGAAACCCTAAAAATCACGTTGCCGTTTCTCACCAACAAATACTACACAGAATTTTTTTTTTTTCGGAGTGTTTGCAAGGTTCCTTCCTGACTCGGACATGCTTCCAGTCGGCACTTCAGCATGCATCATCGATCTTCTAATTACATTCATCAATCCTATGGATGGAACTGACACTAGATTCACGAAGATTTCCTGGATTGTCATAAGTGAATCCACGAGTAATTGAATTTTTACGAATTGCACCCAGGTCTGCACCATTCTTGCTCCCTTCCCACATCGTGCCCTCCTACTTTGTGGTGCACGTTCTTACTGATATTTCTCTTACATCTTACTCTTGGTCGTTGTCACCATGACCAAAACAGCCAAGCTGTCCTCAGACGCGTACTACATGTTGGGACGGGCGTTCGCCAAGGAGCCCATACTTTGGAACTTTTCCCAGTTCTCACATCTTTCGACCATCGACTTGGTGGAGAAAGTGGAGCATATTCATGGTTACATGGCATGTCTTTCCTGACTTGTTCTGACGATATTCGACTAACATATTTTCCCTGCTAGGTGACTTATGCTCGAGAGGCCGTTTCTCCGATTCCTCACGAGTTTCAAGTTTTCGTTGCTACACTTTCTTACAATGTGGGCTCGATTCCTGACAGTTACCGTCTGCCTAAATGGAAGGAATGGGCTATGACTCCTGGGCATGCAAAAAAGCTCATCGACACCGTAAGTTCCCGGTCGATCCATTGTTCTCTTACAGCATTTTTCTTACTATTGGATTTTAACAGCATGGCGAATCGATTCATATTCCTTACCACGAGATGACTCCTGACCCCCAAGAGTCTGATGACATTCCAGAGGAATCATCTGGTCTAACACCTCCGCTGAAGCGACGAAAGTCGTCCAAGACATTGCAAGAACCCAAAGCTGCAGTCACCATCGTTTCTAAACCTAAGATGCTCACAGGTGGTAAAAGAAGGTCCCAGGGCCGTGTTCAGGTTGGTGCTTGCACCTTCAATTTTCTCCATGCATACTGATTCCAAAATGATTCTTTCTTGTAGCCTGAGGATCCAGTGGACGATTTAGCAGGTCGAACCTCGCCTCCTCCTGTGGTTTTATCTGAGGATATTATTACCAAAACCATTGATGACCGCGAGATCACCCCCGTGACAACAGAAAACCTACTTCAACGTACTTCAACTGACCTCACTCTCGTGGGAGTACTTCAGGTTCCTCCTCCGGTGGTGAGTACCGCAGGTTCTCACAGTTCAGTGCTAGTTACTCAAAGACGTTCTCTAGTGCCGCTCGGGTTGCATCATCTGCGCCTCTAAGCAGATAAGCTGCAAACATGACAACAAGTTCCATACTTGCCCTGGCTGCATGAAGTCTGGGTACTGCTCTTGCTCACTCGACGCAGATGCACTTCGCGACGTCAAGGACCGTGTCTTTAAAGAAATCTACAGTTGCACGCCACGTGAGTGTTTCCTATATTTTACTTTCATTGGATCCTCACATACGCTATTCAGTTATACAGCTACACGAGCAGAGCTTCGAGGTCGCCAACAATCTCATTACCGGTCTGACCCTCATGCTACAACAGGCTCACAAGTCGCGCTCTGCTGCATTTGCCAATATCATGAATGCGTTGGCCCATATCGAGGAGAACCACAACACAGAAGCTGCCATGGAAGTCGGCAGGAAGTTTCCAGTCGCACGCTGACTCTATATAGAAATGGGACTCCTGGCCGGCAACAATTACGAGCAGGAGATTGAAAACACCGTCCAATCCAAAGCCGAGTCGTCGAAGGTGTTTACCGAGGCCCCGAGTTTCTCGCCAGTGGACTCTGTTGAAGAACCTGCTCCGTTGTCTCCTGCGGTAGACAATAAGTCTCTCTTCTTCGATTCACCGAAGACCGGGAAAGTGTTCGAGCTGGTGCCCAATAGTGATGATGTTATTGTGGTGTTGGATTCCCCCGACAAGTTAGAGAATATTCTCCACTCAGGGCCCTTCACTTCCTCGGTATGTTTGATTCCCATTCACTCGTACCGGGCGTGGTGTCACTGATGCTCTAATTTACTCAGTCATCCATGCTCGGGAAGCGCTGCTGCTCATAGGCTGGCTCATCGATCCAGGACCTGACAAACTTAAAGGAACCGCATATTCGAACAGCAAGAAGGGATGCGATCCCCCCTGTTCCAAGTTTCCTTCTTTTGTCCTTCCTGGCGGTGGTCATGGCATTTAACAGGATTTCGTTCGAGCTTTTCATAAAGTTTTATATACGTATCATCCTGGTGCCATTCGTTCCATAGACATGACTTAGTTACACAGCAGTGACAGTCCTCCATCTTTTCTTTGATCGTCTTGTAAATCCAACAAAAACGAATTCTGACGCCTTTACAAAAGGTTTGTATGTTGTTTCCTGGTGTGATTTTGTTAAGAAAATGCTGAAAATTCGAGCATGCAAGAACAAGATGAGGAGTGAAGATTGAAGCGAGGTAAGATTGATAAGAAAATATGTACATCGTTAGGGAATAGAATAAATTTCGGCAAGGGTTCGTGAGGAGAACTGAGCGGTCCGGTTTGCAAGATAAAGGAGTACAATAAGCGCGAAGCAATTACTATAGGGGAGCAGTCGGTAAGCACGAACCTATTACCGATATAGAAACTCTGCAAGCGCGAGGCAATTACCGGGCAGTGGTGAAGGCAAGCGCTAGGTGTAACCTTCAGATTGATATTGGAAATCGCTAGGCGTATCCAATGGTTTGCTCGGCAAGCGCTTGGCACAGCTGAGTGTTCACACAGTGTGAGGGGTACTGAAAGTGGTGAATTGGCTGGTTCCTAATACAATGGCATGTACGAGTTTATACACCCAAGAGTTCAAGGACTTGTTATTCTCCTAAGTAATAGTATATTCCAGTACCTGTAAGAAAGTTCACCTTTGGGTGTCCATTTTTTTTTACAAATTTCATTATAACTATAGGGGGATGCGTAGCCACCCAATCGAGATCTAATCCATCACTGAGATCCCAAGATTGCTGCATCCACTCGTCAGGTACAAGAATCTGTTTGCTGAGCGACCATTCATGGTCCCCTTCCCAGTAAACTGTCGAAACACGTCTTTGCCCTCAGCAATCGTAACTCCCAGTCTGGTATATCGAATATGTCTCGCAATGTCCTCAAGTGTATAGTTTCTCCTCAGGAGATATTTTTGATGAAAGATTGACTAGGACATGTGTAGATCTTACGAGCCATGATACGGTGTACTTGTGGCCCTGATGTATCTATTGTATTTTACCTACATTGTAATTTGTACATCTTTTGATGGTGTTTTAAAAGACCTGGAATTCTCGGTGTAAGATACGCTGATGTGAATGAGGACCTCCCTGGGTGCTGGAGAGAGGCCTCATTCTGCAAGTTCTTTGGAGAGAGGTGGTGGTATGAGTCAAGGGTGGATTGCTGATGTAATCTACTGCTAAACTCGGACTAAAGCTAAGTATGACTACTAAATCTGACTACTAACTACTACTATGAACTACTATGAACTACTACTATGTAAAGGAACACAATCTGAGCTCAGAACGGGGTACACCCCATCAACGCATCCGGCAGGGTGTAGGATACGTATCCTTGGTAGGGTATATGATATGTACAGTCGCCTCTGCCTTAACCCATAGCAGTCGGTGGACCCCCAAATCTATGGGTTATTGTAGAGTATGGGTTATAGGGAGGTCAGTATAAAGACATATTTTCAGCGATTTAACAAGACAAATGATCTATTTTAAGTATGTAGCTATCATCTAGAGGTATGTAAATGATTGGGAAGTGAAATAATCAGTAATAGTAGTCATTTCCATGGAATTAAACCCTTCTAGGCATGTCTGGCGACCAAAATTTGTGAGCAAATGGCTCATCAGTGTCCACAACATACCTCTGTAAGATAGAAGCAGCAACGAGAGCTTCTTTCCTTTTAATCCCACTTCCGAGTCCCTTCAATTTCTCCACCAACGACTTCTGCTGCGAGTTCAGGCACTTCATGCCACACTTTTAGTCAGATGCCTGATCCAGTAAGTCAAGAATTGTGACCTCCTTGACAAGGTTGGCTTCATTGTCCAACCAGCGCTCATCATCGTCACATACAGGCTGTTTCTTAGCAAGACGGGCAAGAATGTCATTTTTCCTGGTTTTTTCTTGCTCCTTGAGCTTTGCGAGGCCCTTTTTGAGCACATCGAGCGGCTTTTTCGACACTGAAAAGGTGCTTTCGGCAATTTCCGGCTGAGAGGCAGGCTCATATTGCGACACTTAACGGGTATAATGATTAATTTTGTGAATACTTAGCTATTAATTTTGCGGATACTTTTGTAAAATGCACTAAATCCAATGGAAATTTACAATGTTGGGCCAATTATGGGTTATGGACCCTTCCTAAATCTATGGGTTATGGAGTATTGGAGGGACACTATGTTTAAGCAGGGAACCAACTTGGTGGATGCCAAAATCTATGGGTTACAGTAGAGTATGGGTTATGCCAGGTATGGGTTAGGGCAGAGTCGACTGTATCCTCATAGGCTGATTCAAATGCTGATCGATCCACCAATATGGTGCCGCGGTTACTTACCGTCGTGCCGGCGGCAACTGTGGCAAGCCTGATCTACGTCGATCGGTGTCGCGTGTGTTCAAGGCTCCAGCTCGACTTCATTGTCTCGTGAACTGGTGAGTCTCTCTCTGCTTTAATTTTGTCGACTCATCTCTTCAGATGTCAATCCGATACTATTATTTGCGCTCCGGACTTCAAAAAAGGGACCTTTTTTTCGGCGATCCACAACAAACATACACTCGCTCGGCTTCCAAAGCTGATCCCTACCCGGCGAACGTACTTTTGGAGGCAGAGAGAAGATACGGGGCGATACTGGCGCAGAACGGTGTCAAAAATCTCTCTATCTTGTAAGTTGTCCCTTCTTTTTATTTTTATTGAGTACTTATTTTTGTAGTTGTGGATGGCACCAGTCGCGGAAGAATCCCCAATATCACTACACCCTTCAGGGATACAATGCAGCAGGATGGATGTCCTTCACGGTGGAGATGGAGGTGGGTAACCGGGGGAGGGAGTTTCCCTATGGGCAGCCTGAGTGGAATGATTGGTTGGCATGCGCCGGAGGAAATCCAGCTATGCTTCGAGCAAAGCATTTTTTTGACCCTGCGGATCATGTTGAGGTAAGTCTGTCTTAAATGTTCATCCGTATATGACTGATGACCCATTTAGGTGATTTAAATGGAAGTTTGACTGTACATATTTATGTTACCATACCTCTAGACTGGAATATCTTGGGAAGGGTTGGCTACTGGTGTGGTTATTGTAAGTTTATCAGCCCAAAACATTCAAGGGCAGCTTGATGACACTGAAAAACTGTCTCAGGCTATCGAGGCCGTTCACGCCGTCCTGTCCAGTACTCGGACCCGCCCCAAATCACCCTGCAGTGAAGATGGCCTAATTTTTGTCGGTGCTTGGCTTTATCGGTAACATCCATTTTGAATACAATGCCGTTCTGACTTTTCTTCTCTATAAAGGCGCAAACTGTCCGTATTCATGAGTCTTTCAGACATCGTAACCGGTGAGTATCTTTTTCTTTGCCGCTTCATCTCTAGCTTCAGAATGACAAATCCTTTCCCCAGGTCATTTCTGTGCCGTTAATTCCTCTTCATGCTGTTTATTGTGTAAGCCTTATTCTCTCTGTAAATCCTGCTGGATCATGGAGTCTAAGTGTTCGAGCATCGCCCGATATGTCAGCCAAGAATCCCATCAGTCAGATGCGCTCACCCCGCCTTTCTATAGAAGATGGAGACTGCAGTGTGGAAGTGGCTTGGGCATCAGGGCACGCTGTGGTTCAAGGGAACGAAAAAGCTGATGAGCTCGCCAAGGAGGCTATGGAACTGGGAGCAATGATTGCAGGGAACAGGTCAGATGCATCCTGGAGATCAAACTTCCATACCCTTGGACTTCAAAATTTCGTGTTCAATTTCTGACTTTATGCCTACCGGTATGGATGTTCCTTTGTCCTTGGTGTCACACCCGAATGGAAATCGACATAGACTCCACATGTTAAAAGAACCTTTTGGAACCAAGGGATATAGGAAAAGAAATTATGTGGGTCGAGTAGTATGGACTCAAAGGTACTGTGAAGAAATTGACCAGACAATAGCAAGCGTCGCTGCCATAGCAGGGAAAATGAAAACATTGCGCGTTTTGGAACCAAGAGGGTTTTGTTGGAATAATGACGGTCTTATGGTACGTGTCACAAGTAAATTGTACCAGTGCATTATGATCAAATTGAAGAAGTCTACAAGCCATCATTAGTGTGTATAAAGGTGTAGTAGATTAGCGAGATTAAGACGGTTATCTTCAAGTGTGAGACATCCATCCGTTACTGCAATGGGCAAAAAAAGCGGCCAGGAGGGATGGCGGAACCGTGTGAGACTCGACGTCAGCCTGGTTGTCTTGACAGAACTCTGAAGCGACAGGAAGTTTCCCTTTGTAATTTTTCTTGCTGCCGTTGGCAATGAACCGGAGCTTGTCTC
Source organism: Armillaria luteobubalina (assembly GCA_030435615.1). Lineage (NCBI taxonomy): Eukaryota > Fungi > Basidiomycota > Agaricomycetes > Agaricales > Physalacriaceae > Armillaria > Armillaria luteobubalina. The sequence continues at coordinate 429,803 of JAUEPU010000042.1, forward strand.
TGCTGTCATCCTCCTCACCAAAGTACTTCATGGACCTGGTCGACTGAGCCAGACTGTTTATTGCAGTCAATTTGATTTTGTCTTTCAGTATCATTTGTCCATCAAGACCATAGTTTCGTTTTTTGTCCTCTTAGTATTGTTCCAGTCCGTGGCCCTCAGAGCTTCGTCTTTCAGTATCGTTTATGTCCGTCTGCCCCAGAGTTTTGTTTATGTCCGTCAGGACCGGAGTTTCGTTTTTGTCCTCTCAGTATCATTTCTGTCTCGTCATCTTTGGATTGTCTCTCACCCAATCTCCCAAGCTTCATGTCGCTCAGTTTTTGGCAGGCACACCCCATGATTGGTAGAACTGCAGATGAAATGACATTGTAACTGTTGAAATAGGCTATAATTAATGTTTTTTCCGCTTTTTTGCCTTGCCTGGGACTGCTAGCGCCTCTTTGATCGGCTTGTCTTCCTCTGCCTTCTGAGCTGCCCTCTGCTCCGACAAAATATCCCTCAAGACAGGGGCGATGGAGATCTTCTTGCCTGGATTGGAGAATGCTGCACCTGTCTGCAAAAAAAGCTCGATATCTTGATTAGATAACCAACTGATAAATCTGGCCACCCTCTGGGCATATACTACCGCTTGGTATGCCCAGGGACATTTCTTGACTGAGACGAATGCATCGGCCTTCCCTTGTTTGATCAACCCCTTTTCACATTTGTCAGGCTTATTCTTTTTAATCGTAATCCCATAAGCCCGAGCATGCTCCGGTATATATGAGGCTGGGTCCATTATCATTAGCAAAAATGCCCTGAGGCTGCATTTATATCGGACTGGGAATCTCATTAGGTGGGACCAAGGGAGTATGTTCGGGAGCGCTTATGCTTGTCAGGATTCGTAGGGAGGGACAGCATCATCTGCACTAATCCCTTGTACACTCGTTCGGGAGCGTGGTCTAGGTTCATCGACCAGAGCCCTGCATGGCTGTCATATCGTCATGAGATCTCCGCTTGATGCATCATGTCCAGGGACCAAAAAGATGCTCCCCGCATGAAGCTGGCTTCTGGGGTATATACGGCATGTACAGCCCCAGGTGGTTGAAAGCTGTAGATGCTGCATTAACACACAAATTCGGAAATAGCGAGAGAAACCAGTAGAACTTACTAGATATCTCCTGGCAGCAGAACCAGGGTGAAACTGACACATAATTGTTCGTTGGTTTCTGTAGGAGGAGCGGGTTGGAGGGCCTGATCGAAATAAGTGTTGACCCATTGGCGTTCAAGAGGTCTCTTTGGAAACGTCACTGCCCATAGTTTGCTTCCATGTTCCCCGATGATGAGAGTCATCTTGCCATCTGCGTCGTGGTGCTCGTTGGTGTATGTTGTTGCGTGATGAAGAAGACCCCAGTTCATGTCACTCCACTGCTCTCGCGATAGTCCATGAGGCCAGTCATACTGCGATGAGGTGTTGTTCCATGCATCATATCCATCATCCATGAGACTGGACCCATCTTAGCACAAAGTCATGGATTAGATGTTCTAACTCACCCAAAAGGTGGAGGTGCTCCTCGATGCGTCATGGGGACATCGAGAATCTTTTCGCTTTGTCCGGGGTCGGCAAGGCCATCTATAAATTCCGAGTGTAGCATTTTCTTGAAAGGGAAGACGGGAGTTTTTATCTGGCGGACAGTGTCTGAATCTTGCATCAGTGACTGTAAAAGATGCGTCCAAGGTGAGGATATCGCATACCATGGACTTCAACCACTCTAGCAGGCTGTACATTCCAGTGTGTAGCCATATATTCCACCGTCAATTGCTCGACTACCTCTGGCGTACGAAATCCTTCTAATTTGACGCCCCGATGGTGAACCAAATGGTCCATAATGATGTCGTTGAGCTCAGCATCCGGCGGGAAAGGCGTGCGCATGAAGACGACATACTCGTTGGTATCCTCAAGGATGGGTGATTCCCGTGCATGCTTGCGGACTGCATTGGCTTGCTACTCATGCGTGTGAGCTCCTGTATGGCTAGAAAGATGACAGAAACTCACCTCCTGAAGTAGATTACCACCCTCTTGAGGCAAATGAGGAAGTATGACTTGTGCAGGGACCAGTGAACAGTCAGGTTGTCTAACATGATCCCAGGTAACGGTGGGAGCTTCAGGGTGAACGCCCAGTGCGCCAACCCCAAAGTCAGTTATATGACGAGACTGGGACTGAATAGGGGCGTCAACGTTGGTTTGAGTACCAGAATCACAGAGAATGCAGGAGGGAGCGGGAGGAGGAAGTTTGGGAGCCAACAATACTGGGTCAATGGGGGGAGAAGAGGGAACTGGTATCGGACCCACTTGGATGTGGCGGGAGGGAGTGGGATGAGGTCGGGGACCCAACAATATCGGGTCAATGGGGGGAGAAGGGGGGACTGGTACAGGGGAAGGACATGATTGAGAATGATCCATTCTAGAAGGGCCAGGAGTTGGTGTCTGTAATCTATGAATATGTGAGAATAGTGAGGGAGATACATAAGAAGAACACGCACTTTAGAGCCACTCTTCGTTGTTGCTTCTGCTCTGTGTTCCACAGGCATTTTGCAAAATGCTCCTCACTTTCGCCCTCACGTCTTTGACTGGCCTCGATCTCCCTCTTAGTCTTCTTCCTGGGTGCTGTGACTGAAGGGTACTTGGCTTTGATTTCTTCCTTGGTTGCACTAAAGTAAAAATCAGAAAAGCAGGCGATAAATGAATGGCCATAACACGTACTCTGGATGCCTTTGCTTGTACGCATTGGCCTGTACTCGGCGAGACTTGTGCAATCTATGTCTTGTTTTGCTGTCATCGCTAGCGTATTTCTTCTCTTGTTGAGGCGGTTGTGCTTCGTCGTCGTGTTGCATCTGGTTGGCGGGCAGGGGTGACTTCAGCGATATTTGTGATAGGGAACACTGTGGACACCTGTTGAGGGCTATAGCTTAGAAGGGAACACATCAATCTTACCAACAATGACAGTTCTGTTAGGTACTGACAGCCTATACTACAGGCTATTCTGTTCGCATCGATAACGAGTGAAGTTTATTAGATTAATTGGTAAATTACACTGAGTACACTAAAATAGACTAATAGTGGTTCGAAGTCAAGAGGGAAAAGTTTATGTAATGGATTGTCGCATGGCAATCTTTTCCGAGACAAAAGTCCGCCGGGCACAACCGATATAGTCGGTTGTGCCCGGTGGACTTTCATCCCTGAGAGTATCAAACATGGGTCAACATTACATAAGTCTTTCCTTTCTCTTTTCCATACCACGAGCGTCATGGCTAAGAGAGAAAGTAAAATAAAAGGTAAGCCCCCAATTCCATCTGTACCACTGTACCTGTTGTAGTTAGTAAAACACGAAATATAATTGTATACTTTGAATGAAACTCTGAGAGGAAAAATCACAACTAATTGAAATTACAGTTTCAAACGCGTCGCGGTAGGCTCGTGCACCAAGTCTAGCGTCGCGGAACAAACACATCAAACCCCTGATGGTATGTTTTCCGTGATCCCCCTATCTAACCCACGACTCATTTCTACTCCAGTCACTGTTTGTAGATCTAGAGGCCGGCGTTGACCATCAAGAAGTGCTCGAGTTGAGTGATGAAGAAATCGATGATTTTATCGAAGATGCAGATAATGAGGACGATACAAGCGATGCAGTCGACGCTCCCACTGCAGACCCTTCTGTGGTCACTCCTTTACCTGGCCAATCCAAGGTAGAAGAGCCTTGGACAGAATTGTTGGACAGGGCGAGAATGCGTGCTACTAGAGGTCCAACGGTCGGGGAGAGACATGACGATGTCTCAATTCATGATGTCCCCTCCGAATTCTGGGTCCTGACTGTCTTTGTGAGTACTCATTGTTCTGGCTTCCATTGTTTCGCTCATTTGGTGCTGAAGGCTGGCTGGGAGGACGTCGTCATCTTTCATATCGGTTGTTGTGCACGACCAGAACACAGGATCAAGGCGGCTTTCATGATGCTGCTCCTCGAGAAGCAAGTGTGGCTGGAGGCTGAAATGTCTGCCTTGTTGAAGGAGTGGCTAAAAGATATACCTGGAGTCCATATCCGTGATCAGCAACTGTTGATTCACTCCATTTCTCCTCAGGACGGGATTGGGACACCACTAACTACAAAGTCCTATAAACCGCTGGTCATTGGGTCCTGGGTCCAAATTCGATGAGGAAATCTTAAAGGTGACACAGGAATGGTCAGCAAGGTGTACCCTTGGGGATGCAAGGTTCTCCTAGTCCCTAGGCTTGACCCAAGTGCCTGAAACCAGAAGAACAGAAAACAATGAAGACTGGACAAGCTCGCCCCAAAACTGTTTGACCACGGAGCCGTACAGCTAGACGGCACAGAGAAGGTGAAAGTCGTCAAGAAAACAGAGGAACAGTATCTCTGGCATGGCTTCGTATACGAGCACGATCTCCTAGTTCGTCGCGTCAACTTTTCTCAAGTCGAATTGGCCCGCGAGATTCCAGACATCCTGGTGGGTCTTTTTTGCCAGTCATGCCATCCTCTAGTTCGGCGACACCGCAAACACCTTCCCAGAATTTCTGAGTGGTGTCTTGTTGTAGGTGACCTGGTCATGGATACCAGCAATGGGCGAGTAGGACTTGTCAGTAGTGTTGGGGACAAGAGACTGGAGATAGAATGCGAGGAAGGGTTGTTCCCTCTAGCATGGGCCCATTGCAGAAAAACCTTCGAAGTGGGACAATACATGGAGATGACGGATGAACTGATCGACCGATGGGCTGGATGGATAGATGCTATTGAGGATGGGCTTATTCATGTGGTATCTTGTCAGACCCGAACGAAGGACAAAGTAAAGGTTCGTGTCTTGCACGATTGATTTTTATGTACATCTGATTTACACTGACAGATGCACGAGGTCCATCCAAACATTTTGATGGCCAGCACACCTCCCTCGTCCCTACCCCCTGCTCCGAAAAAGGACCAAGAATTTATCCATCCCACCAAGAATATTTCCTGGAAGGGAAATCTCGTCACTATTACTCAACCCCATCATTGTTGGCGCAGCAAGACTGGTTATGTAGAGGACGTCAACGTGTCGAATAACAGTTATAACAGGCCAGGCTTGCGTGTGCTCGTCCATTTGGCTACTTACGATCCCAACACGCCTTACCCGGATGCCTGGTTTGACTACCTCAACGTTGTCGATGAGGAGACACATTTGCCTCTCAATGAGGCGTTGCCATTGGCTGATAACGACGACAACTTGTATCACAAATACGTTCCTGTTACTCACTTTCTTGAGGAGAGAGGTAGACGTGTACGTCCAGAGCCGGAGCCGCAATCAGAAGCCGATCCTGGCAACCGCACCCCCCTCCCCGACCCTTTCGAATGATGCTTATCGCCTGCTTGGGATCTGTCCGCCCCGGAACCGGGCTCTTCCATGGCTGCCTCATCACCGACATACTGGTGCACTGACCAGCGACTTCACGGTTATAAGTTTTGTGCAATATATCATGGACTCAAAATCTCCGCAGCAGCTTGTGCAAACAGTATCGATGGTGGTGGGTTGAAATGCATTAGGGACGATATGTTGGCACGTGAAGAATTGGATCCCGCTGCGGTCCTCCCTATCCATCCTACTTCCAGACACTATGACTTGTTCCTAGTAATCTCTGGGGAACATTGTGGCAAATGGGTGAGAGGCATCCAGTTCAAGAAAGGGACGTCTCAAGATTGCTCGGACCTGGAATGGACGGTCATGGTCATTATACCTAGAGCACTGTACCTACAGGACGATCTTACAGATGAAAGGCTGGTGCTACACAGTTCCTGTATGACCCTTGCCGACGAATCGGCGCAGGAACGGAAGCTAAACGATAGTTTGAAAAGGCTGCTATGGAAACCTGCTCGGGAGCATTAGTTTGGACTATGAATCATGTCGAACTTTTTATGGGTTGTATTATAAATTCACTGTACATCGATGATACCATATATTTAGATGCCTTAGACAATACGAATAAGACACATTAGACAATACGACCTTTCTAGATCTGAATATTGATCATGACACAAATTTAACAATACAAATTGTTGTGACGAGAGACTTAAACGAATCTCTGGGTGCAGATGGACACAAGCGATGTTGACGGACAAAACCGATACTCTTGGGCCCTCGGACAGAAACAAAATTGATAGACAGAAATGAAACTCTGGGTGCAGACGGACATAAACAATATTGAAGGACAAAAACGATACTTTTGGGCCTACGGACAGAAACGATACAGACAGACAGAATCGAAACTCTGGATGCAGACGGACATAAACGATATTGAAGGACAAAAACGAAACTCTTGGGCCCTCGGACAGAAATGATATCGACAGACAGAATCGAAACTCTGGGTGCAGACCATAAAGTCCTAAGTTAAGTGTTTGAACTTCAACTTGCTGATCAGGCCCTCCGACTGAGTAAGGGCATATGTTGACTTATACTCCGAAGTAACGGGTGCTTGGTGAACAAGGTTGTTGTTCCAGGACATTGCAGAAACGATGGCATCATCGTGCCACGTCTCGTTTCTTTTTGTTGTCTTTTCTTCTTCTTCTACTTTGTCTATTTTGCCATACATATATATCTTGGCTGCAAGCAGCACCTTTCTTTACCCTCTCAAACGTTGCTCACAGCCATTTACATCGCGCGATGACGAATTTTTGCCCACCCGCCTCCCTTCTAGACTATCTTCTTAACAACTCTTTTGCTACTTATTGTACCTTCCGTAGTTGGCTTGGGTTGTCCTTTTACAGGCTCCCGAGAACTCGGTATCTCTCAATGCCATTCCCATTGTTCCCAAACCTCACCTCTATCAATTTCCTTTCCTCTCCGTTTCGGAGTTTTGAGCTATGATCAATATCCATAACAGATTTCCATAAAAAAAGATTGACCGCGTCTCGATAATTTGATCAGATTAAAATGAGTCCGGCAAAATCCTAGGTCAACAGGGTCAGGAATATCAAGTCCCACAGCAGTAACATGGACAAATTACAAGTCCCGCACACGTAAAAAGCTTGCCTCAGAATCTGCGAAGCGGATGCATATGGTTAGAAACGATGACATATTGCTGCTTTTCTGTGAAATATTTGCAGTATTTCCTGGCTATCAAGTGTTCCCCCATTCTCACGGGACGTTCTGACTGTCAGGGTTTTGTATTCTAGCTATAGTTCGATGAATATCATCGATAGAAGGTTCTCCGCTAATGTTCCGAACTGACAGCCTACTGGTACTTGTTTTCTAGTTATTCTTTGGGAGTTTCCATGCCCTTTCAGCTTTGAATTGCCGATGTTGATGCCAGTTGCCTCGTGTGTTCGAGTCCCTCTCCTTTTCTATAGTCATCCAAGACGCAGATTGATTCATAATACCCATCTTCCGTTCTTTATATGTGCTTCGTCAAATATTATGGACAGTAAGTCGGGAGCCAACGAATGCATGGGAGTTCGTGTATCGATTAGAGACGGTAGGAATAGACAATCGATCTCTCAGGTTTAACACTGCCGATGCGTCGACATAACCGTTGAAATAGCCATCATACGTGACTACTGCCTAGTTCGACATCGGCAACATGCGGAAGGTAAGTGTTGTCCATGGCTGTTATACATCATTGCATCTGCTTTATGGGCCGTCAATGTCAGTTCCACTACTACCTGTATTCTGTGAATACTCGGCCCAAATTACGTCAGCAAGGCCATCTCCATTGGCCGAGCTACAGCGACCTCAGTGCAAAATTTGAATCGACTTGAATGATGGCCGATTGGGATGTTTGTCTCCTTCAACGAAGAGGAAAAAAGTGCCTTTATATATGCGGATACATGTGGTGAAGAACAGTATTTGCAGAAACAAAAGACGTAAACAAACCCAAAAAGAGTACGACAAAAATAAAATAAAATCAATAAATCCCAAATCTAGCCGTCCATCCAGCTGGGTCTTCACCGACTTCAGAGGACGGTATAATTGATCCTTATTCTAGTTATTGCTAGCCTCCTTTTTGCCATGAAATTCATCCATATGTCGGTCGCTTCCACTGCCAGCATAGTGGATCGTTGTGAAAGTCCAACGACGGTCAGTACGCTGATGAGCCTCCAGGCTCTGTACGCTCAGAATTCGCGGATATCTACAGCCCTCAGAATTCGCATATTATGCTATTATACTCCTACCACCTCCAGAAGAAACTCCGAATTTAATCTCTAGTTCATGCAGCGATATCGCCGTGCTCCACCGGTTATACAGCGATTACTCTTTGTCTATTCAGACCAGTTTCGAAGGCTACAACTCGAATATCCTTCCAGAAACCGGAGTACACCGGTTATGACTCCCACTACTCTTTTATATCCTTTTTCAACTGGTTTTGCACAATATCTTCGTGCCCCATCACACCCTGGCATGCCTGATTGACAATCAACCAAATATAGCATTCCTACATCACCAGGAATCGTCATTTGCTGCGCTTTCATTGATCCTTCAATTAAATTGATGTCATTGATTGATACTCCTCCTTCCAAGTTATTTAAAGTGCATGGGCACTTCAGACCGGTTTTACTAAGGCTGTTATCATGCCAAGACCTCAAAGTAATCGACAGTAGCTGCGCACACCTCAGCAGACGAGCTGCGCATTAAAAACCCGCAGTTAAACAGCACCTCATGGTCCTCACAGCAGTCACAGCACCCATATGGTTTCCCCTCAAAAACCCGGCATTAAACACAATGCCGTGGCTTCAGATGACTAGTTTCCACATGCCTGCTATTAGTTTTACTCAGCTATGGAGTTACAGCCTTACCAATGCTTAGATATGTTTTCTATTTATAATTTCGGACTTTTAGTATATATACTCTGTAGAAACTTAGTTACAGAGGGGGGATTGCTTCGAATTACCGGCTATACGCTCTATTGACGAGTTTATACACTACCAGTCGATCCCAGTCACCCACAGTTATGCCCTATCGCTTGCTTTACTCTTAATCGTTATTGGATTGCATTATTACTGCCCAATAGACGCATTATTGCTCCAACTACTTGCTTTTGTCTCTAAATCACTTCCACATCGTCACCGGCTTTATTGCTTCGGTTTCGGTTTCGATTTCGGTTTTATATTGCCGACATTGTCATCTCCCATCCCGGTTTAGGATCGTATTGCCTCTTTGAAGGCCCATCTCCACCCCACTCTCCATAGGATTCCCCCCATCACCGTTATTGCTTTTCCAAAGCTCTGCACACTTGTTGCCATAGCTCCGGTTTTATAGACCTAGAACCCGAGATTCCCACCGGTTTTAATTCGTTTTTGTACGTTTATTACCACCATTTCTGCTCACTTTATTAGGTACACTTCTAGACATCTTGTCTATACTCTTGTCGCATTTTATAGGATTTTGCACCATTTTTGTTGGACGTCGCACCGGCTTTAGACCTATTGCCATCGTTTATACCCATTCCACACTCTCTGGACCGATTTTAGGACCTTCACCACTCGCTATAGCCCTTCTACACCGGTTTAGACCGGTTTTAGGACCATTTACCACATTTTATCGGTTTTACATTATTTTCTTGGACGTTGCCCCGGTTTTAGGACCATAGCCGGTTGCCTATAGCCAGTGCACGTTTACTAGACGAATTCCATGTCTTTTCGGACGGTTTATTAGTGTCCAGGTCACACTAGATCCCGTTCTATCTCATTAGTTGAGATCCCCCTCGGCTTACAGCCTGAGCCTCTTAGTACTCGACTGCTGAAGGGTACTACTTCCAGACTGTATAGTCGAAGTGTATACCTGCATCTAGAGGAATTGACTGCACGGAGGTGCACCGAACCACTCGCACAAACACATAGCCTTGACTACTGTGACTGCAAGCATCTTTCCTTAGCTCTCTCGGAGTTTTGGGTGTTGCCATTGCCACGGAAGTCTAGGTTCAACACCGATGGGAGAACGGTATAAGGGCGAGGAGTATAGGGTTTGTAGATGGTTCCATAGGAGTTCCCTTGATGAGTACGTCGATGTCATACAGACACGCTCGAAGCATCTGTTCTTTCAGAAGAACAGCCACATGACCAGAACTCGCAAGAGGTTCACCACGCTCGAAATCAAGCAGAACTCTCGTCCACAGCCTGCCCGAATTCCGCACCAATAACCTCCAACGGCCACAGACGTGCAACAGGATCCATGGCATCCATCCAACACTGCTGTATGACTGCAACCCAATACCCATGCATCGTTGAAAAATCACCTCCAAAACATCATTGCTGACCCACCGCATTGGATGGACAATGCTCTGAGCATCCTCAATGTGACCTTCAGCGAGCTTCAGCTGCACCTCAAGATATCCTGCTACGGCGCGAGCGTAAGTCAACCCCCTAGACCGTAGACGAACGTCATCCTGTGCGTTGTGCTGGACTACCACCTGTAAATCCCCCTCAATTAGATGGACGATGCTACGGGATTCCTCAACGTGTCCTTCAACAAACTCCAGCTGCTCTTCGACACATGATACAATGTCACGGGCACGGACCAACTTCTGAGACAGCTGATATATATCATCCCATCCGTGCTCAATGATGGCCTCGAAGTAACCGCGATCGGTGTCGGAAGGCGGATAGTTCATCTTTAATAGCCTCACAGTCGCGGACGAACGGGGCAAGTACATCTGAGCAAAAAGCAGCTTGCCGAATATAACCTCAAGCGACTTCTCGCCTATGCCTGACGTATTGAAACACCGTCCTTCCTGGTCCACGATAAACGAATGCGTTGCACGACGAAGAAGATGTGGTAAGAAGAGCGAACATAAATGAACGAGGGAGAGGATCAGGAGAGGAGCACAGACGATAAGAAAGCAAGACAGACAACAGTCAGGAAGGACTTACCATGAAAGACAAAGCAACGAGCGAGTAGCTTGCTACATTTTTTTTATTCTTTCATTTCAAAGGTGTCACTCATATATATTGACCTCCATCGTCGGATGGCTGTACTAACACCAAACGGATACATACATCAATCCGACTTAAATAAAAATAAAAATAAAAATAAAGTGAAAATGAAGGAAAGGAAAACAGAATGTCTGCGCATACGAGCACATGTCTGATGGCCTAAAATGGGTTCTTATGTTTCAATCTCGGCTTCAAGCCTCAAATTCAGACATTTATTTCAGCTGTTCTAAACGACAAAAGTATTTCTGTTAATATGTGTAAACATGCTACAGTATAACGACAGGTTTGCTGGCACAAAAATTTTCGAGGCTCCGCTTTCCACTGTACGATCGCATGCAAATAGACAGAATAAAAAATGAAAATAAGTATAGAGAACAGAAAATAAGAAGAAAAACCCGAAAAGAAGGGTGTTCAACAGAGAGGGTAAGTTGGGAACCTGTGTACTCAGTACTCAGTGCTGATCGAAAGCCTGGAAATAATTCGCACAATGCTGGTACACGGCCATCTGATCATGCAGGTCATCACAATGATCAGCAACAGATCTTCGGCATTTACTGTTCAGATGTTCACTACAGAGCGTCGGAGACACCTGGCCCTGCCGACTGACATCAAAACAGCGGTAGTATAGGGCTACATATTGTTGATAATATCCAGTATAAATAAATAAATAAATAAACCCAGTCATCAATGCATACAACGACATATGTCGCAATCAAATATTATCTATGTTCACCGTTTCATCAGACATTTTTAGGATGCTACTAGATTGTGAGTCTATGTAAAAACCAAGTATACCTCGCAGAGTCTGGTAATGACATTCTGTTCTCGAGGCACGTTTAACGCTAACCGTGTAATGTTCGTGATAACTGCGGATTACCACATCAGAGTTCAAACCGAGCAAACGGTCCTGGAACGCTCCAAACAACATCAACCCAGTCTCGAAGTGATGCTCTCGTGCCAACACCTGGTTACATCGTTGGTATTCTGGCCACCTCCATCGGTACCAGCAGATATGTCGGAAAATAGACATAACACGGATTTGTCTATATATACAACAACAACCGTCATCGCACTGGCTTCTACTGCATAAAAGCGATGTGACAGTGTTGTCCTCGAGACCTTCGATCCACCCATCATCATCTGATGTACGTATGCTGCCACATCACGACCGCTCTGTCTTCATGGAAAGTGCCTGATCTGATGGCAGAAGATCGAGCTTACCAGTGCTTGCAACAGAAAACGGCAAGCGCTAGATTCATGAGGTCAGCAGATAGAAAAGTTGAGCTCATGCCAGACTTGTTATGCCAAAACGGAACGTCCAATGCACCGTCAAACTTGCATCTACCTCTGAATTGCTGGATGTCCACTCGACAACAAGGACATAACATATTGCACGATAGCAGGCAGCGAGCGTCAAGATTAGACAATGAAATGAACGACATAGCAACGAATGAATGACAGCATGCTAAAGTTTGCAGGTATACATATATCGAGCGACACTGGACGGATCAAAACTAATGTGCAACCATAGATGTTCCAGCACATATCAAACGCACCTTAGGGTTCACCGATGCCTGGACCCAACGACAAGGTCCAGAACCCTAGCAAAAGGATCAAGCTTCACAGTAGGTATACATCCGATCGTTACAATAGATCTGCACGAAATGAATGTCGCAACAGGCTCGCTTGTTTCCAGCACGTATTCTCTGGGTAATAGGACCTCCTCAATTTCAATGACACGTGGGTGGACGAAGGGGTGGTTCGATAGCAGCAAAGTAACTCAGGCACGAATAATTATAAATTGTAGCCGACATGTGAGAGTTATTAAAATTTTTTAAAAATTTTAAAATACTAGAACTCGGATGCACGAAGCATCGTGGCTATGGGGTACCCAACCAATTTCGGCATAGACGATATTGGTTTGGATTAGCGAATGCAAGCATCGCATGCATATTACCAGACAAAATCAGGTGAGCAAGGGGTGACTCATCGTTCCCGAAATCAAATATCAGCTTGTAAGTATGATAAACAATGTTTCCTGGCATAAAACAGAACTCTCCATGGTGTACTTGGGAGGGCTGTATTTTCAACGGGATAAAATACCATCTTGTAAGTGCAAGAAGTGGTGTTCCATGGCATAAATTGAACTCGACGATAGCCCATGTCGACCGGGCCCGACTTAGACTTGTCACCGCTCGACTGGTCGACCTCCTCACAACCAGACAAAGGGTAACTGTATGACATCCCGGATGCTCGTGATCGTGAAGGTGTAGAAACTGGCAGAACTTCAGCAATTGAATATGACATGCTGCCAGATTCTTCATGTATACCAGCAAATCGCATCCTACGACGAGCACTGTCACCCGACGAAGCGTCGATGACAATTGACGTGACAGTCGTACCAGACATCCGGGGCTTGCTGCTCCTGTGATTTAGGTCAATTAACACCCTGTTTGTTGGCAAGTCCTCAAAGGAGCCTGATGATGGCTTGATTGATGCAGCATGAGTATCGTCTGGAAGGTGGAAGATATTATCACTGTGGGAGCTGTTTGACAAAGGTTGATCAGATACCCCCCATAGGCACGACAAAATGCCCCATCAAGATTATATCCATTGCCATGCTCCTGTATGTAACAGGTCGTCCTCGATGATAAGTAAGGCAAGACCGAAGATGAAACACTGTCGTTGTCAAGAGTTGGCTGAACTCCGGAGGCAGCCTTAACATCATGATCCTCCCTCTCTCACGGAGCGTCACAAGGCCGACAGATAGCACTCGATTGCCAGTGTCGACAACGATCCGAGAATCCATGAAAGTTGGGAACAAGGGATGTCAATCCGCTTCCTGGAGTTGTCGGCAGCTGGTGTGGGCTCAGAGTCGGAAAAACATTGTCATGCGAAACGTGGGTAGGTAAAGGATAAACTTCATGGTTAAAGATCAGGGGAGGCAATCTGCGATCATGATTAATAAATGAATCATGAAGCCTGGCAGTCCGACAGCCGCCTTCCACTACGTCTGACACAGACACAGGAGGGCCAGAATAGCAACCATTGCGCCGTTGGTTTCCTGCTGACATATCTTCATCTGAAGCGATAGCCGGGGGCACGGCAGCGAGAGGAGAAGTCGAACTATCATGAAACATCCATGGTAACGACTCATCGCCAACGTGCACATAATGCTGCAGTGGCTTAGGACAATAGTAAAGATGACGACGCGTGTTATCAGTGTCTGAGGCCTGCAACCAAGGGTAAGAGCGGGGAGGACGCAGAGAGCTGTCAGAAGGCTCGGCATACAAGCTCGACGATGCACCATGCCGTTCGTCGCCAGCAGGAGGCGGGCTCCACTGTCGGCTGTCATCACAGTAGACAGCCAAGAGCAAAGCACGATCTAAGGTTCCAAAGGATCCACTTGAGCCAAACGACAAGGACCGGTCAACAACGTGGCATCTGCTCCCAAACGTTGTCCCAGACAGGGCACCTTTGTGAGTCCTTCTCCCAGAAGAGAGAGGATAAGGCTCAAAGGATGGAGACCTTGTTCGACGACTGATGGACGTAAAATAAAGCTCATGCTGGTATAAAGGGAAGATTGTTCGAACTATACTGAAGTGAAGATGACTAGGTGTCATGAGATAAATAAGAAGGAGTATTCACCAAGCCCTGACACGCCTCACAGGTTCCTCCGAAGCAACCTTGTGTTTACTTCCAGCGCAGGTACACCAGTGTCTGATTGTCAACGTCGATTAGCGTATCATGGCACAAGAGCAGGCATACTCACTGGTCAGTTCGCACATCCACGCCACCTAACAATTTGACCGCCAGCTGCTGAGTACTCCTCTCATTGACCAATTTGACTTGACATGCCAAACATCGATGACGTCTATGGAATGTCTGTGAAGGATGAAAAATGCCGTAAACAAATAGAACAAAAGAAGAAGAAAAAGGGAAGAAACAAAAAAGAAAAAAGGAGAATAAAAGATCATCGAGCATGAGCATCCATTGTCAGAGACTTCACGAAGAGAGCGTTGTTGAACCTAGACTTCCATGGCAATGGCAACACCCAAAACTCCGAGAGAGCTAAGGAAAGATGCTTGCAGTCACAGTAGTCAAGGCTATGTGTTTGTGCGAGTGGTTCGGTGCACCTCCGTGCAGTCAATTCCTCTAGATGCAGGTATACACTTCGACTATACAGTCTGGAAGTAGTACCCTTCAGCAGTCGAGTACTAAGAGGCTCAGGCTGTAAGCCGAGGGGGATCTCAACTAATGAGATAGAACGGGATCTAGTGTGACCTGGACACTAATAAACCGTCCGAAAAGACATGGAATTCGTCTAGTAAACGTGCACTGGCTATAGGCAACCGGCTATGGTCCTAAAACCGGGGCAACGTCCAAGAAAATAATGTAAAACCGATAAAATGTGGTAAATGGTCCTAAAACCGGTCTAAACCGGTGTAGAAGGGCTATAGCGAGTGGTGAAGGTCCTAAAATCGGTCCAGAGAGTGTGGAATGGGTATAAACGATGGCAATAGGTCTAAAGCCGGTGCGACGTCCAACAAAAATGGTGCAAAATCCTATAAAATGCGACAAGAGTATAGACAAGATGTCTAGAAGTGTACCTAATAAAGTGAGCAGAAATGGTGGTAATAAACGTACAAAAACGAATTAAAACCGGTGGGAATCTCGGGTTCTAGGTCTATAAAACCGGAGCTATGGCAACAAGTGTGCAGAGCTTTGGAAAAGCAATAACGGTGATGGGGGGAATCCTATGGAGAGTGGGGTGGAGATGGGCCTTCAAAGAGGCAATACGATCCTAAACCGGGATGGGAGATGACAATGTCGGCAATATAAAACCGAAATCGAAACCGAAACCGAAGCAATAAAGCCGGTGACGATGTGGAAGTGATTTAGAGACAAAAGCAAGTAGTTGGAGCAATAATGCGTCTATTGGGCAGTAATAATGCAATCCAATAACGATTAAGAGTAAAGCAAGCGATAGGGCATAACTGTGGGTGACTGGGATCGACTGGTAGTGTATAAACTCGTCAATAGAGCGTATAGCCGGTAATTCGAAGCAATCCCCCCTCTGTAACTAAGTTTCTACAGAGTATATATACTAAAAGTCCGAAATTATAAATAGAAAACATATCTAAGCATTGGTAAGGCTGTAACTCCATAGCTGAGTAAAACTAATAGCAGGCATGTGGAAACTAGTCATCTGAAGCCACGGCATTGTGTTTAATGCCGGGTTTTTGAGGGGAAACCATATGGGTGCTGTGACTGCTGTGAGGACCATGAGGTGCTGTTTAACTGCGGGTTTTTAATGCGCAGCTCGTCTGCTGAGGTGTGCGCAGCTACTGTCGATTACTTTGAGGTCTTGGCATGATAACAGCCTTAGTAAAACCGGTCTGAAGTGCCCATGCACTTTAAATAACTTGGAAGGAGGAGTATCAATCAATGACATCAATTTAATTGAAGGATCAATGAAAGCGCAGCAAATGACGATTCCTGGTGATGTAGGAATGCTATATTTGGTTGATTGTCAATCAGGCATGCCAGGGTGTGATGGGGCACGAAGATATTGTGCAAAACCAGTTGAAAAAGGATATAAAAGAGTAGTGGGAGTCATAACCGGTGTACTCCGGTTTCTGGAAGGATATTCGAGTTGTAGCCTTCGAAACTGGTCTGAATAGACAAAGAGTAATCGCTGTATAACCGGTGGAGCACGGCGATATCGCTGCATGAACTAGAGATTAAATTCGGAGTTTCTTCTGGAGGTGGTAGGAGTATAATAGCATAATATGCGAATTCTGAGGGCTGTAGATATCCGCGAATTCTGAGCGTACAGAGCCTGGAGGCTCATCATCAGAGAAGTACCTAGGCAGTTGAGCGATCTCCGATTCATGGAACGCATGCTTATTGCTCAAGTCAGACACACATGCACTTTTGTGCATATAAAAAATGGCATGAGAAAAATGAAGGCTAACGTCATTGCATTCGAAAACCCCATGCCACTTGTGTATGACCATTTGCCACCACCGAGGAAAGACATGGACGAGGTGCTGGCCATAATGTTCACTGGACCCAACAGGCCGACTAAAGACGAATTCAAACGAGCACCAGTGCTGGTGCGAAGGAACAAAGTGATTGAAGCGCTGGAGTGGTTGAAAATGAATCACAGCGACTACTATGATATAGAGATATCACAAGAAAATATGGACCAGTATCCAGAAGACATGCCATTCGTGGGCATAGAATACAAAGCGTCCGTCACAAATAAAACACTGGAAGGCTTGAGCATGCACGACAACGAAGAAGAAGATGGCATGGAAGAAGGCAAGTGTCCGTTCGTAGTCCATGGCTTAATGGGTGAAAAGCTTCAATCTATGACCACATCCGAGCTAAAAGGGATGGGAATGATGTATTTGAACAACAACGGTAAGGTGTTAGCTGTAGGATAAGAGGATAAACCGCAATCGATTTGGAATAACATCCAGCTGTATCCCAAGATGTTCCCTTGGCTGTTTCCATATGGGAGAGGAGGTATCGGATCTACCAGAATGTCAGATGACCAGCACAAGTCTTTATTGATGATGTATCACGATAAACGTTTTCAAAAAGATCCTACGTTCGCTTTCGTGGCTTTCAGTCATGCTCAGATCAAGGCATCAACGACAGGTACTTTCCTGTTAGCAGAGAAATACAAGTTTGAAGAGGTGACTAACCAGATACTGTCCATGGAACCAGACGTTCTGAAATCTATGGCTAAGAGGATGGTAGAGGGTGAACGTATCAAGCCTGCAACAGATGCGGAGAAGACGTGTTTGAGGATCATAGACGATCTGGACAGCGTGTCTGCCAAGGTTCAGGGATTGGCCACAACAAAAAAACATATGAATAACAAGATATGGTCGTTGATAGCAGCCAAAGGATCACCTTTGTGGTATATAACGATATCTCCGCTGGATACAGCTCATCCGTTATGCATCTACTATGCAGGGAACGATAAGACTTTTCATCACATCAATTTGCTTACACCCAGTGACAGTCAGCAAGCCATCATCAATAACCCAGCAGGCGTGGCACAGTTTTTTAATTTCATGTGTAAGTTATTCATAGAAGAGGTCCTTGGATGCTCGGCTTCGAACCGTCAGAAAGGATTATACGGAGATACCAATGCTTATTATGGTACGGTTGAGCAGCAAGGTAGATTGACATTGCATCTTCACATGTTGATATGGATAAAGGGGGTAATGAGCCCTCAGGATGTCCGTGATAACATACTGGACCCGAAATCCAATTTCCAAAAGAGGATGGTCGAGTGGTTGGAAGGTTGTCATATGGGGGAACTGTTTAATGGCTCACAGTCTGAAGTACAAGCCCAGGTGGAGAATAAAAAAACGAAGCCAGGATATGTCGACCCTACAAAAATACTGCCTGTTGCACCACCGAATGAATGCACGGTACAGTCGGCACACAAAAACTGTCCAACGTGTAATGACACGCAGACATGGCATCAGACGTATCAGGAAATGGTGGACGATCTAATAGTTAGATCCAATGTCCACAACTGTGAAAAATACATCAACAAGGACGGATCAACAAACAAAAATAAAACTTATATGGGGTGCAAAGAGAACAAGTACAACAAGTGCAAGGCTCAATTCCCTAGACCGACGTTTACAGAGACGCAGGTCGATCCTGAGTCTGGTGCTGTCCGATTGAAGAAAGGAGAACCTTGGATAAACACGTTTACTGCAGCATTGACCTATGTCATGCGATGCAACACTGATGTCACCAATTTATCGTCAGGTATGGCGATCAAGGCAGTCGTATTGTATGTTTCAAACTACATAACCAAGACACCGTTGAAGACACGCATGATTTTCGAGGTCATCAGGGATATGTTCGACAAAAGTACTGAGATGTTGGCAAGTCCTATATCTAACCAGGAGAAAGCCCGAAGACTGATAGGATGGATAGTCAATCTACTTGCAGTGAAGCTTGAAATGGGGGCTCTGATGCTGGCAATGTACCTTATGGGGCATCCAGATCACTATACAGATCATAAATTCAAAAGCTTGTACTGGAGAAGCTATGTGATAGAAGCCAAACAGCCTTGGCTCAAAGACAACGAAAAAGAAATGGGACATAAGGTACCATTAATGCGTCATAAGGGCAGAGTTGTGGGCATATCACCTGTAATCGACTACATGTACAGACCAGTCGAACTGCAGCATATGAACGTGTATGAATGGGTGACTGCCATGCGACGCGTCAGAATACTGAAATCTAACAGAAAGTTCGACAGCGAAGAGGAAACAGACGATCCCGACACCATCGAAGACAGTCGAGCTATGCCAAAGAGTGGTCTGTTGTTCACGAGCAGACATCCGCTCGAAGACACACATTATTTAGCGGTCGAGAAGGTCGACGAATTCACTCTTCCCAACCTTGTCGGTGAAACGCTTCCTCGAAAAGACAAAGGAGACAGAGAAGATTATTGTACCACGATGCTGACACTGTTCCAACCATGGAGGACGGGTTTGGACCTTAAATGATGAGAGGAAAGTTGGGAAGAGGCTTTTCAAAGACACCAGTTCACGGAAAAGCAAATTCAGCTCATGCGGAACTTCAACCTGAAGTATGAATGCCTAGACAAGCGCAACAACTATCATGCTCAGCTTCGAAGTGGCGCAATCACAGTACCCAGCTGGGACGAGGCAGCGGCAGCGAACGTGGATTTTCTCAGATTGGACTATTCGCCAACAACGACCGACGGAATCGAAGAATGTGCCAAACAGTCAGCCTTCCTTGATGAGCGAGGGTTGTTCATTGACATGACGCAAGCAAGTAAGATGGCCGACATACGGTGGGTATTGGATTTGGCAGGTTGGACTACAGAACGGCCAATCAACCGTCCCTCTGTTATGGATCCTATAACCACAGTCAGAGGACGAGGTGAATGGAATGCCATAATCAAGAGGAAGCGACAGGAGATGATCGATGACAGGTTGCGAAACATTACCTCCACGAAAGACAAGCAGAAGGGCAACAACAATCCGGAGTCCGATAAAGTACAGATCGTGGACAAGAACTGGTTGGAACGATGCTTCCACGATAAAAAGTACAAAGCTTCATTGGACGAGGTGGCAGTGTTGTTCTCATTGAACAAAGAGCAAGCACATGCATTCAGGCTCGTAGCGAATCACTCAACAAGTCCATACAATGATCAGCTGAAGATGTACATCGCCGGCATGGGTGGTACCGGTAAATCGCAGGTATTGAAAGCACTTATAAAATTCTTCGAAATGCAAAAGGAAGAGCACAGGATAATTATAGTGGCACCCACCGGTTCAGCAGCAGCTTTGTTGGGAGGGTCAACCTATCATTCGGTGTTTGGTATTAACAGTCAACAACACATGAAAGCAGACCTAGCACAAGTATGAAGCAGGCTGCAGGGCGTGGACTATGTATTCTTTGACGAGGTGTCCATGCTATCTACCAATGATATGTATCAAATAAGTGCACAGCTATGCAACATGACCGGTCAACAGGACGTACCGTTTGGGGGTATGAACATGATCTTCGCTGGTGATTTTGCGCAGCTACCTCCAATTATGGGAGAAGACTGGTCTCTATACGGACGCAAATCAGTGTATATGGCTAACAACCCGCTGGGACAAAAGAGGGCTATAGGCAGGTCCTTGTGG
The DNA here is from genome assembly GCA_030435615.1 of Armillaria luteobubalina. Taxonomy (NCBI): domain Eukaryota; kingdom Fungi; phylum Basidiomycota; class Agaricomycetes; order Agaricales; family Physalacriaceae; genus Armillaria; species Armillaria luteobubalina. Next base: position 450,453 of record JAUEPU010000042.1, read on the forward strand.
CATCAAGTAACAACGGTAATTATATTGAGACAAAACATGCATCAAAGAACTCAGTCTAAGGACGATGCAAAGTTAAGGACAGCACTGGAAAACATGAGGTATAAGGACTGCACGGACGATGATATCACATTCTTGAAATCAAGGGTCAGCAATGCGAGAATCAACAGACCCACCGTCAAGGATGACATCTTCCGAGATGTGTCCATAATTACAGCATGGAACGTGCACAAGGATGAGATCAATAGGTTGGGTGTCGAACAATTTGCAAGGGAAACTGGCCAAGAACTCATCGACTTCTATTCCAACGATTCATTGAAGCGCACAAAGAACGCAGTCGATGATGATGATTCAGTTAAGTTCCGCTCGAACTATAAACCGATACAGTTGAAAAACATAACCGACAACCTACAGTTGGTGCTATGGAACCAACCACCGTTGGCGACGTCTCAACATCTGCCTGGCAAGCTGAGATTATGTGTCAGATTGCCAGTAATGATTAGATACAACAGCGCTATGGAGCTTTGTATGACCAAAGGTCAGGAAGGAACCATACACGCCTGGCAAGCCACTGTCGGTAACAAAGGCCAACGAACATTGGACACTCTATTTGTACAATTGACCAAACCGCCGACGGACATGCAGTTAGATGGACTACCGTTGCACGTAGTTCCGCTGACACCGTCTGCCACGATGATCGAAGTTAATCTGCCCTCCCGAGAACATGTTAACATAACCAGAGAGCAAGTGGAAGTACTCCCAAACTTTTCGATGACTGATTACGCCTCCCAGGGCAAGACGAGAGCTTACAATGTAGTGGACATTGCAAAGTGCAGATCACATCAGGCATTGTACACTTGCTTGTCGCGTAGTGCAACTGCTGCAGGAACATTGATATTACAGAAATGGACTGAGGATATTTCGGCAAAGGTACAGGGTCATGCAAGCAGTGCGCTGAGGCAAGAATTTAGAGAGCTCGAATTATTAGACGAGATTACCAGGCTTCGTTACAATTCAAAACTTGATCCTAGGGTGCTAGGTCTCACATGGACTGATCAGATCAGAGCTTACAGGATGGTGAAAGGTGCGCAGTACATGCCCTCTTGTATACACCATTCCATCAGATGGTCGGATCAGGATCCTTTCATCGAAAACGAACTTTTGAATGGTAAATGGCGCATCGTGTCTGAGGAAAAACCAACGGTAAAAGACAAGTTCGTTCCTGCACAAGGTTCTGTAAAGTTGTCTGCTCGCGATGTCAGAACCCACCATGCTACAGACGTATCGTTGATCCATAAAGCAAATAAGGCACACGAACGCACTGAGACAACCCCATCTTGGAGCGAACGTCTGCACTCTACCATGTGCGATACGATGCTTGGGCTTCACAGGCAACGTGTGACGTCCTGTCGGAAACGACGTCTGTCCAACGAAGACGACCGCGACATGCATAAGAAGGTACCGGTGGAAGGTATAAATATCAAACTGCATCTTGTTAAACCGACGGGAAAAGACAAGACGGCTATTGCACAAGAGACCCCAAAGCCACGCGCTTGTGATATTAGGAACCAAGAAACGGCAGACACACCGATAAATCGTGGACCGGACGAGATGCATGAATGCAACTGGTCAATCTTATCACAGAACGAGCACTCGCATCATACGACAGATGAGAACATGGTCATATTTCAGGAGCAAGGCATGGTGTCAGGTCGGAAAAGATGCTTGTCTCACAAAGAAGACAGTAACGCACATAAGAGAGTGCGCATCGAAGGTACAGATGTCAGGCTCAGTTCTGTTCGATCGCTGGAAGGTCTGGAGTGGAGCAATAACAGCTGTGCATACGATGCAATGTTGAGTATTTTGTACAATGTGTGGAAGCAAGACACCACACAATGGGTCGCAGACTTCAAACGACTCAACAAGGAATGGTTGAAAGCTTTGAGCGATCTATTTCGACAACATCGCGATAACGAGGCGACATTAGAAGAGGCCAGAGACAAATTTCGTAGAGGCCTGGCCAGACAGTATCCAGTAAGACTGCGATTCGGAGATTTCATGTTCATGAGCGATCTGCTGGAATGTCTGTTCACCAGAGAGGATATGATAAGAGTGGCCGTTTTGGAGTGTCCTGAAGGACACCACGTCCCCAATGCTTGCATAAATAACAACAGCGCAGTGTTCATCGAGTCACACTCAGATCGCTACAGTAGTGTAAGAGAGTGGTTGCACGAACAATGGAACCTCACTGACATCAGACGGAGAGCATGCAGAATATGTAACAACCGCTTAAGGCGCCGACATGTATGGATCCAAGCACCAGAGATCTTGGCCTTCACATTGATCAATGGTCGACTGAAAACAGTCGACGAAAAGCTGGTCGTCGTGGTAGATGGTGTCCAAAAACAATATGGACTGTCTGGCACAATATACCATGGACAGGAACATTTTACAGCAAGGGTGTTCGTCGACGGCAGGTGCTGGTTCCATGACGGACTGACAACAGGGAGAGAGCTGATCCTGGAAACCCAAGATGCAAGATTGGACATGACAAGATGTAGAGGTAAGCTGCTGACAACAGCGATATATACCTTGACAACGTAGGAACGTTGCACCTGCATTTAACGGTACATGGACTATGAATCAGAATCTCGAAGTACGATAAGTCTGCCTAGTATCCAATCCATTGTATTCCGGTGTGCAATCATGGGCCATCATATACATATGCTGTGTCAGTCATCAGCAACCGCCTCGTTGTATGAGCAAAGGATACAATGTGCAAGGATACATATTCGAGTGACTATAATGATATTACACAAAGTACAGGCTCACAAACTGAGATAGACATATTCAACATGTTGTGGTTGAAAAGAAACCTACAACGAACCTCCCAATGCATGTTTATGTCACGTTCTTGCGAGCCTCGGAATTAGCCGAAAGCGTGCCTACTGGCCCAATAGTTGCCTGGCACAGCACACATGGTATTAACCTCGTTTGCAGAGGCGCATCACATCCTTGCAAGTCGTATGCACCTTGTGGGTGCATGTCAACCTCAGTATACGCGTAATGGCTGGGTCCGTGTCTTGTTCATGGAATTTCATGGCAGTCAGTAGCGATAGCGTGGGCTCTGTATATCAGCCTTCAGTTTCATAGGATAGTTCGTGAAGTTGATAGTCATGGCTTGCAAATTATGGTGGCCAGAGTGCCACCAGTGAACATGGGATAACCTTCCAGGTTGCGAGGGTCGATGTTCTCCTTTCGAAAAGCACTAAAACATTAGTTAAATGTGGTACTCTGCACCTTCTTTTACCACCTGAATACTTGTAATTCTCTGTTGGATTCACTAGTATAATCTGACACCTTGTAAATACCCAGTTAAATTACCCAGGTTTTAGTTCACCTTGTACAATCCCCGGTTTATTGTGTACCTATAGGATTCTTACCTATGGAAGTATTGCCTTGATCAAGGAAAGTGAATATGGTATATATGATAAATATATTATGCACTGGGCCCCCGATTCATCCTCCGTTGTTTGCAGTTAACCAAATTTAGGCCCTCGTTTTTTTCTTATACTGTACATTACAAAGTTGTAAATAGAAAATCTGTTGAGCATACTAAGGCATAGAGCTGAAACAGAGCGCCGTTCGCCTCGAGGCGTACAGCAACGTCGCATGAAAAATCATGAGTAATCACAGATACATATGCAACAACAGTGACAACTCACGTAGAATCTGCTCGAAGATCGAGGGCGCTTGGTACAATTCTGCACACGTCTTGTTAGTGAAGTCAGACCGTAGTGAAGCATAGTTCTTACAAGGCTATGTCTCCCTGTCTTCGACATAGTACACATTCGGTCTCCACTTCCTTCCCTGAACGTAACATTGTATATAAGTTCACAAATGACAAATATGGTCTAAATCACCTATAATATTGTTAGTGAAAGAACAACTAGAAAGGAGGGAGAACATACCTCAACATGCTCTGCAGAATCGAAGAAATATTTCGCCTTAAGCTGCGCTTGCCCACCTGCGCGTGCCAACCACTGATTCCAATGACGAGCTTGGTAAGTATAAATTGTTCCCTGATTCCCAACTTCCATTTCCAGAGTCACTGCCATCCAATTCTGGCGGTTGTACCCATGCAAAGTATAATGATAATGCGGATTCTTCAAGGAGGAATGCCATCCACAACTGCGACCGTCAGTACAACTGATAAGTTAAATAAGTAACTTACAATATGGACAGTTTGTCGACGCCCTGCATTGTAAGAACAGTCAAATATCTCTTGTTCGCCTCTAATAACACTTTCGCCGGAAATTCATCCTTGATCGATGCAGAACGAGCATAAATTTTATTGTAGTCCCCAAAGAATGGGCCACAAGCTTGAGGACCGGCGCGTAAGAAATATAATCGAATTGACATATCGAGCGAGGTAATGTGGATGAGAAGTTGAGAGCGAGTTAACAAGTAAAGCAAAGAGGAATAACTTGAAAAACAAGTTAAGAGGACTTAGTCGCGATGCTGTACCATTAAAGCATGTGTCCCGATCATGTTAGGTCATATTATGTAATTCCTACATGAATAAAACAGATAAATGATTGATCCTGATTCTTTCCAAGTTCTGAGGAAACGACAGAGGGTTTCTGTCCTGACAATAATGACCATCGTACAGCCAACTCATCTCCCGTTACCCTTGTTTACAGTCAGCTGCATGGCCAAAACAAGTAATCCGACGCCTCAAATGGTAAAAGATAAGATAGGCCGGAGCTTCATGTCTTAGCACCTTATTCAGCCAATATAGAGTGAAACCCCATATCCTTCCATGTGTATATTCGGAAAGTGGGACTTTTCCTGACTTAATTTTGCTTTCTTCAAAACCTCGCGTGGACGAATACTTTTTGCACACTAAACCGTTCTATACTTTGTGCCCTTGGTCTGTTCTAGCGAGCTTTAGTGTCTATCCGGCGAACTTTGGTGCATCTCAACAGTTTACTGCCTTGAGAGACTGGCTATTCAGACTTCGCTGGTGGTCCTATGTTCTGATATTTTAAGTCAAGCTGTTTGACTTTCCTGCTGGGTTCGACCCCGTTATTCCACCCCCCCTCTTTTCCAAGCACTCCCATCTTTCTTCACCTCGATATCTGTGCCATTATCAACCAAAACTACAGCCACGTAAACAACAGATTTCGATCACACATTATAAACTGGCTGAGTAACTTACGCGGCCTGATTGTGTTATCAGTTTTGAAATGCAAATTCTTCATGACAGATATGCACCTTCTGAAAAGAATTATCTCCCTTGCAGAAGCATCTTTGCAGCATCTTACACTGTGGGCTCTCAGTCAGAGGTACTATACTTTGTCAGTTGTCAGAAAACTAATAACCTGAACAGAAATATATGTCGGAAGCTCATACTTGCATCTAGGACACCTGAGCAAGCTGCAAAGTCTTGAAGTCCGATGCGAGGAATCATGTATCCCAGACGTCGTCGAGATGCTTCGCTCTATAACAACTGCATCCTTTCGACGGCTGTCAATCATAATTCCACTCACATCACTTAACTTATCTTTTTCTTCCTTAAATTCATCGACATCTATCTTGAATGTAAAGATGCTTCTAGAGAAGAAGAGTTGAAACAAGTGTACTCTGGAATCGTCGTTGCACGGCTATTTCATGTCATAAGGAAATCTCACAAACGAGCGAGGATGCCATTGCTAACTTGAGACAAGGGACGATATATTGATGCACTGCAACAACAACTTGAAGACAGCATTACGCATCATAGGTTCAATCCAAGGTAAACCCAAAAGCTTGAAGATTTCGCTCTTTGGAAAGTAAGGATGGGAATCTAGCTTGTGAGACAAGAGACAGCTGCGGTTTTCAGGTTCCTGTGGATGATGACAATATCAACATCACTGCTACCCTCCTTGCCACGGTGATAACTAGACGTAGATATGTCTTCAGGAACAACCGGGTTGCAGATGTCCTAGCTCGTCCATGACAACAGCATGCATTCTCTCCGTTTCATCTCGGAGGATCAAAGCATTTAACTCTTCGTGAAGTTGTGGTAAGGGTCACATAGTGGGATTTCTGTACCATATCTTCTATCCATTGTTCACCATGGCTATTGAAACTACTGAGCGCCCGGCAGAATGCTCCAAGTTCTCATAATGAAACTCCACATCCTTGACAATACGAAAATAGGCTGGTCCTATTCCATACACCGACATGAAGAGCATCAGGACTTGATACCTTGGATCTCCAAGGATGGAAGGCTGGTCAAACCGATACGTTGACCCACGTAAAGTCCTCAGTTTCGAAAACAAACGCCTACCCTTCCTTTTGCCGTGGGGGTGTACTCGTATTCGATATATGTCGTGAAGCAAGACGAGTTGAAGACCTTGATGAAGTCAAGTCGTGCACAACATCACTGGTGAGGGTGAATGCTGGTCATCTGACAGAGGAAGAGGAGAAAGGGCTCATGGATGCTGCGATTACAAAAGTTGCTTCCGAGAAAAAGTATAACAAAGTCCATGAATTATTCCAAATGTACTCAGACTTCGCAGGGCTCGAACTTAACCATGCCCGTAGATGCTTGTGGCATAACATAGGCACTAGAAGGAGCGACGACACAGTTTGAGGTGTGGGAGAGGGCACGGGCAAGGACATCGTATCAACAGGTGTCGCTGGAGCAGTAGTATAGCATTCTATGGAAAGAAATGAGTAAAGGTGACTCGAGGTCTCAAAAGGAGGTAGTCCAAGTAAGTATCTATTAAGCAATCTACCATTCCAAGAACACAGCTATTGTGTACATAGTCCTTCGTCAAGCCATAGCTGTGAGGTATCTTGGTTCCCCCCTCCCCCTCGCGCTCTCTCGCCGTCATACAAACAGTAGGTCCGATTGATCCATAACACAGCACGAAGGAGCAGATGACCTACAAGGAAAGAAAATAAAAATGCGAGTACAAGCAGGTAAGAACTCACATAGAATGTGCTTGAGTTAATTGCTACAAATCATAGTTAGTAAAGTCTGACCATAGGGAATTAATAAATCTCACGCTATATGTCCTCGACATGCTTGCTACAAATCATAGTTAGTAAAGCCTGACCACAGTGAATTAATAAATCTCACACTATATGTCCTCGACATGCTAGATAGACGATACGTGCCCAACTCCTTTCCTAACATGACATTGTATATAAGATTACAATTGAGAAACACAATCTAAATCACCTAAGAGATCGTTAGTGAAATAATAACTAGGAATCAAGGTTGACATACCTCAACATGATCCACAGGATCAAAAAAATGCTTCGCCTTGAGCTGCGCTTGCCCGCCTGCACGAACCAACCACCGGTTCCAATGACGAGCCTGATAAGTAAAAACCAATCCCTGATTCCCACCTTCCATTTCCAATGTGACTGCCATCCATCCCTGGGGATTATAGCCGCGCAACGTGTAATGATAATGCAGATTATTCAAAGACAAGTGCCATCCGCAACTACCACCATCAGAAACACCAAGAACTACAATGAATGACTTACAAAATCGACAGTTTATCGACCTGTTGCGTGATGAGAATGTTCGAATATCTTCTTTTCGCCTCTAATAAAACCTTCGCCAGATATTCATCGTTAATCGATGCAGATCGGGTGTAAATTTTGTTGTAGTCGCCGAAGAAAGGGTCCCAAGCTTGAAGACCAACGTGAAGAAAATAGATTCGGAGCGACATATGGAGAATAACAGTAGAGATGAGAAGTAGAGGACGATTTAAGAAGTAGATTGAGCGTTATAACTCGAGAGAGCAAGCTAACAGGACTTAGTCGTGACGCTGAACTATTAAAGCACGTGGTCGATCATTTATATGTAATGTCACATGATAGAAGCATCGTAACATTGACGCACATGACGACAAATAAGTAAACTTAATATAACTATAAAAGTTTATTCATATATCCATACATAGGATGGAGAAAGAATCGGGGACCCGGTGTGTGCACCGCTACAATTATATATATTATTATTCTGTATAGTAAGCATGATATGTAGAGTGGAAAGAATCAGGAACTGATGCGGAACGTGCTGCCACACCGATGGTACCAATGCGAGCAAGGTAATACGTGCATGGCTCGTTATCCCTCCACGTCACATTACAGGCATCTAATTGGAGTAAATCGGACTCGTACCTGTGCCGTGAAAGCGGCCCACCTACTCAGTTAAAGCAATAAGGTGAATCCAGTAATCGGGGATTGGAAGAATTCCATCATCACCGAGACAGCGTTTTATTGCTGAGGAACGCGGTCCCGGATTGAATTATACCATGGCGCAGAAACAACGTCCTGTCAGCAATTGCAGTACAATCTTTGACGCGAGACAGTGTCGTTGATTCAGTCACGTTATCTTTCCCACGATCGGGATATCGGACCGACACATCACCATCGCTTAGCCACACCATTCACCATCCCTGATTTACTCGTACCATCGCCTGCTTCGTCGACCTCCAAAGGGACTCAACGACACGCGTATTCGCTCACCTCTGCAAAATCCTCTGCACTGTCATCCTAATCCAGCACCCAAATCTCACTCGACTCAATTTCCTACTTCTCTGCAAATATCTCCCGTCCTACGTCTCTCAGTTTCTCGTATGCAGACCTTGAGAGCAAGTCTCGAGTCTGAAAAAAGAACAGTATTCTGCGACTGGGGCCGGACGAAGATTTTTCATCGCCGGGTGCGTTTTCACATTTTTGATCGATTGACTACAGCGTTGCTCACAGCGTCTAATCTAGAATTGAATCTTGGTCATCCCTTCATACAAGCCAGCCTTACAAAGGATGGTCATCGTACTCGGTATGTCTTTCATGTTCACTAAATTAATTCGCTCTAAGCTTTTTCCTCCCTAGCTCATCGACGGGCCAAGCAACGAGGTCTGGATATTCTCCAAAGTGGACCACAACTGGAGGACTGCCCATCGCTGTCTTTTGCTAATTACACGGCGCAAATGGCAGGCTCGACGCCAAGGTGCATGGCAGCGGCGCCATTCTCTTCTGACCTCGTGTGCATTGCTTTGTATCCTTGAAGGTGTTTTTTGTGCGTTAGGGGTTCTATAAAGTACGTTGTATGAGTTTCCGTGCTGACATGCTAGATTAACGCTTCCTTCAGTCAAAACGCGCGCCGACCACAACACAATGCACGCTGCTCTTGATTTGGCAATACCGCCGTTCACCCTCGTCTGCTTCGTCTTTCTGGTCCACAACACGCGCCAACCGTGGCATATGGGACGCGTCATCGCATCACCCATTCCCCTCGCTACTTCGTTATCACGTCATCATACGTGGAGGAGGCGGCAGCAGCGTACAGACCACCCGTGGCCTTCCCAGAGTATAAATGGCGTGTACATGCACGACATCATCACCAAACCTTCTTTCTTCCAGTTCCCCACCTCTCAAGTTTCTCTATCTCGCTGTTGTCGCGTCCTAGATCCGCCAACTACGAACAGGGTGCCATCATGATTCATCTCACTTGCCATTCAGGACAATGATCAAGTTTGTACTTCATGTCTTATCTCGGTCGACCTGCTGGGACGAGCTCAAAAGCAAAGTGTCGCATTAGCGTCATTCTGGCCGGCGAGATGCAGGATGGCATCTGTGACCCGTACTCTACTGCGCGTCTCGGTTGTGCATTAATCCAAATACTCATAGAACCTAGTTTTGTCTGTGGCGAGCACGAGGAGGAGGAGGAGGAGGAGGAATATCCTGCACCCTCGCCATCCCAGAAGCACAAGACCATAACAAGGAAGAAAGCGGACAACTAAAGCCCTCTGAAGAAGCCGGAAGCAACCCCCACAAAACCTTATGCTAGTACTGCGGTCGCAGGTAGATTCTTGATGGCTGGGGTCGCATATCCACGTTCCTTTGAAGCTATATCTAGACTCTGTCCTGGGTGTCTTATATATGCTTGACACGATATCAATAAACTGCCATTTTTCGTCTACGCATCGGAGGTTATCAGATCGGAACGATCTTCGTATTTGTTTGTTCTTTCGACTTCTATCGATCTCCCGGTCGCATGAGTTACGTCAATGCTTCTTTATTCAACGTCTCTGTTGGTCATTGCCTGAGGCTGCATTCGTAATACGTTTCAAGAGTTCGCCTGACTGAAATTATTGCGTAGCCGCATGAGAAATGGTTGTCCAGAGCTCCAAGTCGATGTCGCTTGGGGATGGCCTGAGAACAACTAGACTCAGATTTCTTTCAGTCGGAACTTCCTTTGTCTACATAACCTTCACGACTCGAGTGCTCTCCATTCTGAACATCGACATGGACGTATGCAGAACGTATTGTGTTAAATTAATTGCCTTGACAATTACGGAATTCTATGACTCTACAACGCTCCTTCTAGGTACCTGTCTATCGTCCACTAAACCTGGATGTCGACACCGGAAAATCAAGACGGTGATGCTTCTCCCCACCAGTAGGTAAAATCAGAGAAGTACAAAGCGACGGTATTCTGTGAATTCTTCTAGTCCGCACGAGAACAGGTCGTCGTAATCAGTGGCGACCACCGACACCTTCTCGAATCTCTGATCCGGTAGTTGTCTCCCTACGACCCAATATTTGATTGAGCGTCGATTTCCACCAAGCAGTGTGTACGTATCTTCAGGTATCGGAAGTCCGTGGGTGACGTGGATTTTGAATGTGTGCGCAATTCCGTCGGCGGCTTCGATAACCAACTCTCCGCAGCGAACATGGTTTTCTGCTGATCCTGTGTCAAATCCCCGCACATATCCCTTTTGAATACAAAGCCCAGTATATGAGTCCTCGTCCATCCCGTCGTTACGTACAACATCCATCTGAGCAATTGTGAGAGACCCAGATTGTGGCAGAGGCTCCTTCATGACGTGCTCCCATGTCGGTCTCCATTTCTTGGATCCGAGTCCAGCTCTAGGATACATAAAGAGGAATTTCGCCCGTGTCCGAGATGTCATTACGTTCACCAGTGCCGTCCATGCATCCTCGAGAGTCTCGCTCTCATGATAGGCAGGTATTGTATGCGTCAACAGAGGGAATGCGAGTCCAACCACTCTGTCGACCGGATTGGTCGACACACGCTTCTGCATGTGTGCCATCATAGCAAATGGATCATATACTATACTCTTCAGTGAATTTAGCTGCCTGTGAAACCTGGTCAGGAGCACAGCCTCACAGTCCCTGCCATCTATCCACTGTGTGTGCATTGGACCATCTGGTGTATCACCAGCAATGATGTGCAGAGATCCGATCTCCTGGAGTGTCCATGCACGTCGAAACCAGCTCCGATCGCTGTCCAAGTCGCCGTCCCTCAACCTCAGTGGCCGCCCCAGTCCATTCAGGTAGATCAACACCTTAGCATTCCGATACACAGCTCCAATTGTAGGGACGTCCAGCCTCCACTCCTCCACACGCAGATCCTCCCTTGGCCCTCCTTTCTGTCTTAAACAGAGCACATCCAGCCATGCATACTCTGCCGCGTACTGTGTAAAATCGTACTGTGTCTCGTCCCCTTCCACGTCCTCTGCTGCCAGATTCAGCATCTCGATCCGGATGAGGTTGAGATCCGCGTTCTTCGGTATAGGCACGGGCCATTCCTTCCCATTGATAGGCGTCCACACGTCCACACGATCCTTCTCATCAACCCACGCATGCGAAATAGGTGTCGGTGTTGGCACAGTGTAGAACTTGAATATGGAATCGCCAGTGATCCACAATGGCACCACACGATTGCTGCACAGGTCCCATACACGTCGAGGTCTCAAATTAGGCTTGATAATCCGGTTTCCTACCAATGCACATTGTCGGAGCTCCCTGTCTCTCCTTTCACGTCTATGTAGTTCATCTTGGATCTCGCTAGGGTTCACTGTATTCCATACTGGGCGAAGGAGGGCATAAGCTGTGCCAAAGTCATAGTTCTTTTGAATGTAGTCTTCAAGAATGGACAAGAGCGATAGTTGGTCTTGGATGGAGGTAGCGGAGGAAGGGGCGGGAGAGGCGGTGGAGGTGAGGGAAGAAGGGTCTGCGGGAAGAGTGTATGATGTTTGGAGGATGGTGTTCAGTCGATCCAGGACTCCCTGAGCGCCAAGTATAGCGCAGTGAGTGTCCGCTAGGGAGCACGGTATGACACGACTTCGACCGGTGTAAAACCGCTGCTTTGGGACCTCGATAGACAATTCCGCTCGGCCGGTCTCGGTGAACGCAGAAAGGTGGACCTGGAAATGCATTTTTAGTGTCTTTCTGTCTGTCGTGCCAACTGACATACCACGGGTCTCCTTTTTCCTATACTCCAAATCATAAGCAAACGTCCTGCAATTCCTGGGAGCGCTAATAGTAAGCAAGTCAGCACTTATACCACTATAGATCAACTGTACCCACAATTTCCAGTGTCCTTTCGAGGATGTACGTTCGAGGGAACGATGCTGCTCCAGGCGACGCGGAGAGAGAATATGAAGTACAAATCCCTGTGAGCTGTGCAATCAGCGTTACATTCTTGATGCTGGAAACACAGCATGCACACGTGGAGATTAAATTAATCCTATCTAACACTATCAACATCAATTCTGTGAGGAGCAGACGTCAAACATATCACAACAGCTGAAAGCAGATAAGCGCTCAAACTTCTCGAAACCAAATCTCCTAGTGCTCTTGGAATCACTGTAACGCTAGATCTCGTTGTGAGTACACTGATTTCATCAGTTGAACGAGAACAAACCATCTAGTGATTTACTGGGGACAACCTCCGTAGTACCCATCAAAGTCAATTACGGATGCCTTCCATCTCTCAGAAGCCCCTGCGCTATGTTCGGGAATAACGAAAGGGTTATTTTCATTCCGATACCCGCTGAGGTATCAGCTGATGAAGCAGATGCTCTGCGAATTCAGCGCAGAGTGCGCGATTGAACACGTCATATACAGCACGCTGCAAGGAGAGAGTCTAGACTCCCAGCGTCCTTGTCGATCCAGTGAGGAAGGGACGAGGAGTGCAGGCGTGAGCGTGAGCGACATCCGACGTGAATCATGGAAGCCTCTTTGGGAGATATCTAGGATGTGGTGTGGGATGAACGCAAAGTGCCAATGTCACGAGGGAGCTTGAAGAACAAGCACAGGAGGGATGAGCTTGGCCTTGAGGCGTATAGTAGCCTAATAGTCGCGCGGCACGAAGGTAAGCATACAAAGAAATTATTGCGAGGAAATCAATATATTGACGGTAGCATCTAGGACAACAGATCTAAAAGGCAATGAGATCCAAAGGTGGGGAAAATTTGAAGAGGATAGAGAAGACGAGATCGAAGCTGACGATAATCGCGGCTCAGACGATGACAACAACAACATACAGGACACCCATGTGAATGCACTCAATACCGAGAGGAAGAAACAGCTCACGACACCGGAGAAGTTCCTTGGGTTGATATTGGGCCTGGCGTCAACGATGACTCCACGGGTATTCACACAGAAGAGTCAAGCACGGAGGATGGGCTAGAGAGTACCAATATAATCCACAGTGAAGTATGCTTTTCTGCTACCAAGTCAGACAGCGATGGTACACAAGAAATGAACCTCACTGCATCTCCGAATCTCAGTACTGACGGTTCCATCTCGGATACAACACAATCTGCCATTCAGATCCTTCTCGAATCATCGACGTTGAATACTTGTGTCAGTGGCATTGCAGGATGTCCGATACGATATGCTGTTCGAACAGAGGCTGCGAAACGAGCTGGGTAAGTACCGAGTACAGGCTCAGCTTACAATACGGATGATGAGACTTACCTTGGAGTGTCTTCGCAATGATTATGTCCCTGTAGGATGGCAAGGAAGTGAGGTATTCAAGCCCAAGGGTTAGGGTACAGGGAGATTTATCATGACAAACACGTGGTACAGTCTTTGACGCCCACGCGAGCAGGTCGCGGCCACGTCCTTCCCACGATCGGATATCGGACCGAAAGCAAAAATAGCATATGACGCGCTTCTCAAAACACATATGGCAACCCTGCGTTCATCCATCACTTAGCCACGCGAACATCCACCAGCTACATCCACCGACTTGCACACACCAGGTAGGCACGTCCTTGGAGTACTCACAGCAGAAAGAGAGGCCGTTATTGTTGACGCTATAACATTTTGGCATGGTGCTATAGTGTAGGAGCCACAATCTTGGTAGCCCAGGTTCGATCCCTGACAGTGTCCATTTCAGTGTTGTAGTGACATTTTTTAGGGAAGCCTGCCTCGTACGAAGGGACACGAGTTCAGTCAGGTCCAATAGCTTATATGTAGAAGGACCATGGCATAATGTTTACTGAAATCCTTATGACATTGGTTTGAAAGCTATCTCAGAGGACGAAAAGTTCAGAAAGTTGTCTTTTCCGCCCAGCGACGTGCAAAATTTGAACAGCGCTAGTCTCGTAAACCAGACTCTACGATCAGTAGTCGTTCAACAGCACAACAGTCCCTCTAAAGCGGCGTCCATGCTTAAGTAGTCCATAAATCCAGTACTTTATCACGACGTTCTTAACTGTGCACCTTGTCCCACGGTCTATGCCTCAACAGTCCAATTTTCCGCATTCTATACATGGCACTGTGCATGAAACCGACGGTGGGGGACCTAGGCTCGCCGCTCTTGTGCGGGACGAAAGTATAGCAAATTATCTAGATGCAGACTAGAAATCATACAACAAGGTAGGTAGAGGGATAATTGTCTTATATTATATGAGGTATGAGCGTGTCCAATTTACAGTACGGAGAGCCAGTGGTGGTAATGAACGTAATTGTAAGAATGCAAGGACAATTAAAATCGCCCCGCGCTATGATGTACATCATGATAGCCAAAACAGATAAACTTGAAGAGACCTGTTTAAATGGATGGAAAATGCCACTAGAAACGTTAATGGTATCCAAGAAGATATAGATCAACTCGAACTTGTTGCGTGGGAATAATCTGGCCAAAAGAATACGACTTGGTTCAAAGACCTTTCGTACCCACTGCGATATGCGATTCAGTCCAGATTCGACTATCCGGAGGTGACTGATGCTATATATTAGGCAAATTACAATCGCAATAGATGATGTTCGCATAGTATCATTTCCTCAGGTGAAGGAAAGTTGAATGACCAGGCCGCACAGTGAACCGCTCCAAAGAGCCATCCCACACAAACCACTGCTCGTACGCGCACCATCAAACCACCAGTCTCCGTTGACGTGCCACCACCGCAGCATGACATTCCTGCAGTACCGGTGGCAGC